>JASXTE010000015.1:19765000-20212500 GCA_030280995.1 Hemileia vastatrix
AATTAATGTCTTTTCAAAATCAAAATGACCAGCTAATATGTCATCATGACAAAGTTTGAGGATAGTTTCTTTCATAGAATGAGGAATTACAATTACATTAGTAAGCTTCCTTCTATAATATATATAACCATCTTCAATAAAAAACTTTCCTTTAATCAAAGCATTTTAATAATTTGCAGGAAGAGTTTTAATCAATGCTTGAATTGAAGCATTCTTAGGATCACTCAAGATAGTAACTAATTTATTTAAATCAGAATCTTTATCATATGAATCCATAATTTATTGTGATAACTCTTCTTCCATATCAACTATACATATACCATGGATATGAGCAGTATTATCTTCAGGTACATAAGCAGTATTGGAGTCATTATTTGGCAGAGGATAATCTTGACAGCATATCAACATTGGAGTGAAAATTTCCAGCCCTATGGATAATTGTCATTCATCCTCTGTATTCTTGAAAAGCTAGTTGCCACCTGAACATATGTCTATTAGGTGTTTTCAGGTTTAAGAGGGACTTCACAGCACTACAGTCAGTTACCAATTCAAATTTTTGGTCATCTAGGTAGTAATGAAGCTTCTCAAGGGCCCAAACAACTGCTAAGCATTCTAATTGAGTGGCACAATATTACAATTCACTATTTCTAAAGGTTCTTGAAATATAACAAATTACAACCTCTGAGAATTTATCATAAATAATTTGTTTCTTCTGAAGGGCAGCACCCAGACCAACAAAGCTAGCCTCTGTATACAGGACAAAAGTTTTGTTGAAATCTAGAAGGGCTAAGATAGGAGCTGTCATTAAACAAAATTTTAATGCATCAAAAGCTTTTTGACAGTCAATATTCATGAGGAATGCAACATCTTTCCTAGTGAGTTTGGTAAGAGGCAAAGCTATGACCTGATAATTTTTAATATACTGTCTACAATAGCCACACATACCCAAAAAACTTTGGATTTCTCTTACAGAATTTGGTGCCTTTACATTTTGAATTGCAGCAACTTTATTGTGGTCTACACAAATTTTTAGGCCTGACACAACATGGGCAAGGACTTTTAAAGATTGAAAGCCAAATTTACACTTTTTTAAGGACAATTTCATATTGATTTCATCCATTTTTTGAAAACTCTATTTAAGTGAATCATATGTTCATCAAAAGTTTTAGAAACAAGTATGATATCATAAATATACACCATAAGCCATCCTTCAATTATTTCCTGATGGAAAGTGTTATACATGACTTTTTGGAAAACTGAAGGTGAATTTTTAGGGCCAAATGACATTCTAACATACTTATATATTCCCATATTAGTAGCAATAAGCAAAGAATTCTGAGAATTTTTCTCAACTGGAACTTGATGATACCCTTTATTAACATCCAGACAACTAATAAATTTTGCACCTTGCAAGGTAGCATGTATTGAATTAATTCTGGGTAAAGGATAGATATCATAAACAGTTTAAGTGTTTAATGCTCTGTAATCTCCACATATTCTAGCCTTATCCTTTTCATAAGAAATAAAGACTGGGGAGATGACACAATATTGGGGGGTGACAACCACTTTCTCAATGATATTCATTTTTAATAATGTGGCAATATTATCTTCAATATCCTTCCTTTTTCTTGGAGAAGCAGGATATGGGTTTTTCTTAAGACTAGGAGGAATATCACTTAAGTTACAGGATAAGGTAATTTTCATTTCTTCCTGAACACTTCGTAAGACATGAGAACTATGAGCAAAAGCCATAGGGAAGGAGGTAATTGAGACAATTATAGAATCTTTTTGTTCACTAGTTAACTGATCAACAAAAGAAGCAGTATTTATTTCATTTAATAAATCATCCATTTCAATTGTTGGTCTGCCTTTACACTGGATTAGTGAGTTACAAGACTTTAAAAGATGCCCAGAAAGTTTTCTAGGGGAGGAAATTTTTAATTTTTTCTTGCCATTCAATCCCAAGGTGAAGCAATTATTTGCTGGGTCCAATTTCACACCAAAAAAGGTTAGAATATCATTACCCATAATAAAATAATTGCTTAAATTATCATTTTTCATGACAAGAAATTCACAAATAGCTCTGACAAAAGCACCATTATATTTGAAGAATACAGAGGTTTTGTATTTGCCAATGGGACACAAGGTAGAACCATACCCTCTCCATTTTTCAGAAGTCATAGGTAACAATTTACCCAAAAAATTCTTATCTACTGAAGCTAAGGCTCTTTCAGACACACACTTCTTCCAGCACCAGAGTCAAGAACTACATCAAAATTTTTACCATTAATGATAACAGGTGCCTTCAAATGAGATATGGCTATAGAATTGTAAGTAATATCTTTAATTATTTCAAACTTTTCCACTGAAGATAAATCCAATACACATTCTTCAGATATATTATCTGAATAATGGACATCCTGTTCCAACATTAAAACATCTTTAACAGATTCATTGTCAGCCAGGCTATCTCAGGAGTCCAGTAATTTATATAATAAATTACTGTAAAGGAATAACTTTATGTAAATCCAAAAAATTATTTAAAATAAAATTATAAATGTTTGTGAATGAAATAAAATATTATACTTAATTATATGATTAAATAAATTGTATTACATAAATAAATATAATATTCTATAATATCATGGTGTGATTTATATGTATAAATAAATTATTTAAAAATTATATTATAAGTGTAAACTTAACTTAAACAGTAATTACAATTTTAATAATAACATTTATATAAAACTAAATACAACCTATCATATAATAATATCCATCAATATTTGGCGCTTCTGTGACCCCTAATTTTGTTACCAATATTACTACAATAATTTAATATGATTAAATTCAAATTCTCATGTTAAAAAGTTCCTGTATTAACTTAATAAGTTGTTCAATTAATTTAATAGTTCATTTACTTGAAATAGTTAAATTAATATTGCTTATACTTAGTTAAGCTTATTTAAAAGCGTAAAAAAACTTCCTTTTATTTTAATTATATTTTTTTAGCTATTGGTATTCCTTCTTTAGATTTCTTTCTCATAGCTCTCATATTTTTTTATACTCACGTAGTTAGTTGTTATATTAATTCTATTCTTTTTAGGGAATACTAATGGGAAAGATACTCTTTTATTCACGGATTTATTTTTTATGTTTTTAATTGGATTCTTTCAAATTAATTATTTCACATTATTTTTACCTTTTTGTATATACTATTGGAACGCTCCAGAATGTCCTCTTGCCTATAAATGGGCTTTAGAAGTCCATCTGGTAGATCATCACTTAATTACTATACACTCACTCAACATATTTTAAATATATTTCTTTATTTACTATTTTTATTAGTTCATTACATCTAATTTAAATACTATATAAATTATTATAGGTTGCCGTAAGATTTATAATACTATTAGTAAACTGACGCGCTTTTGAACATTTATTATCCTTTATAATATTTGCAATTTGATTAAATACTAACAACTTTTGTCACATCTCAATGATATTGTTGTCTTATTTCCTTAAATTATATCTATTTTATTTCATTTCATATTATTACCTAATTATTTCCATTTCTAAGCTCTATTATTCCCATTCATATCTTCAATCTTCTAGACACCCCAGCTGATAATTTGGGGCCTTTCCAAACGACGACAACGACACCTTTTGACGAACGACAAAGCGCACGGACCACCTGAGCCAAAAAGTGAAACTTTTGCCGTGACCGTGTTTTGAACTTGGGTTTGATAGTTTAAGTTTATATTACATTAAATTATATATTATTTTGAAGTGATTTTACCATCACTATAGTAAGTTCACATTTGCACCTCTCACTCATAGTACTATATTTTTACTGCAATAACAGTGTTTGTGGCTTAATTGCTGACTCACTGAGTGTAAGTTTTCATTATATTAAATTTTTTTTTCCCAGTTGACCATAATAGAGTAAAAACTCTTAGTCCTAGAAGACAATAAATATTTAATAAATTATTAAATTAACTTTATTATTATTTTTTGAATATTGGTTGACCATAATACACCACACAATATGGGGGGCGGACTTGCTAGTGAGTCCGCAACCTTGGACCCAAACTCACAACAGATTGAACACACATTGAGCTATTGATAAAGGAACCATACAATCAGGAATGAACACCACTCAGCAGAACAGTTTTAGGTGGGTGTTCAAGTAGAGTTCAGTTTGGGTTCAGTATGAGTTCAGTCTGAGTTCCATCTGAGTTCCATCTCAGTTCAGGTTGAGGACTTGCTAGCAAGTCCACCCCCTATATTGCGTAGTGATAGTACTCAGTACTAAGTCGCAATTTTACCATTAAATTAATTTTGGTATTAATTATTTTGGTTGACTTCTTAAACCTTATTGATGGTTCCATTTTAATTTTAATTTATTCTTAATAATTGTAATTTCATTTATTTGTATTACATTTTATTTTATAATTAATTGATTTTTAATAAAAAAATTTTTAAATCCAAATTATTATAATTTATTTTGAATTAACAATTTATATCTGAATTATTTTGATTCTCCTTCTTCACAGTCTTAAATGTCCAGTAGTTTGGCTAAAAGCATGGATAACTTACATGTGGATGAGAATGAAGTGGATGTTGACAATGAATCTGTAGGTTCTCCCAAAGTATCTTACAAAAATAATTCAGCTGACAAAAAACCTTCAGGACATAGAAATGTCAGGAGAAGTGACAAACCCCTCTCACCTAACAACTCTGAAGGAAGTAAAACCTCAGGTGCATCAGGACAATCCAATCAGAGGTATAAAAATAAAAAAGATTCCTCTAGCACAACAGGTAAACAATCTATCAAGCCATATAAAGGAACTGAGAGCAGAAAGCATGAAGTTACAGGCAAAGGTAGACACACTTTGGAAGCAGATGCAGGAGCTTTTAAATCCCAAACAGGGTCAACCTCCTCGTTTCCCAGCTTCCCAACCTCAGCCTCAACCTCAGGCCAGTCAGGCATCAAGCTCCCTCAACCAAAACCAAGGCATTCTGCAAGTGGAACAATGGAAATGGGATTACTTAATGACCCACTACCAACAGAATGTACAACAACCAGCTCAACATCCTGGACCATCCAGGACACCAAACTAGAATCCATCTCTTCAGCACCATCCTTATCAGGGGGGCAGAAGAAAGAAGACACAGGGGAAGTTTCCTCCCTTGCCATGGTAAGTAATTTGTTTGATAAGCATGTTGGTATATATAATAACAAACCTTCTTCAGGTAATAATGTGGACCCTGAAAGATCAGTTAAACCTTTGAAAAGATAACTTCCTTTAATAAGTAGCCCCATTGATGTAATTAGTAAATTATCATTTGATGAACCTTTACATTTGACTTCTACTTCTTTAATTAACCCTTCTCTTGCAATCAAGAATGATTCTGTTTCCCCTGAAGTTTACACTTTACTTGAGAGAGCTTCTGAAGAAATATTGAAAGATACTCCTGATTTTAATGTTGTGAAATATAACCATTTAAGAGATTTGTTAATACATGAGAGTGATAGATTAAATAATTTGCATTTACATTGTAAAGTGAGTTCTTCTGTTCAAGACACTGCTTATTTCAAATTAAAAGACACACTAAATAATGTCCTGGCTCAACAAAAGTCTATTAAAGCTGACCACCAATCACTTTCAGATAAATATAGTCACCTATGCAAAACTTTTGATAATCTAAAAGATGAAAATACTACTTTAAAGAATGACAATATGCTTTTGCACAGCGAATTAAGAAAATTGAAAATTGATTCTCAGAATTTGAGTAATAAATGCTCTGCAGATGAGGACAGAAATGTTTTATCTATTTCTAGAATTAATGATCAACTATCTTACATTCCTGATTTGAGAAATAAATTATCTGACCTGGAGAAACAATTTTCTGCATTACAAACTGTCCAGGCTACTCATTATCATGAATTAAAAAATAGTGCTAAAACTGCTGTTAGTCTTAATAATAAACAGCCTGAACAGAGTAGTTCTTCTCTGCCTTGTAATGTACAAATTTTACCAGCTGAAATTCATTCTGAAAAATCAATTGCATCAAACAGAAAGAAATTTAATACTCACCATGAGCCAGCTGCCTCTGTGAATAATGAAATATCTGAACACCTTTCAAGACTTCAGGAACTGATAACCTTGAATAATTCAAACCATAGGATGGAACATTCCAGTAGCCAGAAAAATTGGCCTAAGTTGGATCAATATCCTACCTTTGATGGTGATTCTTCATCTGATTGGCAACACTTTATAAAAAGGATTGATAATTTAAAGAGATCTTATAAACTAACTGATGAGGAAATTGTTTCTAAGCTAATTTCTTTATTTTCCAATGTAGCTTTGTTGTGGTATGAATCTGTTCTATTGGATAATAACCATTATACATGGAATGAGTGGAAATCCTTGATCTAGAATCAATTTGGTAACTCAAAATTTAGGTTGGCTCAGAAAAGACTGTATGAGAATACTAGATAGATATCCTCCTCTGTTGAAAACCCCATCATTTTTCTGATGAAAGTAACAAAGATCCTGAGAGCAATTGATCCAAAGATGGATTATGATATTTGGAGAGATAAAATTTTGCATAAATTGCCAAATTCTCTGAGAGATTTAATTGTAGCTAGAACTGCGCATGTGAGGGAACATTATTCTTTCATTAATATTTGTAATGAGGTATTACTCAACCATAGATATGAACCTAAGAATTACCCTAGTAAACCTTATAATGATCAGAATAAACCCTCTGCCAAGCTCCCAGAAAAATCTGGTAGACCCTCTGCCCCAGTTGCACCTAAAAAATATGCAACAAATACTTGTTATAAATGTAACAAGCCATGGCAAACGAGTCATGTTTGTGACAAGGAAATTAATCTTGTTGAACACCATGAGGACACTGATGAAGCTGAAATGAATGTCAATGATTCTTCTAGTGACTGTGAAAGTAATATCTCCTTTGACAATGAATCCAGTAAAGATGTTTTCATGTTGGAACAGGATGTCCATTATTTAGATAATATATCTGAAGAATGTGTATTTGATTTATCTTCAGTAGAAAATGCTGAAATAATTAAAGATATTACTAACAATTCTTAAGTCATATCCCCTTTGAAGGCACCTGTTATCATTAATGGTGAAAATGTTGATGTAGTTCTTGATTCTGGTGCTGGAGGAAGTGTAGTGTCTGAAAAAGCTTTAGCTTCAGTAGACAATGATTATCTGAATAAATTATTACCTATAACTTCTGAAAATTGGAGAGGGTATGGTTTTACCTTAATTCCTATTGGCAAATACAAAACCCATGTATTTTTTAAATATAATGGTGGTTTTGTCAGAGCTGTTTGTGAGTTTGTGTTTATGAAAAATGATAATTTGAGTAATTGGTTCATTATGGAAAATGATATTTTAACCATGTTTGGTGTGAAATTGGACCCAGCAAATAATTGCTTCACCCTGGGATTGAATGGAAAAAGAAAATCCAAAATTTCCTCCCCTAGAAAACCTTCTGGGCATCTGTTAAAGTCTTGTAACTCACTAATCCAGTGTAAAGGAAGACCAACATTTGAGATGGATGATTTATTAAATGAAATAAATACTGCTTCTTTTGGTGATCATTTAACTAGTGAAAAAAAGGATTCTACTCTTTCCTCAATTACTTCTTTCCCTATGGCTTTTGCTCATGGTTCTCATGTCTTAGGAAATGTTCAGGAAGAAATGAAAATTACCTTATCCTGTAACTTGAATGATATTTCTCCTACTCTTAGAAAAAAACCATATCCTGCTTCTCCAATGAAAATGAAGGATATTGAGGATAATATTGCCACATTATTAAAAATGATCATCACTGAAAAAGTGGATGTCACCCCCCAATATTGAGTCATCTCCCCAGTCTTGATTTCTTATGAAAAGGATAAAGCTAGATTATGTGGAGATTACAGGGCATTAAACACTTATACTTTTGATGATATTTATCCATTACCCAGAATTACTTCAATTCATGCTACCTTGCAAGGTGCAAAATTTATTAGTTGTCTGGATGGTAACAAAGGGTATCATCAAGTTCCAGTTGAGAAAAATTCTCAAAACATTTTGCTTATTGCTACTCATATGGGAATATATAAGTATATTAGAATGCCATTTGGCACCAAAAATGCCCCTTCAGTTTTCCAAAAAGTCATGGATAACACTTTCCATCAGGAAATCATTGAAGGATGGCTCATGGTGTATATTGATGATATCATAGTTTTTTCTAAAACTTTTAATGAACATATGGTTCACTTGAATAGAGTTTTTCAAAAAATGGATGAAATCAATATGACCTTGTCCTTAAAGAAGTGTAAATTTAGTTTTCAATCTTTGAAAGTTTTTGGCCATGTTGTGTTGGGCCTACAAATTTGTGTAGACCAAAACAAAGTTGCTGCAATTCAAAATGTGAAAGCACCAACCTCTGTAAGAGAAATCCAAAGTTTTTTGGCTATGTGTGGCTATTACAGGCAATATATTTAAAATTATCAGGTTATAGCCTTACCTCTTACCAAACTCACTAGGAAAGATGTTGCATTCATCTGGAATAGTGACTGTCAAAAAGCTTTTGATACTTTAAAAAGCTCCTTAATGACAGCCCCTATCTTAGCTCTTTCAGACTTTAACAAACCATTTGTCTTGTATACAGATTCTAGTTTTGTTGGTCTGGGTGCTGCCTTGCACCAAAAACAAATTATTAAAGATAAAACCTCAGAAGTTGTAATTTGTTATATTTCAAGAACCTTGAGAAATAGTGAATTGAAATATGGTGCCACTCAATTAGAGTGCTTTACCGTTGTTTGGGATCTTGAGAAACTTC
The DNA here is from genome assembly GCA_030280995.1 of Hemileia vastatrix. Taxonomy (NCBI): domain Eukaryota; kingdom Fungi; phylum Basidiomycota; class Pucciniomycetes; order Pucciniales; family Zaghouaniaceae; genus Hemileia; species Hemileia vastatrix. Next base: position 19,773,872 of record JASXTE010000015.1, read on the forward strand.
ATTACTATCTAGATGACCAAAATTTTGAATTGGTAACTGACTGTAGTGCTGTAAAGTCCCTCTTAAACCTGAAAACATCTAATAGACATATGTTCAGGTGGCAACTTGCTGTCCAAGAATACAGAGGATGGATGACAATTATCCATAGAGCTGGAAATGTTCACTCCAATGTTGACATGTTGTCCAGACTGCCTCTACCAAATAATGACTCCAATCCTGCTTATGTGCCTGAAGATGATACTGTTCATATCCATGGTATATTTATAGTTGATATGGAAGAAGAGTTATTACAATCAATACTGGATTCATATGATAAAGATTCTGATTTAAATAAATTAGTTACTATCTTAAATGATCATAAGAATGCTTCAATTCAAGCATTGATTAAAACTCTTCTTGCAAAATATCAAAGTGCTTTGATGAAAGGAAAGTTTTCTATGGAGGATGGTTATATTTATTATAGAAGAAAGCTGACAAATGTAATTATAATTGTCCCTTCTATGAAAGAAACTATCCTCAAACTTTGTCATGATGACATATTAGCTGGTCATTTTGATCTAGAAAAAACTTTGATTAGAATAAAAAACACTTCTTGGTGCGCTAATATGTCTGAAGATACAAAATTATATGTTGAATCTTGTGATTCTTCCCAAAAATCTAAAAGATTAACAGGTAAGAGAGCAGGGTTACTACAACATATTGAAGCACCTAATTCTCCTTGGCAAATAATTAACATGGATTTTGTCACTGGCCTTCCTGTAGCAGGTAAAGACAGTTATAATTCTTGTTGGGTGATAGTAGATAGATTCACAAAAATGTGTAAATTTATTCCAACCCACAAAGAAGTATCCACAAAAGAATTAGCTTTCTTATGGTGGTCTTCCATGTTTAATATTATTTGATTCCCAAAAGCCATTATCTCTGATAGAGATCCAAAATTTACTTATGAGTTTTGGACCTCTTTAATGGATATTTGTGGCTGTGAGTTAAAGTTATCTACAGCTCATCATCCTCAGACGGATGGTCTAGCTGAAAGGATGATTCAAACTCTGGAAGATATGATTAGAAGGTATTGTGCCTTTGGTTTAGAATATAAAGACAATGACAGATTTACTCATGACTGGGTCACTCTTTTTCCTGGTCTTGAATTTTCATATAATAGTACTGTTCATTCTGTCACTGAGAAAAAGCCTTTTGAGCTTTGGTTAGGTTATGTCCCAAATACTCCTGCGCAAATTCTCAATAATAAATTACCTAAGTTGGAACTACATCCTGGTGTAAAATCTTTTATGCAAATGCAACAGCTATGCAGAAAACATGCTCAAAGCTGTATTGATAAAGCATTTGAATATGAAAAGAAAAGATGGGATAAATCCCATAAAAAATACACATTTAACAAGGGTGATGAAGTGTTGATATCTACTGTCCATTTCAATTTACAAGGTAACAACAAATAAAAAGATTCTTTTGTAGGACCATTTTTTGTTAAAAGAATGGTTGGTGATAATCCAGTAGAAGTAGTATTGTATTCTCCATATGATAGAAAACATCCTGTTTTTCCCATTTCTTTGATTAAACCTTATACTTCCAACAGTGAATTATTTCCCAAAAGAAGGGGAAGACCTAAGAGAAACCCACAGGTAGTCACAGAAACTGCAGAAATTGATAAAATTCTCAATGATAGAATTATCACTTCTGAAAGAGGTATTTAATATTTTTTGAGATATAAAAACAAGTCGTCTGAACATGATGCATGGATACCTGGAAAGAAAATTTCAAATCTTTCTACTCTGTTAAAAAAGTATAAAAAGAAAAAAGCTTAACATTTTTTTTATTGTTTTTTTTAGAGTGAGGGAGTGTCAGACAGGCTATCTCAGGAGTCCAGTAATTTATATAATAAATTACTGTAAAGGAATAACTTTATGTAAATCCAAAAAATTATTTAAAATAAAATTATAAATGTTTTGTGAATGAAATAAAATATTATACTTAATTATATGATTAAATAAATTGTATTACATAAATAAATATAATATTCTATAATATCATGGTGTGATTTATATGTATAAATAAATTATTTAAAAATTATATTATAAGTGTAAACTTAACTTACACAGTAATTACAATTTTAATAATAACATTTATATAAAACTAAATACAACCTATCATATAATAATATCCATCAATATTTGGCGCTTCTGTGACCCCTAATTTTGTTACCAATATTACTACATTAATTTAATATGATTAAATTCAAATTCTCATGTTAAAAAGTTCCTGTATTACCTTAATTAGTTGTTCAATTAATTTAATAGTTCATTTACTTGAAATAGTTAAATTAATATTGCTTATACTTAGTTAAGCTTATTTAAAAGCGTAAAAAAACTTCCTTTTATTTTAATTATATTTTTTTAGCTATTGGTATTCCTTCTTTAGATTTCTTTCTCATAGCTCTCATATTTTTTATACTCACGTAGTTAGTTGTTATATTAATTCTATTCTTTTTAGGGAATACTAATGGGAAAGATACTCTTTTATTCACGGATTTATTTTTTATGTTTTTAATTGGATTCTTTCAAATTAATTATTTCACATTATTTTTACCTTTTTGTATATACTATTGGAACGCTCCAGAATGTCCTCTTGCCTATAAATGGGCTTTAGAAGTCCATCTGGTAGATCATCACTTAATTACTATACACTCACTCAACATATTTTAAATATATTTCTTTATTTACTATTTTTATTAGTTCATTACATCTAATTTAAATACTATATAAATTATTATAGGTTGCCGTAAGATTTATAATACTATTAGTAAACTGACGCGCTTTTGAACATTTATTATCCTTTATAATATTTGCAATTTGATTAAATACTAACAACTTTTGTCACATCTCAATGATATTGTTGTCTTATTTCCTTAAATTATATCTATTTTATTTCATTTCATATTATTACCTAATTATTTCCATTTCTAAGCTCTATTATTCCCATTCATATCTTCAATCTTCTAGACACCCTGGCTGATATTCATTGTCATAGGAGATATTACTTTCACAGTCACTAGAAGAATTATTGATATCAATTTCAGTTTCATCAGTGTCTTCATTTTTTTCAACAAGATGAATTTTCTTGTCACAAACATGACCCTTTTGCCATGATTTTTTACATTTATAACAAATATTTGTTGCATATTTTTTAGGTGCAACTGGGGCAGAGGGCTTACCAGATTTTTCTGAAGGCTTTGTAGAGGGTTTATTCTGATCATGATAAGATTTTCCAAGGTAATTCTTTGGTTCATATCTATGGTTGAGAAGTACTTCATTACAGATATTAATGACAGAAGAATTTTCCCTCATATGCTCAGCTCTAGCCACAATTAAATCTCTAAGAGAGTTTGGTAATTTATACAAGATTTTTTCTCTCCAAATATCATAATCCATCTTTTAATCAATTGCTCTCAAGATATTTGTTACTTTCATAAGAAAAACAATAGGGTTTTTCAACAGAGGAGGATACATATCTTGTATTCTCATACAGTCTTTGCTGAGCCAACCTGAATTTTGAACCACCAAACTGATTCTCAATCAAGGATTTCCAATCATTCCATGTATAATGTTTGTTACCTAATAGAATAGATTCATACCACATCAAGGCTACATTGAAAAATAAAGAAATTAGCCTAGAAACAATTTCTTCATCAATTAGTTTATAAGATCTCTTTAAATTATCAATTCTTTGGATAAATTGTTGCCAATCAGATGAAGAATCACCATCAAAGGTAGGATATTGGTCCAATTTAGGCCAATTTTTCTGACTACTGGGATGGTCCATCCTTTGGGTTGAATTATTTATCATTAATAATTTCTGAAGTATAGCCAGGTGTTCAGAAATTTCATTATTTATAGAAACAGCTGGTACATGACCATCACAAGATTTTTTGCTAGTAGCAAAAGATTTTACAGACTCATTGTCAGTTTGTTTAAAGGCTGAAGCATGAGGAAGAAAAGAGGAACTATACTCAGGTTCTTTTACTTTATTTTTATGAAGCTTATGGGCAGCATTCTCATTTATACCATAATTATTGATTTTTATGGTTGAAAATTTTTCCTGCAGTTCAGCCACATAGTTTTTTATCCTTGGAATTTCAGACATCTGGTCATTTACTTTTGCAAGAGATAAAACATTTCTGTTCTCAGAAACTGTGTGTTTGGAACTCAGTGCATGGAAATCATTTTTTAGCTTTTTAAACTCATTTTGTAGAGATTTAATTTCACTTTTTAATGAATAATTTTCCTCAATAAGGGGTTTCAATTCACTAAAGCTTTTATGTAGATTGATATTCTTATCTGAGATAGATCTATGGTCACTCCTTATTTGTTTTTGCTGGCTAAGAACAATATTCAAGGTTACTTTGACTTTAAAATAAGCTGTATCTTGTACAGAAGAACTTACTTTACAATGCAAGTGCAAATTATTTAATCTATCACTCCCATGTATTAACACATCTCTTAAATTTTTGTCTTTTACAACATTAAAATCATGAGTATCTTTCAATATTTCTTCAGAGGTTTTCTCAATTAAATTGTAGACTTCAGGGGAAACAGAATCATTCTTAAGTGCAAGAGAAGAATTAATTAAAGAAGTAGAAGTAAAATGTGAAGGTTCATCAAATGATAGTTTTCTAATTACATCATTAGGGCTACTCATTGAAGGAAGTTATCTTTTTAAGGGTTTAACTGTTCTTTCACTAGGGTCCACAATATTACCTGAAGAAGATTTATTATTATACATACCAACATGTTTATCAAACAAATTACTCACCATGGCAAGGGAGGAAACTTCCCCTGTGATTTCTTTCTTCTGCCTCCCTGATAAGGATGGGGCTGAGGAGATGGATGGTAGGTTGATGTCCTGGATGTGCCAGGGTGTTGAGCTGTTGGTTGCTGAACATTCTGTTGGTAATGGCTCATCAAGTAATCCCATTTCCACTGCTCCACCTGCAGAGTGCTTTGATTTCATGTGAAGGAGCTGGGTACTTGATTGGGCTGAGTTTGAGGCTGAGGCTGGGAGGCTGGGAAATGAGGAGTTTGAGCCTGTTTGGGATTTAATAATTCCTTCATCTGCTGCCAGAGTGTGTCTACTCTTGTCTTGTACTTCATACTTTCTGCTCTCAGCTCTTTGATGTGACGGTACAGGTTGTTTACTTGTTGAGTCAGTGGTACCTTTTTTATTTTTATACCTTTGAGTTGATTTTCCTCATTTATTAGAGTTTTTACTTCTTTCAGAGGTGTTTGGTGAGGGGTGTTTGCCACTTCTCCTGCCATTTCCATGTCCTGAAGGTTTTTTGTCTGCTGAATAATTTTTGTAAGTTAATTTAGAAGAGCCTACAGATTCAGTGTCACCATCCACTTCAATCTCATCCACATGTAAGTTATCCATGCTGTTAGCCAAACTACTGGACATTTAAACTGTGAAAAAAGAATCAAAATTATTTTAATGATTCAAATTTTAATTTCAAAATAAAATATAAATTATTGAATTTTTAACAAAATCAAAAAAAAATTTAAATTTTTATCAAAAATCAATTAATTAACCAAAAAATGTAATACAAATAAATGTAATTACAATTATTTTTATTAAGAAATAACAATAATTAAAATGGGACCAACCAACAAAGGTTTATAAGTCAACCAAAATAATTAATACAAAAATTAATATATTGGCGAAATTGGGACTAAGTACTGAGTACTATTATGGTCAACCAATAAACAAGAAATAATAATAAAATTAATTTAATAATTTATCAAAATTAATTGTCTTCTAGGACTAAGAGTTTTACTCTATCATGGTCAACTAGGAATTAAAAATTAAAAATTATTGAACACTTACACTCAGTGAATCAGCAATTAAGCCACAATCACTGTTATTGCAATAAAAATTTAATAATATAAGTGAGAGGTGAAAAGGTTAACTTACTATAGTGATCACAAAATAACTTCAAAATGATATATTATTTAATTTAATATAAACCTAAAAGGTGGAAACCAAGTTGGAAACATGGTTGCGGCAAAAATTTTCTTTTTTGGCTTGGGTGGTCCGTGCGCAATGTCATCTGTCGCAAGGTGGCGTATTGTCGTCATCATTTGTAAAGGACTCCAAATGTAAGTGGTTTGTCTAGAAGAAGTAGAAGAAGATAGGAAAATAGAAAGGAGGAGGAGAAAATGGGGAAATGGTTTTGAGAAAATAAACAAAAATATTAATATAATTATTTTAGAAAAAAAATAAGGCAACAAGAATTTCCTGAGTTTGACAAAATGGTGAGTCTGATTAAATTATAATATATTTATTTAGAGTAAGAATTACTATCTCTGCGTGGTAACCACTGTTATTACTAATAGACTTGTTGCAACCATAGTTAATTTATGTAGAATTATAATTAGAATTATAGAACTAATAAAATTAATAATAAATGTAATATATATAAAAATATGTTTTAAATGATGAGTGTATAATAAGTGATGGGCTAAAGGGGATTACCCAAGGCCCTTTTATAGACCAGGGGACCTCTGAAGCGCCTACAAATCAGTATATACAAAATAGTAATAGGCTAAAACAAGAATAGAAACGAATAGAAATGAAACATAGATATTAGGAGAAAAACATGAGAAAATTAACTAAACCCATGAATAAGTAACTAGTTTTCCCACCATAATTTCCCAACCCAGTTAATTAAAATAGTGAGTAACTAAGTAAGCCTTAAACATAAGAACTGTGAGGAAAAGAATCCAAAACAGATATTACAGTAGGATGTAAAGGGTTTAATTAAAACAATTAGAATTATTTTCACACCAAAATCCATGTAATCAATTCAATCCAGTATAAAGCAATTTTAATTAATTGTTTTAACTATGTAATTAACTCAATAATTAGTGTAAATGAAACATATAATTAATTTAATGATTTTTCTAATTTAAAGTGAGAGTTTCAATTCCATATTATTAAATAAGTGTTATAATTTATTTACTAATTTTACTGACACAATTTGTCGGCCGGTGGTCTAGAAGAAGGAGAAAAATAGAAGAAGGAATGAGAGGAGGAGAAGGAGGAAAGGAGTATGGGTAATAAAAGAAATAAAATTTAATAAAATTATTTAATTTATTGAGAGAAGACAACGATGAGTGAGCTGGGAAGAGACAACAAATTGGTTTTATAAATATTATTATTATTTAAGTAAGAGTTCTGCGTGGCAACCAATATAATTACTATCAGACTTAAAGCAACCTTTAAATTGTTATATAAAATTTTAATTAGAATTTTATTACTAATAAAAAGAATATAAACGTAATATAAAAAGTGTATTTAATTTGTTGAGTGTATAATAAGTGATAAGGCTACAGGGGATTATCCAAGGCCCTTTTATAGGCAATGGATCCTCTGAAGCGCTATTATATCAGTAAATACAATGATTAGAAAGGAATAAAACAAACATATCAAAAGAGTAAATGAAACATAACAATATAGAGAAAAACATGAAACAATTAATTAAAAGCCCAATTAAGAATCCAATTTCCCCGCCATTAATCCCCAAATCAGTAAGTGACAATAGTAAATAACTAAACAAGATTGGAAACATAGGAACTATGAGAAATATAATTCCCAACAGATGGTACATTCTGATTAGAGGACATTTTAAGTGAAACAAAAAATAATTTGACGCAACAAAACAAGCAATTAATCTCAATTTAGTCCAAATTAATTTATTTGTTTTTTCTAACACAATTAAGGGTCAAAAGAAGCGTCCTTAATAATTGTTTAGTATCATATGAGAGGTATTAGTTAATATATAAATTTAAGTAATTAATTTAAATATATTATAAATCAAATTTACACTTGTAATTATAATATATGTTTTTTAATTAATTAAATATAAATTTATAATTATTAAATACATAAAAATGCGCCATTATTTGTAGAATATATTATATTATGCTCAATTTAATTGTATATAAAAATATATATAACCAATAAATTTAATGTAACATTTGTATATAATAAAATTCTTATATAATTTCATTATGTAATAAAATATTAAGTTATATTCATTAAATACAAGTCTTACTCACTCTTTAAGGTTTTATAATTTATATATCATTTACTGGACTCCTGGAATAGCCTGGCTGACACAATTAAGGGTCAAAAAAGCGCCCAATATTATTGTTTAATAATGTATGGAAAGTTTTATTTAATATATAGATTTAATTAATTGATTTAATTACATTATAAGTCAATTTTACACTTATAGTTATAATATATAATTAATTAATTATAAATTTGTATATATTAAATACATAAAAAAATGCGCCATAATTTATAGAATGTATATCATGCTTAATTTAAATGTAAAATAATTTATATAATAATAAAATTAATATAATATTTATATATATTTAATAAAATATTTTTATCATTTCATTATGCAATATAAGATTAATTTATATACATAATAAGCAAATTTTTACACCCTCTTTTAGTTACAGTAAATTTACATAAAATTTACTGGGCCCCTGGTATAGCCTGGCTGACACATACCAACATGTTTATCAAACAAATTACTTACCATGGCAAGGGAGGATATTTCCCCTGCGCCTTCTTTCTTCTGCCTCCCTGATAAGGATGGGCCTGAGTAGATAGATGGTAGGTTGGTGTCCTGGATGGGCCAGGGTGTTGAGATGCTGGCTGCTAAACAATCTGTTGGTAATGGTTCATCAGTTAATCTTATTTCCACTGTTCCACTTGCAGAGTGCTTTGATTTTGAGTGAAAGAGCTGGGTGCCTGATGGGGCTGAGGTTGAGACTGAGACTGAGACTGAGAGGCTGGGAAAGGAGGAGGTTGAACCTACTTGTGATTTAATAGCTCTGGCATCTGTTTCCAAAGTTTGTCTACTCTTGCCTTGTATTTCATGTTTTCTGCCTTCAGTTCTTTTATGTGGCTGGAAAGGTTGTTTATTTGTTGTGTCAGAGGGATCTTTTTTATTCTTATACCCTTTAGAGGATTTTCCTGATTTATCTGAGGTTTTACGTCTTTCAAAGTAGTTTGGTGAGGGGTTTTTGCCACTTATACTGACATTTCTACGTAATGAAGGGTATGAAGGTTGTTTGTCAGCTGAAGAATTATTATAAGTTAATTTTGAAGAGCCTACAGATTCATTATCAACATCCACTTCAGTTTCATCCACATGCAGATTATCCATGCTGTTTTCCAAACTACTGGACATTAAAACTGTGAAAAAAAAAATCAAAATTATTTTAATGATTCAAATTAGTATTTTCAAAATAAAAAAGTAATCAAATGATTTTTTAAAAAAACTTAAAAATAAATTAATTAACAAAAATGTAGTAAAAAAATATGTAATTGCAAATTATTTTATTAAGAAAGAACAATAATTGTTATGGGACCAACCAAAAAGGTATAATAAGTCAACCAAAAAATATATTGGTAATATTGGGACTAAGCACTGAGTACTATTATGGTCAACCAATAAATCAAAAAATATTCTAAAAAATTAAGTTAATAATATATTAAAAAATTTTAATTATCCTCTAGGACTAAGAGTATAACTCTATTATGGTCAACTAGGAAAAAATTTATTTAAAAAATATAGGTCACTTACACTCAGTGACTCAGAAAAGTAGCCAAGGCACTGTTATTGCAATACAAATTAAATAATATAGTTGATAGGTGCAAAGGTTTACTTACTGTCAGCCAGGCTACTAGACTTAACCAGTAAAATAATTAATTATTTTACTGAGTTGAAGCCACGCCCCTTCTTCTTACTAATAATTAATTATCTACTTAAGCATTACTTACAATTAACTAGTTAAGTACAAGAAGTAATATAATTAATTAGTGTAAATAAAATGTCCCTTACAATTTTACTCCCTAACACCGTGCTCAATGGTATAAGTCAATGGGAATAGAATTTAATAATAAAAATATAATAAAAAGACTTTAAAACAATTATACCACCTCAGTGAGAGATCTGGAATCCCGTGAAAGTAATATAATTAATTAATTATTGTGTAATTAATTGTGACAGTCCAAGGAACTCAAACTTTATTGCTAATAAATTTGATGCCCTTGTTGACGTACCAGTTTATTTATTTCTTATGTCATATATGTACTCCTTTTAATCATTCTTTTTCTCACATTCTTACAGTATATGGTGTAAATTCTGTATATTTTATCCCCTCATGTTTTGCCTATAAAAGGCCTCTTACTTTGTGCTTTTCAGATCTTTCTTTTATCACTTACTTTATTATTACAATTACAACACTACAATTGTTTCTATATTTTATAACCTTAGTATTTACAACAGCGTAATTCTAATATATAATAGATATTGATATCTTAAATCTACCTCTTATATTTGAGTAAATTAATCGAATTGATTTTAGAAATACGTACCTTTTGTTGAGAGACCTTTAAACCCTTAAATATCCTGTGAAAACCTCGAACCAAGCTTCTAGACCAAAAGTACCCCTTGACAATTGAGGGCCTTCCCAAATTATCGATGGCGCATCGTGATTTGAGGGCTTAATCGAAAGGACCATCGGCATTTGAGTACCTGTAAGGACAAGAAAGCGACGAAAATGACGAACGTCATACGTCAAGTGACAAAAATTTTTTGCTGCAAACGGGAATCGAACTGCTGTAGACAATCCTATAGTACTAGCTATAGGCCTTGACCAAGGGAGTTGGAGAAAAACCAGAGAGAAAGTCCCCTGTCTCTTTAGAAAAATAGAGTGAGATTTACTTGCTAAAGTAAGTTGGTTCCTGTTTTGCTAAAGCTCCTGTTTAACACACTTGACTACTTGATGAGCCAAGAAAGTAGTCCCCAGATAGACTACCAGACCAAAGAACTGAAATGTAGAACAAAGTTCACACCAGAGACAGCAAAGATACTTGATGTAGGCTGCAAATCCACACCAGAGACAGCAATAATACTTGCTATAGCTTGCAAGACTATAACAGAGAAAACAGTTGCCAAAGTTAAGTTAAATGAAGAACTTACTTGTAACAAACACAGCCAATTGTGGCCAGAAAACAGTGAAAACTGAGTGAGGAACAATGATATCACCTCCGGATGGTTGTATGATGATTAAGGTTGCCCCAAACTGTCTTATTCACTATGTACACACAGACCATTAACTAAGAACCCATGCGCACCCACCAATCTGGCGCCTGTACCCGCCAAATTGCATAAAAAATCCTCCTGAAGCGCTCCCCAACCTCCTAAAACAGAGGCGGCAGGCCGCCCGACGTCGGAGATGCCGCCTGAAGCGGCCCGGCCTCCCTGAAGCCAGAAAACCAACAAAAACCACTAATTTACTTAGAAAAATTAGCTACAACTACTAAAACCTTTAAAACACAGAATTTCACTATAACAACATTGGGACATGAAATATAGAGAAAAATTAGCTCTATCCAATAGTACTAAGTACTTAACCCTAAGACTTAAGGTTAGCCCATAAAACACAAAAAACAAAATTAAACAGCAATCTTTTATAAATGAAAAATGAGGAAATGACCCCTTAAAACTCAGAATATGAAAAATGTCTTCAAGACTTAAAATATAGAGAAAACCCAGGGCTATCCAATGATAGTACCCACATACCTGCAGACCCAATATCCACGGAATAAAATCAGAAAAATACCCAATTCCTTAACAGATGTCAATTAAGACATGCACAAACAGCGCCAAATCACACAACAAAGGCCCCTGCCAATGTTGGAAGACCACACCACGCTCCAAAAATTAGGTTCATATATTGACTAATCGTTGTATATATTGTGGTAATTATTGACATTACTATTTGTGGGTTGCTCTTCACTCTTCATTTGCTACGTAATTCCTTTTACTCAGCACTCTGTAAGTGGCATTAATTTGCTCATTTTACAGGGGGAGGTGTCTGGTAATTTGGAATTTATTTTTATTATTATATTTTTTTTTTATTTTTCCTGGTTGACCATAATAGAGCAATAAGTGTTCTTAGTCCCAGAAGTAATAAAATAATTATATTTTAATATTAATTATTATAATTTTTCAGTTGACATTTGTCCTGATTAATTTAAATTTTAATTGTTCCAGTTGACAAATTGTCTTGACAATAATATTTTTTTAATTAATAAATAATTCATATTTAATTACTTCAGTTGACCTTGAGTCCTGGTAGTTCAATAAATTTTTTTTAATTAATAAAACTCATATTTAATTACTTCAGTTGACATTAAGTCCTGGTAGTTAAGTGATCAGCTTAATAAAATTTTAATATAAAAATTCATATTTATTTACTTCAGTTGACATTAAGTCCTGGTAGTTAAGTAATCAGTTTAATAAAATTTTGTTAAAATAATAAAGATTCATATTTAATTACTTCAGTTGACAATAAGTCCTGGTAATAAATTAGTTGATTTAAATCCTGAAAATAATTAATTAGAATTATTAATAAAAATTTTAATTTATTTCTACAGTTAATTATATTATAATCCTCGTTTTAAATTATTTTTTGAATTAATAAATTAATTTTATTTAGTTGATTTTTATCCTAAAAAAGACTTTTTTTTTATTTTTATCTTATTTTTGTTAAATAAAAATCAAAAATAAAGACTAATTAATCTTATTGTCTCTTTTCTTCATTTCAGTAGAATCTTAAAATGACTGACCAAAGTGGTTCTGCTGCACGTGAAGAAGAACTAGACTTGATTGGTTATGATGAGCCTACTTCTGTAAGTTCTCCTTTAACAAGAAAAATTACTCAGACTAATAAATCCTTGCCCCAAACAGGATGTAGAGATGGAAGAAGTAGAAATTCTAGTGGACACAACTCAGGATCAGAAGCCTATGATAAACCCACCAGAAGAGCTTCCAAAAGGCTTCAGGATAAAAAAGATGATATTGCCTCAACAGGTAAAGAATCTGTCAACTCACATAAAAGAGCTAAGGACTGAAAACTTGAGACTAAAGACAAGGGTAGATGCTCTGGAAGAAAAGGTGAGAAGGATAGATACCTTTCTTCAAGAGAAGAAGAAACCTCTTCCTCCCAGGGATCAACAACAATTGGCTCCCCAGTCCCAAGAAAAGGTGGAAGTGTCCAAGTGGCAGTGGGACTGGTTGAACACTCAGTGGGACTACCTGTCTCAAAATCAGCATCAGTTACCTCAGGCAGGTCCGTCAAGGCCCAACCAGGTCAACCCCACACCTCCTCACCCCTATCAAGGAGGCAAAAGAAGAAGAAAGCCCAATATGGTCATACCCAGCAAACCCTGGTACGTCCCTCTATTGATTCTCAAGTGCCTTTTCTTGGGGCTGATTCTGTTCTTTCAGGTAAATCTGAGAGGGAAGAAGACACCTTGAGACCAGTAGAGGCTGGGAGCAGTAGACAGATAACTCATGTATCTAATCCATTACTTTTAATTGCTACCTCAATGATTAACCCTGATATGGCTGTAATTGATGAAACTCTCGACCCTGAGTTCTATGAGAGTCTGGAAAGTTACTCAGTTTCTTTATTGAGAAACACTCCAGATGTAGCAAGGATTAATGATGAGTACTTGAGAGATATTATTGCCAAACAAAATCATATAATAAAAAATATGCAATTGACCCAGAGATATAATAGTTTGTTAACTGATCAGGGTTATCAAGCATTAAGATGTGAATCACAGAGAGTCTCTGATGAATTGTCTCATTACAAAGCAACCCATGAAAAGAAAGTTGATTTATCACAAAATAGAAAAAATGATTTGTCTAAACTAAATGATAATGTATCTGCCTGTTGCCAGGAGGTGGAGATAGATAAGATGAATCTGAAAAGATTGAATGACCATTTTTCATCTTTTCAAAATAAAATCCAGTTATCTTTTGCAACTATCAATGACAGTTTATCTAGTCTTCCAAGAATGAAAACAAGACTAACAACCATTGAAGAAAAATTGAACTCATTGTTGAATGACCAGAAATATTCTGACATTTCTGTGAAGGAAAATATAGTGCAGGATTCTCAAAAATTACCTGTGGCTAGGTCATCTAAAGTAAAAATAGCTCCAGAAATACCTGTTGATAACACTGAGTTTCCATAAAAGACTGATGATGCACCAGGATCTGAAACAGAAGGATTAAACAATGAGATTACAGCCCAATTAGAGAAATTACAGCTGCTTCTTACTCAGAAACAAGCTAGTACTAAGGAGACTCCTTCAAATCAAAATAATTGGCCAAAACTTGACCAATATCCTACATTTGATAGTGATTCTTCCTCTGATTGGCAACAATTTATATGCAGAATTGATAACTTAAAAAATTCTTACAAACTCCCAGATGAGGAAATTGTGTCCAAGTTAATTTCTTTGTTCACTAATGTTGCCCTAATGTGGTATGAATCTGTTCTCCTGGATGGGAATGACTACTCATGGGAGGATTGGAAGAAATTGATTTAAACACAATTTGGTGGCTCCAAGCTCAGAATAGCTCAACAAAGGCAGTATGAGGAAACTAGATATAGCTCTTATACTAATAAACCTATTGATTTTTTAATGAAACTTGTAAAAATCTTAAGGGCAATGGACCCAAATATGGAGTTTGATTTATGGAAGGACAGGATCCTTTATAAATTACCAATGTCTCTGAGAGACTTCATAGTGGCTAGGACTGAGCTCTCCAAAGAACCCTCTTCTTTCATTAATACTTGCAATGAGATCCTTCTAAACAACAAGTATGATGCCAGAAAATTCATTCCTAGGACCCCTTTGGAGAAACCCTTCACTTACCAACAGAAACCTCTGGAAAAGGTTGGTAAACCTTCTGCCCCTGTTGCACCAAAAAAGTATGCAAAAAACACTTGCTTCAAGTGCAACAAGCCTTGGCAGAAAGGCCATGTTTGTGACAAGAAGATAAATCTTGTAGAAAAAACAGAGGATCATGCTGATGACACAGTGGCACTGGATGATACATCAAGTGATTGTGCCAGCAATATTTCATATGAATCTAAACAAGAAATCTTGATGCTGCAAGAAGATATTCATTATTTAAATACTATTGATATTGATAATGATGCTTTATCTACAGTTGAGGATGCTAAGATCATAAAGAACATTGAGGATAGCTCAATTGTTATTGCCCCTCTCAAGGCACCAGTCTTGATTAATGGAACCAGCATTGAAGTTGTTCTAGATTCTGGAGCTGGAGGAAGTGTAGTTTCTGAAAGAGCACTTGCTTCAGTGGATCAAGACTATAAATCAAAACTGATGCCTATCATTTCTGAAAATTGGAGAGGTTATGGCTCTGTTTTGTCCCCCATTGGTAAATTCAAATCCACAGTGTTTTTAAAATATAACCATGGTTTTGTAAGAGCTATTTGTGATTTTGTTGTCATAAAGAATGACAACTTAAGCAATAGGTTTATTGTAGGGAATGATATTTTAACCAAGTATGGCATAAAATTGAATCCCTCAAATCAATGTTTCACAATGGGGATGAATGGGAAGAGAAAATTTAAGATTTCCTCCCCTAAACAATTATTGAAACCAGAATTAAACAAATGTAATTCAGTAGCTCAATGTAAAGGAAGATCTACAAAAGAGATGCATGCCCTTTTGTCTGAAATTGACAATGCCTCTTTTGGAGAACAACTTTCTGGTGAGGATAAAGATTCCATCATTAACTTGATAAAGTCTTTTCCTATGGCCTTTGCTCATGGAACACATGGACTGGGATTAGTTAAGGAGGAAATGGAGCTTTCATTGTCTTTCCCATTAACTGATATACCACCTAGTTTAAAGAAGAAGCCTTATCCTGCTTCTCCCACAAAGAGAAAAGATATTGAAGACAATATCTCTACCCTTTTAAAAATGAATATTATTGAAAAGGTAGTTGAAACACCTAAATATTGTGTTATCTCACCTGTCCTAATTTTTTATGAGAAAGATAAAGCCAGGTTATGTGGTGATCATAGAGCACTAAATACTTATACTGTTGATGATATCTATCCTTTTCCTAGAATAAGCTCTATACATGCTACCTTACAGGGTGCTAAATATATCAGCTGTGTGGATGGTAACAAAGGATATCACCAGGTACCTGTTGAGAAAAATTCTCAGAACTTTCTGATGATTGCCACTCATATGGGTATTTATAAGTATGTTAGGATGCCATTTGGCCCTAAAAATGCCCCTTCAGTTTTTCAAAAAGTCATGGATAACACATTCCATCAAGAGATAATTGAAGGATGGCTGATGGTTTATATTGATGATATCATTATATTCTCAAAAACATTTGAGGACCATCTTAACAACCTGTGTAAAGTATTCCAGAAAATGGATGAAATAAATATGACACTTGCTTTTAAGAAATCTAAATTTGGTTTCCATTCTTTAAAAGTTCTTGGTCATGTTGTTTCAGACTTACAGATATGTGTTGACCATAACAAAGTGGCAGCCATACAACAGGTGAAGGCTCCTACTACAGTGAGAGAGCTCCAAAGCTTTTTGGGAATGTGTGGATACTATAGACAGTATATTAAAAATTACGAAGTCATAGCTTTACCCCTTACCCAATTAACTAGAAAGGATGTTGCTTTTGTCTGGAATAGTGAAAGACAAAGAGCCTTTGACACTATGAAACACTGTTTGATGTCAGCACCTATTCTTGCTTTACCTGACTTTAATCAACCATTTGTTTTGTACACTGACGCCAGTTTCATTGGTCTTGGTGCTGACCTCCATCAAAAACAAGTGATAAATGATAAAGTTTCAGAAGTAGTAATTTGTTATATTTCAAAAACCTTGAGAAATAGTGAATTGAAATATGGTGCTACTCAATTAGAGTGTTTAGATGTAGTGTGGGCTCTAAAAAGCTTCATTATTACCTGGATGACCAGAAATTTGAACTTGTCACTGACTGCAGTGCAGTTAAATCCCTTTTAAACTTGAAAAAACTTAACAGACATATGTTCAGATGGCAGTTGGCTGTTCAAGAATACAGTGGGAGGATGACAATTATTCATAGGGCTGGTATTGTTCACTCAAATGTGGATATGTTATCTAGGTTACCTTTACCAAATAATGACTATAATCCTGCTTATGATCCTGAGGATGAAATTATTCATATACATGGGATATATGCGGTTGATATGGAGGAAGAGCTATTACAGCTTATTCTCGATTCATATGATAAGGACACTGACTTGAAAAAGTTATGCACCATATTAAATGATCCAAAGAATGCTTTAATACAAGCATTAATTAAAACCCTTCCACCAAAGTACCAAAAAGCTTTGGAAAATAGTAAATTTTCAATTGATGAAGGATATCTATATTATAGAAGAAAGTTGAGTAATGTTATTGTTATTCCTCCTTCTATGAAAGAAATCATCTTGAAAATTTGTCATGATGACATATTAGCTGGACATTTTGATCTTGAAAAAACAATGATCAGAATTAAGAACACTGCTTGGTGGGTTAATATGTCTGAAGACACAAAATTATATGTTGAGTCTTGTGATTCTTGCCAAAAATCAAAAAGATTAACTGGTAAAAGGGCAGGATTAATGCAACATATTGAACCTCCTGATGCACCATGGCAGATAATAAACATGTATTTTGTAACAGGGTTACCTATTGCTGGTAAAGACAGTTATAACTCTTGTTGGGTTATTGTGGACAGATTCACAAAAATGTGTAAATTTATCCCTACTCACAAGGATATTTCCACTAAAGAATTAGCTTTCTTATGGTGGTCTCATATGTTTAATACTTCTGGTTTTCCTAAAGCCATAATCTCTGACAGAGACCCTAAATTTACTTCTGAATTTTGGATGTCTCTGATGGATGTTTTTGGTTGTGATCTGAAACTTTCTACTGCCCACCATCCACAGACTGATAGTTTAGCTGAAAGAATGATTCAGACTTTAGAGGACATGATTAGAAGTTATTGTGCCTTTGGCCTTGAGTATAAAGATAATGACAGATTCACTAATGATTGGGTTACCTTACTTCCTGGGTTGTAATTTGCTTATAATAGCACTGTTCATTCTGTTACTCAAAGAAAGCCTTTTGAGATCTGGCTTGGATATTTTCCAAATACTCCTGCCCAAATTCTCAATAACAAAATACCTAAATTGGATATACATCCAGGTGTAAAATCTTTTCTTCAAATGCAACAACTATGGAGAAATCATGCTCAAAAATGTATTGAAAAATCATTTGAATATGAGAAGAAGAGATGTGACAAATCCCATAAAGAATACACTTTTAAAAAGGGTGATGAAGTGTTGATTTCTACAGTCAACTTCAACTTTCAAGGTAATAACAAATTAAAAGATCCATTTGTTGGTCCATTTGTTGTCAGAATAATGATAAGAGATAATCCAGTTGAGGTTATTTTGTATTCTCCATATGACGGAAAACATCCTGTTTTTCCAATATCTCTTTTGAAACCTTACACATCCAATAGTGATTTATTTCCAAAAAGGAGGGGAAGACCAAAGAAAACCCCAAATGAAATCACTGAAACAGCAGAAATTGAAAAAATTCTAAATGACAGAATAGTCACTGCTGAAAAAGGTACAGAATACTTATTGAGATTCAAGAATAAATCATCTGAATATGATTCTTGGATACCTGGGAAGGAGATATCTAATCTTCCTACTCTACTAAAAAAGTATAAAAAGAAAAAATCATAGCATTTTTTTTATTATTTTTTTTAGAGTCAGGGAGTGTCAGCCAGGCTACTAGACTTAACCAGTAAAATAATTAATTATTTTACTGAGTTGAAGCCACACCCCTTCTTCTTACTAATAATTAATTAACTACTTAAGAATTACTTACAATTAACTAGTTAATTACAATAAGTAATATAATTAATTAGTGTAAATAAAATGTCCCTTACAATTTTACTCCCTAACACTGTGCTCAATGGTATAAGTCAATGGGAATAGAATTTAATAATAAAATTATAATAAAAAAACTTCAAAACAATTATATTACCTCAGTGAGAGATCTGGAATCCCATGAAAGTAATATAATTAATTAATTATTGTGTAATTAATTGTGACAGTCCAAGGAACTCAAACTTTATTGCTAATAAATTTGATGCCCTTGTTGACGTACCAGTTTATTTATTTCTTATGTCATATATGTACTCCTTTTAGTCATTCTTTTTCCCACATTCTTACAGTATATGGTGTTAATTCTGTATATTTTATCCCCTCATGTTTTGCCTATAAAAGGCCTCTTACTTTGTGCTTTTCAGATCTTTCTTTTATCACTTACTTAATTATTACAATTACAACACTACGATTATTTCTATATTTTATAACTTTAGTATTTACAACAGCGTAATTCTAATCTATAATCTATATTGATATCTTAAATCTACCTCTTATATTTGAGTAAATTAATCAAATTGATTTTAGAAATACATACCTTTTGTTGAGAGACCTTTAAACCCTTAAATATCTTGTGAAAACCTTGAACCAAGCTTCTAGACCAAAAGTACCCCTTGACACTTACTATAGTGATCGAGAAATCACCTTAAAATATATATTAAATAATATTAAATAAACCAAATAAGTTGAACCCAAGTTTGAAACACGGTTGCGAAAAAAATTTGCCTTTTTCAGGTAAGATGGTCTGTGCGTCAAGTCAATTGTCCAAAGTTGTTGTTATTGTTCAGAAAGGTCCTCAGTTGTTGGCCAGTCATCTAGAAGATGGATAAGAAGAGGAAAGGAAAAGGAGGGGGACAAAGAAAGGAAAAAAAATACTTAAAGAATATAATAAAAAAAATAATAGAAAGAATAGAAAGAATATATGGAGTATTTAAGGGGAGTGCAACAACAACTTTTGGGACTATTGACAAGAAAGAATTAATAGTTTAAAAAAGGTATTATGATCAAGTAAGTATTTTTTAATTCCGCTTAAGTATCAACTACAACTATTAATAGACTTAATATCACATTACCAAAAGTCTTTCTGTGAACGGGAATCAAACCGCGCTCCAAAACTTAGCTTCATATATTGACTAAATGTCTTATATTTTGTGGTAATTATTGAAATCACTATTTTTGGGTCACTTTGCACTCTTCACTCTCTACATATTTCCTTTTTACTCAGCACTCTGTAAGTGGCATTAATTTTCTCATTTAACAGGGGGAGGTGTCTAGTAAATTGGAATTAAAATTTTTTTTATTATTTATTTTATTTTTCCTACTTGACAAAGATAGAGCAATTGTGTTCTTAGTCCTAGAGCTAATAAATTATATTTTTAAAAAAAATTATTATTCATTATAATTTTCAGTTGACTCTTGTCCTGATATATTTAAATTTTATTTGTTCCTGTTGACAAATTGTCCTGACAATAAAATTTTTTTTAAATTCATATTTAATATTTCAGTAGATATTAAGTCCTGTTAATTATTAAATTATCAGTTGATTTAAAATCCTGATAATAATTATCATAAAATTGTTAATAAGAAATTTAAATTTAATTCGTCAGTTGATTATTATATCCTGGTTTTAAATTGTTTTGAATTAATAAATTGATTATTAATTTAGTTGATTTTATCTTGAAAAATTTTATTTTATTATTTTTCTTTTAAATAAAAGTAAAAATACAAACTAATTCATCTTATTCTCTCCCTCTCTCATTTCAGTAAAATTTAGAAATGACTGATCAAGGTGTCTCTTCTGCACGTGAAGAGGAATTGTTTTTAATTGATTATGATGAGGCTACTTCTGTGAGTTCTCATTTAACTAGTAAATTATCTCAAATTAATCAATCATTTCCCCAATCAGGATGTACAAATGGAGGAAGTAGAAATTCTGGTAGAAAAAACTCAGGAACAGAAACCTGTAATAAACCCCCCAGAAGAACTTCCAAAAGGCTTCAAAATAAAAAAGATGCCACTACCTCAACAAGTAAAGAACCTGTCAACACACATAAAATAATTGAGGACAGAAAACCTGAGATTGAGGTCAAGAGTAGATGCTCTAGAGGAAAAGGTAAGAAAGATAGATGCTTTTCTTCAAGAGAAGAGGAGACCTCCTCCCCCCAGGGATCTTCATAAATCGGCTCCCCAGAAGCCAGAGAAAGTGGAAGTATCCAAGTGGCAGTGGGATTACCTGTCTCAAAATCAACAGACTCAATTGCCCCAAGCAGGTCCATCAAGACCCAGCCAAGTCAACCCCACACCTCCTCACCCCTATCAAGGAGGAAGAAGAAGAAAAAACAATATGATCTTACCCAGAAAACCTTGGTAAGCCCCTCTATTGATTCACAAGTACCATTTTTTGTAGTTAATTCAGTTCCCTCAGGTAATTCTGGAAGAGGAGATGAGACTGTGAGACCTGTAGAGGCTGAGAACAGTAGACAAATTGCTCAAATTTCAAATGTAGCTAATCCTTTAGTTCTAATTGCTACTTCAATGATAAATCCTGATATGGCTATTATTGATGAAACACTTGAACCTGAGTTTTATGAGATTCTGGAAAGTTACTCTATTTCTTTATTGAGAAAAACTCCAGATGTAGCTAACATTAATGATGAATATTTGAGGGATATTATTGCTAAAAAAAATCATACAATGAACAACATGCAACTGACTCATAAATTTAATAGTTTGTTAACTGAAAAGGGTTATCAAGCATTAAGGAGTTAATCACAGAGAGTTTCTGATGAATTTTTTCATTACAAGGCAACCCATGAAAAGACAGTTGCTTTATGGAAAAATATCAAAAATTATTTTTCTAAACTAAAAGATACTGTATCTGCCTGTTTCAAGGAGGTGGAGATAGATAAGATGAATCTGAAAAGATTGAATGATCATTTTTCATCTTTTCAAAATAAAAATCAGTTATCTTTTGCAACAATCAATGAGAGCTTATCTAGTCTTCCAAGAGTGAAAACCAGACTAACAACCATTGAGGAGAAATTGAACTCATTGTTTAATGATCAAAAATATTCTGAGATTTCTTTAAAAGAACATATAGTACAGGATGCTCCAGAGTTACCTGTTTCTAGTTCATCTAAAGGAAAATTAGTTCCAGAAATACATGTTGATACCCCTGGGTTTCCATCAAAAATTGATGATGCACCAGGATCTTCAACAGAGAGATTATAAAATGAGATTACTGCACAACTAGAGAAGTTACAGATGCTCCTTACTCAGAAGAAATCTGGTACTAAAGAGACTCCTTCAAATCACAAGAATTGGCCAAAACTTGACCAGTACCCAACATTTGATGGTGATTCTTCTTCTGATTGGCAGAAATTTATTTGCAGAATTGATAACTTAAAAAATTATTACAAACTCCCAGATGAGGAAATTGTGTCTAAGTTAATTTCCTTGTTTACCAATGTTTCCCTAATGTGGTATGCTTCTGTTCTCCTGGACAGAAATGACTACTCATGGAAAGATTGGAAAAAACTGATTAAAGCACAATTTGGTGGCTCCAGGTTCAGAATGGCTCAACAAAGGCAGTATGAGGAAACTATATATAGCTCTTCCACTGATAAACCTATTGAGTTCTTAATGAAACTTGTTAAAATCTTAAGGGAAATGGACCCAAATATGGAGTTTGAGTTATGGAAGGACAGGATCCTTTATAAATTACCAATTTCTTTGAGAGACTTGATAGTGGCTAGGACTGAGTTCTCCAGAGAACCCTCTTCTTTCATTAATATTTGCAATTAGATCCTCCTAAACAACAAGTGTGATTCCAGAAGATTCATTCCTAGGACCCCTTTGGAGAAACCCTCCACTTACCAACAGAAACCTCTGGGAAAGGTTGGTAAACCTTCTGCCCCTTTTGCACCAAAAAATTATGCAACAAACACTTGCTTCAAGTGCAACAAGCCTTGGCAGAAAGGCCATGTTTGTGACAAGAAGATAAATCTTGTTGAACAAACTGAGGAGAAGGCTGATGACACAATAGAACTGGATGATACTTCAAGTGATTGTGCCAACAATATTTCATATGAATCTCAACAAGAAATCTTGATGCTGCAAGAAGATATTCATTATTTAAATACTATTGATATTGATAATAATGATTTATCTACAGTTGAGGATTCTGAGATCATAAGGAACATTGAGGATAGCTCAATTATTATTGCCCCTCTCAAAGCACCAGTCTTGATCAATGGAACCAGCATGGAAGTTGTTCTGGATTCTGGAGCTGGAGGAAGTGTAGTATCTGAAAAAGCACTTGCTTCAGTGGATCAAGACTATAAATCAAAACTGATTCCTATCACTTCTGAAAATTGGAGAGGTTATGGCTCTGTTTTGCCCCCCATTGGTAAATACAAGGCCATAGTATTTTTTAAATATAACCATGGTTTTTTAAGAGCTATTTGTGATTTTGTTGTCATGAAAAATGATAATTTAAGCAGTTGGTTTATCATAGGAAATAACATTTCAACCAAATATGGCATAAAATTAGATGCTTCAAACCAATGCTTCACAATGGGGATAAATGGGAAGAGAAAATTTAAGTTTTCCTCCCCCAAAAAATTATTAAAACCAGAATTGAACACATGTAATTCTGTGGTTCAATATAAAGAAGATCTACAAAAGAAATGCATGCCCTTATGTCTGAAATTGACAATGCCTCTTTTGGAGAACAACTTTCTGGTGAGGATAAAGATTCCATCATTAACTTTATAAAGTCTTTTCCTATGGCCTTTGCTCATGGGTCACATGAACTGGGATTAGTTAAAGAAGAAATGAAACTCTCATTGTCTTGTCCATTAACTGATATACCACCTAGTTTAAAGAATAAGCCTTATCCTGCTTCTCCCACAAAGAGAAAAGATATTGAAGATAATATCTCTACCCTTTTAAAAATGAATATTATTGAAAAGGTAGTTGAAACACCTAAATATTGTGTTATCTCACCTGTCCTAATTTTTTATGAGAAAGATAAAGCCAGGTTATGTGGTGATCATAGAGCACTAAATACTTATACTGTTGATGATATCTATCCTTTTCCTAGAATAAGCTCTATACATGCTACCTTACAGGGTGCTAAATATATCAGCTGTTTGGATGGTAACAAGGGATATCACCAGGTACCTGTTGAGAAATATTCTCAGAATTTTTTGATGATTGCTACTCATATGGGTATTTATAAGTATGTTAGGATGCCATTTGGCCCTAAAAATGCCCCTTGATTTTTTCAAAAAGTCATGGATAACACATTCCATCAGGAGATAATTGAAGGATGGCTGATGGTTTATATTTATGATATCATTATATTCTCAAAAAAATTTGAGGACCATCTCAACCACCTGTGTAAAGTGTTCCAAAAAATGGATGAGATAAATATGACACTTGCTTTGAATAAATCTAAATTTGGTTTCCATTCTTTAAAAGTTCTTGGTCATGTTTTTTCAGGCTTACAGATATGTGTTGACCAAAACAAAGTGGCAGCCATACAACAGTTGAAGGCTCCCAATACAGTTAGAGAGCTACAGAGTTTTTTGGGAATGTGTGGATAATATAGACATTATATTAAAAATTACCAAGTCATAGCTTTACCCCTTACCCAATTAACTAGAAAGGATGTTGCTTTTGTCTGGAATAGTGAAAGACAAAGGGCTTTTGACACTATGAAACACTGTTTGATGTCAGCACCTATTCTTGCTTTACCTGACTTTAATCATCCATTTGTTTTATATACTGATGCCCGTTTTTTTGGTCTGGGTGCTCCCCTCCATTAAAAACAAGTGATGAATGATAAAGTATCAGAAGTAGTAATTTGTTATATTTCAAGAACCTTGAGAAATAGTGAATTGAAATATGGTGCTACTCAATTGGAATGTTTAGCTGTAGTGTGGGCTCTAGAAAAGCTACATTATTACCTAGATGACCAGAAATTTGTACTTGTCACTGACTGCAGTGCAGTTAAATTCCTTTTAAACTTGAAAACACCTTACAGACATATGTTCAGATGGCAGTTAGCTGTTCAAGAATACAGTGGGAGAATGACAATTATTCATAGGGCTGGTATTGTTCACTCAAATGTGGATATGTTATCAAGGTTACCTTTACCAAATGATGACTCTAATCCTGCTTATGATCCTGAGGATGAAATTATTCATATTAATGGGATATATGTGGTTGATATGGAGGAAGAGATATTACCGCTTATTCTGGATTCATATGATAGGGAAACTGACTTAAAAAAGTTATGTACCATATTAAATGATCCAAAGGATGCTTCAATACAAGCATTAATTAAAAACCTTCCACCAAAGTACCAAAAAGCTTTGGAAAATAGTAAATTTTTAATTGATGAAGGATATCTATATTATAGAAGAAAGTTGAGTAATGTCATTGTTATTCATCCTTCTATGAAAGAAATCATCTTGAAAATTTGTCAAGATGACATATTAGCTGGACATTTTGATCTTGAAAAAACAATGATCAGAATTAAAAACACCGCTTGGTGGGTTAATATGTCTGAAGACACCAAATTATATTTTGAATCTTGTGATTCTTGCCAAAAATCAAAAAGATTGACTGGTAAGAGAGCTGGATTAATGCAACATATTGAACCTCCTGGTGCACCATGGCAAATAATAAATATGGACTTTGTAACAGGATTACCTATTGCTGGAAAAGACAGTTATAACTCTTGTTGGGTTATTGTGGACAGATTCACCAAGATTTGTAAATTTATCCCTACTAACAAGTATGTTTCCACTAAAGAATTAGCTTTCTTATGGTGGTCTCATATGTTTAATACTGCTGGTTTTCCTAAAGCCATAATCTCTGACAGAGACCCTAAATTTACTTCTGAATTTTGGATGTCTCTGATGGATGTTTGTGGTTGTGATCTGAAACTATCTACTGCCCATCACCCTCAGACTGATGGATTAGCTGAAAGAATGATTCAGACTCTAGAGGACATGATAAGAAGGTACTGTGCCTTTGGCCTTGAGTATAAAGACCATGACAGATTCACTCATGATTGGGTTACCTTACTGCCTGTGTTGGAATTTGCTTATATTATCACTGTTCATTCTGTTACTCAAAGAAAACCTTTTGAGCTCTGGCTTGGATATGTTCCAAATACTCCTGCCCAAATTCTCAATAATAAAATACCTAAATTGGATTTACATCCTGGTGTAAAATATTTTCTTCAAATGCAACAACTTTGCAGAAGTCATGCTCAAAAATGTATTGAAAAATCATTTGAATATGAGAAGAGGAGATAGGACAAATCCCATAAAGAATACACTTTTAAAAAGGGTGATGAGGTGTTGATTTCTACAGTCCACTTCAATTTACAAGGTAATTACAAATTGAAAGACCCATTTTTTGGTCCATTTGTTGTAAGAAGAATGGTTGGTGATAATTCAGTTGAAGTTATTTTGTATTCTCCATATGACAGAAAACATCCTGTTTTTCCAATATCTCTTTAAAAACCTTACACATCCAATAGTGATTTATTTCCAAAAAGGAGAGGAAGACCCAAGAAAACTCCTAATGAAATCACTGAGACAGCAGAAATTGATATGATTCTGAATGACAGAATAGTCACTGCTGAAAAAGGTACAGAATATTTATTGAGATTCAAGAATAAACCATCTGAATATGACTCTTGGATACCTGGGAAGGAGATATCTAATCTTCCTACTCTACTAAAGAAGTATAAAAAGAAAAAATTATAGCATTTTTTTCATTGTTTTTTTTAGAGTGAGTGAGTGTCAGCCAAGCTACAAGACTTACCCAGTAAAATAATTAATTATTTTACTGAGATGAAGCCACACCTTTTAATCCTTATTAATAATTAATTATTTACTAACTACTTATGTATTACTTACAACTAACTAGCTAAGTACAATAAGTAATGTAAATAATTAATAAAAATAATAATTGTCACACACATTTTTACTCCCTAACACCGTGCTCAATAATACAGATGAGAGGGAATAAAAATAGTATTAAAAAATATAAAAAATATAAAAAGAAGAAACTTTTCAAGTTCCTTTATTTAGATTTTGTTTCGTCTCCATTTTAAATCTAATGTTTTTTGTACTAAATGTGACGGACCAAGGGATTCTAATTTTTATTTCAAATAAAATGATACCTTTTATCTACGGACTATATATTATATTTTTTATTATTTCACATACACTCTTTATTTAGTTTCTTTTCCTCACACCCTTGTATCAGGTGGTGTTAACACCGTGTCTTTATTTCTCACATCTTTGCCTATAAAAGGCCCTCTCTTTTTGTACTTTTCATTCATTACTCACTTACTTATTTACATTATTCAAACATTTACTACATTTAAATACTTGTTACTATTTATTATTGTTTTTAGTACTTACAATTAATTATAATAATAATTAAAACTCTACCTCTTATTATTGAGTAAATAATCTTTAAGATAGGAAAATATGTACCTGAGTTTGAATCCCTTAAAATTGTTGTTACTGCTATTGGACCTCCCTATAAAACCTTCTAGACTTGAAAGAGACCTTGACACTCTCTTTGGTCTGTAGTCTATCTGGGCTATTTCTTGACTTATTAAGGATTCAAGAAGTGTGTTGGAAGGGGTATTGTAACAGTCTCTAATTTGCTGTAGCAAATAAATCTCACCTGGTATTTCTCAAAGTGACAGGGGTTTTTCTCTCAATTTTTACTCCAACTCCCTTGGTCAAGGCCTATAGCTAGTACTATAGGATTGTATACAGCATCTGAATTAATTAGACAAAATAATCTATTAGTGCCTATTGTAACATACCCTAGGCTTCCTGAGATCCTCAGCTACATAACAAGTACTTTACTTCCTTCTGTACTTACTATGGAAACATGCGCTTGCCATGTGAGTATATACTAATCAGGAAATGCTCAGTGCTGAGTAAATACCCTTCCTTAACTAGAGTCTTACCTTTACTCTCTTATCATTAAGTGCTGCATTTTTGGCTCATTTTTTAATTGCTTATTTTTCTAGTGCTGTGTTTGATCATCCTTGAATGTCTCCTAGTTTACCAATGAAAGATAACCATGGACTATTTTTATGTACCCTCACACATATCTTAGGTTGAAACCTGTACCATCACTTGACACACCATTCCTTAAGTGCTAACCATGATTTCCTCAATTACATACTGTGCTTTTGTCCTATAGTCTACTATGCAATTTTCTCTAGCTTCTACTAGCCACAGAATGTATATCCATACTACACTAAAAAAACTATGCACAGAGAATATACTTTATCTGCACTTTTGAAGACCCTTTTGTTGAGCTTTTGTATACATGCTTCATAGCAACTCCTTTGTTGCGCTTTCTCTGTTTCTGTGAGAGGTGTACCACACCATACTGAACATTTTATTGGAATCTTGAAAGGTTGTTTTTCCTGTTTAATAGAATTAAGAAGTCCTCTTAGAAATAAATCCAAAACTTAGGAATTGATGAAATGGATTATCTGTTGCACTATACTTCATAACCTACTCACTGACCTCAAAGATATATGGTTAGAGCTGTATGAAGATGAAGAAGTTGAAACACCTCCAACTATATCCAACACTAAAACTTCTCAAACCACTAGCATAAGGGCAAAAATTCTTCCAATCACACTAGCACATTGGGAGTATTAGCTATGATTTATTCTTAAACTTTTTTCTTCTCTTTAGACTTTGTAATAACATTATAATTTCTAATATAATTTACTAAATATACTTTTCTAATGAGTTACATGCTTTTTGGTAATAATAATACACTTGTTCCATGTTTTTAGTATTATCATCTAAAATTGATAAAAGAAATTTATCATGCATAATTCCAACTTTTCTTTTTTTTTCATAGAAATATAGTCTGACATATCTATATATGGATTAACATTTTTAAAACTTTAACAGAATTGGCTAATTTTTTACTTATCTAGATGGATGACCCAAGCCTTTAAAAATTTCCAAACTCTTTTACAGGTGCTGTTTGATGGTATAGCATATTAGCTTGCCATATAACAACCCATATTGCATCACAACTTTTGAACTCAACCATGTATTTCAATTCAGGAAATACAAAATGGCCTCTATTCTGCCTTAGCCTTTTGCTGTCTCATTAGCATTAATCAAAAATTCCATCTAAATATTTTGGAAACCAGACACCTAAACTAAGTTCACTGTTTTCTAAATATTATGGGGAGAATTCAAAAACCCATCTGAAGTCCATGTTAGATTTCCCCCAAAATCCTCCACCCCATCATAACAAGGAAGGTCTATTTCAGCTTCAAGCTTCAAAGATTCCTCATAGTACTTCTTTGCTAATAGTTTAAATAGATAAGAATAAAATGAAAATATAAATCCAAGTGCCTCCCTCACTTCCCCATCATCTATTTTTAAATTTTGGTAGAGACCTGAAGCATCATTCAGCTTTTTGAATTTGGAAATTTAAAATTTGTAGCTTACTTATATCAAATACATGTTGACTCTTAAAACTTTCTCCAGCAGCAAATATATTCCCCTCTCTCATTGCTTCCAGATGAGCACCATTGGTCTTGATCCAGTGTCTTAATAATTTCATGTACCTGCAGCATTTCTTAGCATCCTCCAGTTTACCAAGTTCACCCAATTCCTTTAGCTTGAATGACTTCACTATAGCAGGATGAATATTTTGATTTTTAGGTTGAATCACTGAAGGCCTTTCTGAGACATGTGCAATTTGGTAGGTGCCTGTGTTGTGTGAACCGGGACATGATGAGGGTATTTGTCAGCCAGGCTATTTCAGGAGCCCAGTTAATTTTTATAATAATTTATTGGAATCATGTAAGGGAATAACATTATGTATTTTATGTATTTAAAATAAAATATTTTATTGAATAATAAAATTATATAAATATTTTATAAATAAGTAAAATAATTATTATATTAATTTTATTAGTAATTAAATTATTTATTACATAAAAATGTATTATATTCTATAAAATCATGGCGCATTTTTATGTATTTAATATTTATAAATTATTAATTATTTATTTATAAAATTATATTATAATTGTAGTAATAAATTTAACTTATAATGCAGTTACTATTTAATTAATAGAATTTATATATTAAATACAAATTATCATATATTATTATCCATAAATATTGAGCACTTTTTTTACCCTTAATTTTGTCAGAAAAATTATTAAATAAATTAAAACACTTATTTAATAAAATAGTATTTAAATTCTCACTTTAAATTAGTAACATGATTAAATTAACTATTTGTTTCAATCAAACTAGTTATTAAATTACTAAAATAGTTCAAACAATGAATTGATTTTTCTTTATACTGGGTTAAATTGATTACAAAAATTTTGGAATGAATTTTTTTTTACTTATTTTAATCAAACCCTTTAAATCTTACTGTAATACCTGTTTAGGATTTTTTTCTCACAGTTCTCACATTTCATACTCACTTAGTTACTTATTATATTAATTAATTGTTTTGGGATGTTTATGGTGGGAAAAATATTTAATTACTCACAGGTTTAGTTTACTGTTTCATTTTTTTCTTTTCTCTAAATTTCCATGTTTTAATTTCATTCTTTTGATTTTCTGTTTCACATTACTGCTACTTTTGTATATACATTATTGAGGTGCTTCAGAAGTCTCCTTGCCTACTAAAGGGCCTTGGAAGTCCCCTTTAGCTTCCATCACTTTACACTATTAAACAAATTTAAATAACCTTTATTATTATCTTTTTATAACACTACAAGTACTAAAAAATTATTATAATGGATTATAGGAAGGTTTGGATCCAGAGGGTATATCCTTAGTAGTATCATGTGGAAACAAAGGGTTGACATCAACTCAGGAACCAAAAAAAATATCCATTTCCTCATAGTAAGGACAAATGACATTGAGATTTTTGGAAACAGTAGTAACTCCAATCTCTGAATCCTCATCATTGACACCAAAGCCAGTGGAAGTGGAAGCAAAATGAGACTTTTTATATTTTGATTGATAACTTTTGAACCTCTCCTTCATTTTCTTAGGAGTGATGTCAATTCTCCATTTTGTCTTTTTCTTTACTTCATTTGCCATCAACAAGAAGCCATTCACTTTTGATGAAGGTGGACATCCAATGCAGGTGGAATTTTCACATCCAAAACATGCATCATAATTTTATTTTTTGAGGAAGTTGATGATGACAAGATAATCTTCCTTTTTTAGCTGTCCAGACTTTGGTTTCTCAGGTGAGGGGCTAGCATTACAAGGAGACTTTTGTGATGAATAATTTTTTTGAGATTCCTTTTGAGTGTTGTATTTTTGGGGAGGCATTATGAAACTGGTATGTTACAAGAAAAGAGATTTAGAAAGAGGTTGAAAAAAAACAAGGGAAAAAACATGTCTAGTTAAAATGTCACAATATAATGTTTCAAATCTCAGTGAGGATGGAGGAGGGGATGGAGACCAGTGTGTCACATGTGACAGGGATGGTATTGGCAAGGAAGGGATGACGTGGCCAACATGTGATTATGAAAAAAAATCATGAAAAAAGTGCTGATTTGAGGTCAGAACTGACACCCATTTGTAAAATAAGTGACTTATTTGCAAAATTTAAGTTCTGGTTTGTAAGTTCTGATTTGGGTTGAAATCAGCACTTAACTTGAGTGCAGAGCTTAAGCCAAACTAGCATTTAACTCAAGTGTGGATTTTAAACCAAATCAGCACTTAACTTAAGTGGGAATTTTAAACCAAATTGGCACTTAAAAATCAGCACTTAAATTTTTTAAAATGTTCACTTATTTCAAAAATAGGTGTCAGTTATGACCTCAAATCAGCACTTTTTTCACAATTTTTTTTCACAACCACATGTTGGACACATCATTTCTTCCTTTCCCACCCCCTCCCTGTCACTTATGACACCCAGACCTCTATTCTCTCATCAATCCTTGGCACACACCCCTCACTGAGATTTTAAACATTTTATTGTGAAATTTTAACCAGGCATGTTTTTTTCCTTCTTTTTTTATGTTTTCAACCTATTAATCTCTTTGCTTGTAACATAGAAGTTTCATAATGCCTCCCAGAAAATACAACACTCAAAAGGCAACTCAAAAAAAGCTTCATCACAAAGATCTTCCCATAATGCAACCCCGCTCCTGAGAAATCAAAGTCCAGAAAGCTTAAAAGGGAAAATTATCTCATTATTATCAAATTACTCAAAATTAAATCAAATTATGATGCATTTTTTGGATATTAGAAGTCCACCCAAATCAGATTTCCACCTTCATCAAAGGTCAATGGCTATTTGTTGATGGAAAATGAAGTAAAAAATAAAAAAAAGGAGAATCAACATTAATCCTAAGCAAATGAAGGAGACGTTCAAAAGTTATCAATAAAAATATAAAAAGGCTCATTTTGCTTCCACTTCCCCTGACTTTGGTATTGATCATGATGATTTGGAGAATGGAATGGCTACTGCTTCAAGAAAGCTCAATGTCATGTGTCTTTTCTATGAGAAAATGGATGTTCTTTTTGGCTCCCAATTTAATAGTTACTTTTAATCTTTTTAAAAATAGTTATATCATGAGTTTCTTCATACACCATTTGTCCTTACTGGACTTTAAAATATTGAACTTTTGGAATCTCAGATGGTAAAATAATACTGATACCTTTGCGGAAATCCTCATCACCAACATTTTTTTATCACCTCACCACCATTTTGCATTTCTAAATAAAGTTAAGTCATAAAAATTTTATATCTGTTTGAAAGATTTAGCAGTACCCTCCCCTGAATTTTATTGAAGTAAGGGGCAGGTATCACCAAATTTTTCTAAGTCATCAATTTTCCATGTCAGATTTTAAAATTTGGCAATACCCTCCCCTGAATTTTATTGAAGTAAGGGGTGAAAACCACCAAAATTAAATATATTTCCAGTAATTAATAAATAAATAAACTATATAAATCAAATTTACTAGATTTAAAGTAATGACAAATGCTCAATCCAAAATGAGGATCAAGTCTAGAAACTAAGTTTGGGACTATTCATAGGTATAGGCTAGATGAACCCCATGAAACAATTTAATGTTATCATGATTACCGTTTATAAAACACAAGGTCATTGGCTCATTACTTTAGCTTAGTAGATTGATGTCATCCAGGCTATCTCAGGAGCCCAGTAATTTATATAATAAATTACTGAAATCATGTAAGGGAAAAACATTATGTATTATGTAGTTACAATAAATTATTTTATTAAATAATAAAATTATAAATATTTTACAAATAAGTAAAATAATTACTATATTTAATTTTATTATTAAATAAGTTTTTATTATATAAACAAATATTATATTCTATAAAAACATGGCGCATTTCTATGTATTTAATATTTCTAAAAAATTAATAAATTAATTATTATATTATAAGCTTAATTATATTTAACTTGTAATGTAATTAAAAATGAATTAATATAACTTATATATTAAATCCAACTCATCATATAATATTATCCATAAATATTGGGCGCTTTTTTGACCCTTAACTGTGTCAGTAAAATTACTAAATAACTTAAAATACATATTTAATATAATAATATTAAATTCTCACTTTAAATTAGTTACAATTAAAATAATTATTAGTTTAAATTAAATTAGTTATTAAATTACTAAGATAGTTAAAATAATTAATTTAATTCTCTTGATAACTGAATTAAATTGATTCCATAAATTTTGGTGTGAAAATAATTTTATTTTTCTTAATTAAACCCTTTTCATCTGATTATAATATTTTTTAGGATATTTTTTCTCATAGTTCTCATGGTCTCATACTCATTTAGTTACTCATTATATTAATTAATTTTTTGGGACTTTATGGTGTGAAAATTATTTACTCATTCACAAATTTAATTTGTTGTTTCAATTTTTCCCTCAATTTGTATGTTTTAATTAATTTCTTTTAAATTTTTTGTTTCACACTATTACAACTTTTTTATATACAATTGAGGCGCTTCAGCAGTATCCTTGCCTATAAAAGGGCCTTGGGATTCCCCTTTAGCAGACATCACTTACATTATAAACATTTTAAATCTTAAAATACATTATTATTATTATTTTATTAGTATCACAAATCTAGTATAAATAATCAATAAATAATCTAAGGTTTCTTTAAGTTTCTTAATAATAATATTTTTTAGCCGCGCAGAGAAATCTCTACTTACTTAATTAAATATTTATAAATAAATTAGTCATTACTGTTGTGTCATTCCTCATAAAATGTTGGTGCATCTTTCTCATTTCAATTTAATTACTTTATTAGTTTTATCATTTTTATTTCTTTCTCCTTTTTTATCCTCTCTTTATTAATTCCATCTCCTCTTCTCCATATCTTCTTCTCCTTCACCTTCTTCTAGATGACCCATTGACAATTGAAGTATCAGATTTATTTATTAAAAATTTATGAAAGAATAATAAATATTCAATAACTTTACAAATCCCCAAGCTTTTTTTATCTAGGTAAAGGTTTGTAAATTTATTAATTTATCTTCTTTTTTTACCTTGTTGAGTTGTTGGACTAACTTTTGACTGATATGATAATAGCAGAAAAAATGAGTGAAGGGTTAGACATAGGAAAATGGTAAGAAAAAGAAAAAAAACACCTTGATGAAAGGGAAGAATAATAAGTAAAGATTAATGTAGTTTGAGGAATATGGAAGGATAAATGTATGATGTAAATGTTATACTATGCATTATGAAATAAATAAATGTGAAATTAGGAAAAAAAGGCTCAATTTAAAGGTCAATATCTTGGCAACCACTGAACCAAACTCAAATCAGTTTTCTGGAAATGAAAGATAGTCTCCAGAATTATTTTCAGCTAGTAGGACGGTAGATTGGAACAAATCTAGCCCTAATACTGACTCTGATTTTCAAAATTTCACAAAAACTTGAAAAGTGAGGATGAAAATTCAAACAAGAGAGAGATAAAAGCCTAGATATTCCTCAGATAATAGTTTCAAAAGCCTTATTCTCTATTACTGCATTATAAAAACATGAAATAAATTAAGTGAAATTTGGAAAAAAATTCTCAACTTCAAAGCTCAAAATCTCAGCAACCAGTGAATGTAATTCAAGCCTATTTCTTTGAAATAAAAGATATGCTTCAAGAGAATCTTCAGTTAAAGTAAATGTGATTTAAATAAACATAACCCCAAATTTTTATATAAAAATATGAAAGAAAAAAAGTAAAATTGGGAAAAAAAAAGGCTCAACTTTAAAGGTGGTCAATATCTCTTCAACCACTGAACTAAATTCAAATCTGTTTGTGGGAAATGAAAGACAGCCTTGAGAAAAATATTCATATGAAAGTAAACGAGATTTTAATAAACATAACTCTAATTCAGAGTCTAATCTTCAAAACTTTACAAAAAGTTGAAAAGTGATAATAAAAATGACAACATGAGGAGTTGAATAAATCCACTATTATCCAGATATGAGCCCTACATATATTTAAGTATGAAATTTTCATAGAAGGAAAGAGATATCATATAGACTTGAAAAAAATGAGATTAAACTTACCTTGATTGAAAGGTAGGAAAAATAGAGTGAGAAAGAGTGAAGTATGAGTTTTGGGGAAATTGAATATGGAGTAAGTGAAATTCCTAAAGAATGTGCAATGCATGTGTTTAAATGACTTGGAACCAAAAAAAAAGTGAAATAGGGGAAAAAGGGGAATAATGACCATGCCAAGGAAGGATGAAGAGTAGGATTATGGGGCTAAAAATAGAAAGAAAGGAGGGAGAGAGGAAAAAAGGTTAATTTTACCTTTTAAATCAAAAAATATACACTTACAAAAAAAATTTAGATACAAAAAAAGAAAAAAATTAATTAGCAAATATCTAAGTAAAAATGAAAAAATGACTTACCTGGAGAGATGAGTTGAGAAAAAAATTGACTTCAAATTATTTGAGGGATAAAATAGGAGAGGAGGAAACGGATAAGAGTGATAAAAGAAAATAAGAATGACTGAAAAATTATGCAATTTCATGTTGAGTTGATGAAGGAAAACAAAGAGACTTGAAAAGAAGAGACTATAACAGAAAATTCATAATCAAAGTCAATATTCAAATAAGAATAACCATTCTAATGAAACATTCCTGAGAATTCCTGAAAAACTGTCTAAAACTGGGTACAGATAAGTTAAGAAGTGTTTTGATGGTGTACTTGGGGTTATGAAGTACTTGAGCCTTTCTTGGAAGAAGATAGTGTTTCCAGGCCACTTTTGATAAAAAAAAAATCTTCTTCAAGATCAGAATCAGAATTTCAATCACAGTCCAAGAGGAGATCAAGAGCTGTGAAAGCTATTACTTGATGTAGCTTATCATGATTTGAGAGTGAGGAAGGCATGGCTCTTATATGCTATAAAATGAAAATGATGTAAAATGTTTTGAGTTATAAAGTTTTATGCTGTGCAGTGCTGTGTATGAATGGGATGATGCTGACAAATTAGTGAAATGAGATGTTATGGTGAAATCAGCACTTTGGTTGTTTGAGAAAGTGTGCATTTGAGTGAAATAAGTGAATTATTTCATTTTGAAATCCACACTAAAATAAGTGCAGATTTTCCAGAACTGAAACCCCCTAATAGGGGGTATCAAAGTTAGAAATCTTCCATTTCAAAATACCTCTTTTTTCCACCAAATCAACCTTGATTATTTTTTTAAATATGCCATGTTGTGCCCCAAAAACACCTTTCTGCTGAGAATTAATGTCAATTTTGTGGCTTTCTTTTTGTGTTGTGAAATGCCTTTTAAATAATTACAAATTTTTAACTTTGATACCCCCTAATAAATATATATGAATTTGTATTATGCATGCATGTTGAATATGCATTATGCATGCAAAAGTTTAGAATATTTCACATGTAATATTGCATATCAATATGCTTATATGCTTATTGGATTTTGAATATGCATATCCATATTGAATATTGCATATACATTGGCTCAAACTGGATTCAATTGTTGGTCAAGTGATTCTTAACCTCAGATCAAGTTGGGATCAAGTGAGGACTAACCTTGGTCCAGCCTCTGGCAAAATATAGTTTCTACTGGTGTAGATCTTGCTTCCCAACTGCTTGCCAAAACTTTTAAATAAATGATATTTCTAGCAATACCTCCCCCCCCTATTTTCTTGTGGGGACTGCACTTATCAAGACTATATAAAATCTCATTGAAGACTCAGTAATTTCTCAGTATTTTCCTCATAAATACTCACTGGTACAATAGTAAGAGCCCAGTAAGCTCTTATTAATCACCATAAAAAATGGGAATGCCTAATTTATCAGATGTAAATTCCTGTCTAAGATTTGAACCAGTTTTAGATAAGCTGTGAAACTCATGACATCCATTTTTTTCTTTTGAATTAAAAATGATTTATGGATTTACATCTACTAGTAAATTGTCAGATAGTTTTTTTGTAGTTTATGAAAAATAAATAATGGCTAATTTTGTAAGTGAAATTTATTTTTTCATAAGACATATTTTCAACTTTATTAATACTTCTTGTAATTTTTCAATAAATCAAAATTATTTATATTCTTATCTGAGTTGATAGAAAAACTCTGTAGTGTCAAATGATAATTGAAGTAGGGATTAGAAATTTCATTAAAAGATGGCTGAAAAAATTAAGGTTTTGATATTGTTAGAAGGCTTAGTTTCCTTTAATTTCTTTCTACTTCTTAGTCCTCCTTGATTATGTTCTTCCTAATTTCTTGAAAAGAATTTCTGGCTGAATATTATAATTGGGGAGTGTCAAATTTAGCACATCAGAACACATAAGTTAAATTCTGTTTTCAAAGCAAATCAGCCATAGAAATGGTTTATACCACACATCATACATATCAGCCATATACTTTTTTTAGAAAATACAATCTACATATTAGGGGGTATCAAAGTTAGATATTTGTAATTATTTATAATTTATTTCACAACACAAGAAGAAAGCCACAAGCTTAACATTAATTCTCAGTAAAAAGGTGTTTTGGGGAAAAATATGCCATATTTTGAAAAATAATCATAATTGATTTGGTGAAAAAAAGAGTTGTTTTGAAGTAAAAGATTTCTAAATTTGATACCCCCTATTGATGATTATCAAAGTTAAAGCTTTTTTTTGAAATCACATGTCATATTTTCATGTAAGTTCTGACCAGAAATCTGACATGGAATTTTTTTAAAACTGTGATATTTTGCATCTCACATATCAAAGTTGGCCTAAAAGTCTTAAAATTTTGATTGTGTTATGTTCAATCAGCACTTCCAATTTAATTTCACTTTTAATCACACCAAGAAACCTCACAAAAAATGAAGACTTGAACCTGTTACAAGGTGCCTTTTTTTCATGGTTCCTCTTTTTTCTAATTTATCACAAATCTTCTGTCAGCTTATTACTTTCAGGGCTGGAATAAAATTTATTATTCCTTATGATATTAATGATTTTAGGATGAAGATATAAAACTTAATTAAACTGACATACACTTTTTAATATTAGTGGGTATAAAAGTAAAACTTTTTAATAAATCCCATACTGGATTTCCAAAAAAAAAAAAAAAAAACTTAAGCTTTCAGGCTTATTTCAAGTACATAGATGTGAATAGCTTAATTAGTCAGTTTTCTAAAAGATTTTAATGGCCCTGTATAAATAGTATTGTCCAAATCCAATTAAGTAATAAAATATAATTCAATTTAATGGTCTCAGTAATTTAATCTCACTAATTATAAATGATATACAGCTGAAAGTTAAAATAAAAATAGGACCAATTATTTATAACAATATTTAAAAGACTTTAATAGTACTAATTAATATGTATTTTATTATTTTGTTTATATATTTGTAAGGTTATGTTAAAGAGTGTAGAATAATAGCCCAAAAACCTTCTCCTTTTATACCCATGAGTTACCCAATGTTCCCCTTGATTTAAAAATCCTATATATGTGAATGATGCCTCAAAATAGCAGTTACACATTCCCATATACTTGAAGATCAATAAATAACAAAAGTAGAATCATATCACATGCCAAAATACATAAGTAACAGGTGTTAACCCATCAAAAATAGAGTAATATATAAAATGAGAGTATATATGTTTAATTCTTAAAATAAAAGACTAAATAACAACAGAAAGGACTTTAATATAATGTCTAATAAAGGAGGATTAATAGTAGAAATGAAGGTCTTAATTACTACAAACTTATATGTGAAATCCCCATCTAAATCTGACCAATATAGCCTGAGAAACCATTGATAAACCCAAAATAAGATGTGAAATGTGGGGTAATTGAATGCAGACTCTTAGAAGGCACTTTCATAGGTGAATTCTTGACTAAATATGCAATTTTAAGTGTGGTAGTGAGTTCTGGGAACCAATTTTGAGGTTATTAATAAAATTAGTGCATATAATGAGGTCAATGCACTAATAATGAAATTAGGACACTAAATAAGTGCCTCTTGCTTATTTAAGGGTTTTCACACATATGAAGCATAAAATGTGGGGTACTTATAGTTGTAAATTACTAACATTGTTAAAAATGAAGCCATGCATGTGGGATTAACGCAGGCAGTATGTGGCCAGTACACAGAAGCCATTTCTAGCATAAAAAACAACAATTTTAAAAAGTGTTATTTTTATGCATTAAAGTAGCCAAATCAATAGTCCAAAATACAAAAACTTGATCTTTCAAAGCACAATTTTAATATTATAAAATTTATAGCACATATTCAACTTTTAATTGATTTAAAGCACATTTATTGATTATATCACTATAATAATGAAAACAACAGCTTTAAGTCCACTTGAAAATTATTTAGCCTTATTTCTAATGTTTTTAAGCTTAACTTAACATATTCCAGCCTAATATTAAGTAAATAAAACCTATAATTGGTGGATATATGTGTGGATCTAAAGTATTATTATGGCATATATTGTATTAACTGACTTATTTCACTTATGTATACATATTCTCACTTTCACTTATTGTCCCCATGTGTAATACATTTTTCTAGAATATTTTCTATGAATATTTTACTCAGTTGTTGGGATATCCAGGCTGACACTTTCTTATCTAAAAAACAATAAAAAAAATTATAAGTTATATGTTTTTTATTTTATTTTTTAGGTATTCAAAAATTCTGCAGCATTAAAGAATAATTCTTTAAAGAAATAAAACATAATAAATTATTATGAGTACTGGTTTTAACCCCTAAGCAGGTTGAGCAGAAAATTCTTTCTTTTTAAATTTTTTAAGAAGGGGGGCTAGATTTGAATTTTCTTTTTCAGTTATCCACCTATCAAATTCACATGATTTTCCCTTGTATCTTAATAAATACTCAGTTCCTTTCTCTTTAGTAATGATTCTTTTCTTGAGTATTATTTAAATCACTACTTTTTCCACAAGTTATACAGGCTGTTTTTTAGGCCTTCCTCTTTTTTTTGGAAATAAGTCAGGATCATTTGCATGGTAAGGTTTTAGTAATGAGATAGGTAAAACTGGATATTTACTATCATATGGTGCATATAATATGACTTTCACAGTACTATTACCAACCATTTAATTGACTACAAAAGTTCTTACAAAGGGATCCTTCAATTTAACATTACCTTGTAAGTTAAAATGTAGTGTTGAAATAAGGATTTCATCTCCTTTTGTAAATTCAAATTCTTTATGGGATTTATCCTATCTTTTATTTTCATACTCAAATGATTCTTGAATGCATTCCTCTTCATTCTTTCTGAAAGTTTTTTACATATGAATAATGGATTTAGTACTAGGGTTTATGTCTAACCTTATTAATTTTTTAAATGATTTTCTGGTGTATTTGGTGCATACCCCAGCCAGAGTTAAAATGGTTTTTTCTCTGTGGCAGAGTAAGTTGTGTTATTATAAGCAAATTCAAGGCCAGAAATAAAATTTACCCAACCATGTGTGAATTTCTCATTGTCTTTGTATTCTAATCCAAAGGCACAATATCTTCTGATCATATCCTCCTGAGTCTGTATCATTCTCTCAGCTTGTCTATCAGTTTGTGAATGGTGTGCTGTAGAAAAATTTAATTGGCATCTTGATACTTCCATCAAAGATGTCGAGAATTCTGAGGTAAATTTTGGGTCTCTGTCAGAGATTGTGGCTTTGGGGAACCCAGCAGTGTTCATTAATTTATTCCACCATATCAATTCCAAGTCTTTTTACAGATACCTCTTTATGGGTTGGAGTAAAATTACACATTTTTGTTAGACTATCCACAATTAACCAGAAAGAATTTATGCTTACTTTTTATGCTAGTAGAAAGCCAGTCACAAATTCTATTTTTATAACTTCCAGTGGGGATTTTGGCTGCTTGGTTTTTCATAACAACCCAGCTCTCTTCCTGGTTAATCTTTTAGATTTTTGGCAAGAGTAACATGTTCCAATGTATTTTTGAACATCTTCTTTCATGTTTATCCACCAGGCTATATTTTTAACTCTAGTTGATGTTTTGTTAAAATTAAAATGACTAGCTAAGATGTCATCATGACAAGCAGTTTATATTAACTCTTTCATAGATGGAGTTATAACTATTACATTACTTATCTTTTTCCTGTAATATATTTATCCATCTTCAATTGACAATTTACCTTTTTCCAATGCATTTTTATACTTTGTAGGCAAATTTTTAATTAATAAACTCATTGAGGTATTTTTTGGATTGTTT
Source organism: Hemileia vastatrix (assembly GCA_030280995.1). NCBI lineage: Eukaryota > Fungi > Basidiomycota > Pucciniomycetes > Pucciniales > Zaghouaniaceae > Hemileia > Hemileia vastatrix. The sequence goes on from JASXTE010000015.1 coordinate 19,815,624, forward strand.
CAGATGATTGATAACTTATACAAATCTTTATCAGATGAATAATTTTCTAATTTTTTTCTGCATAAATTCCTCTTCTAAATCCACTATATATATCCAACATATATGTATTACCTCATTTTCAGGTACATATTCTTGGTTGTCAGTATCAATTGGAAAAGGGCTTCCAGATAAAGAGGCACTTTGGAATTTATTTTCTAATTCAACCACTTCAGAGGTAGATCTTTCACTTTGGAATTATTCTTCTTCAGGAGCGATGGAATAAATTTATACTTTAGAACAAATATTTAAAAAAAAATCCCATTTACTCCAATTGTGAAGCAACTATTTTCAGGATCAAGTTTAATACCAAATTTGGACAATAAATTATTGCCAGTGATAAGCCAATCACTACAATTATTATTATACATTACTGCAGATTCACATACTGCTCTTACATATACATAATTATATTTAAAGAATACAGAGTTTTGTATTTTCTAATTGGACATAATTCTGAACCAAAACCTCTCCAGTTCTTTGTCTGTACAGGTTCCAGTTTTTCTTTATACTTACAATCAATTTTCATTGATGTGTTAACAGAAAGTACACTACCTGCAGCTCCAGTTTCAAGAATGGCACTCATTTCTTTTCCACATATTATAGCAGGCTCTCTAATAGGTGTTTTTCTGTAATTATTATGATTTACATCTTTTATTATTTCAGCTTCCTCAATGAAAGTTGAAGATGCGTCTGTGGGAGTTATTACATCATTCAGGAACATAATATTCTGTTCTAATACAAATACATAATTTTCATCATCACTGTAAGATATTTTACTTTTAAAATCTTCACTAGAACCATCCTTTTCATCTTCATGACTACTGGGTTCAGATAATTGTGAGTTTTCAATAACATTTATACTTTTCTTACAAGTTTGAACTCTTACACAAGATTCATTACATTTGTAGCAAGTGGTACTTTCTTTTTTCTTAGGAGCAAGTGGAACAGAAGGTTTTTTCTTCTCCACTGGTAACTTATTTTTAGTCTGTTTTACTACCTCAACTTTTTGCTTATAATGATTATAACTTGTTTCATAGTTGTGGTTTAATAATATTTTATTTCATATATTAATAAATCCAGAATTATTTCTGATGGTTTCAGTCTTACCTAAAATAATATCTCTGACTTATATAGGAAGTTTATATATTATTTTTTTCTTTCCACTCATCATAATCCATTTTTTAATCCATGGCTTTCATGATTTTTATCAAATTCATTAGAAATCACTGCAAAAAATAAAGTGGCACCTTCTTGTAGGTTTCTATCCCTATATTTAGTTTTGATTTAAGAGTAAATTTGCTTTGATGTTATGAGAGCTATTTTCAGTATAGTCTAGTATATAAGTATGATATAATAGTGTTTATTTATGGTCCTACTACTTATTGATAGATGATTTAGTGATTAAACCTCAGGTGAAGACTAATAAAATAGTTATACTCAAATAAAACTCACAATACTTGGATTTAAATGCGTGCTAGTGGTGGAAAATAGATGAATAAAATATAGTTATAGCTTATATAAATATAATATCAATTTATAATGGCTTTATAATATATTTATGAATGCTAATAATTGTATTGTAGTGTTTTTTTGAGCTGTAGTAATTGAATGATGATAAATAACCGTCAAAATCCCTCCTTACTTATACCCAAATCCACTGGAGTGCACAGACCTTCAATCCAGATGATGTCACTGCTATCCCCGGCAATTACAGCACTGTGAGGGCCCATCACCTCCCCATGGCGTCCACTTCAAGAAGATTCAACACCCATACCTCCAGTAAGGACCCTCCATCACTATTAATGATACCACAGATCTATACCACAAATAGAAAATCCAGATAAAAGCGGATACCATAAAGAAACAGGTAAAAAAAATAATCAAAATGAGATTTAATGAAACCAAAAGCATATAAAGGAAACAAATAAAATTTCCAAGCCCCCAATAACATCCCCAAGCATCCACATTAACCCAGAAATGTCCTTCCAACCCATAAATCCGTGAATAACCATCCAAGTAATTTAAGTTGTCCAAACTGGGTGTATGCGCCTGATATAGGTGTCTATGCTTCTTTAGGCGTTGTGAGTCCACTGATTTCGTCCATATGACCTAAAATAAGCAGAAAAACAAAGGTTATAGGCTATTAAGGGGCTAAAACCCACTTATATACCTAAATATACATAATATACTGCATATTTCACTGAATATGAGATTTATGTATACATATAAGCTTATGTATGTCAATAATTACTTCATATCACTTAAGATAAGTATATTATGACTCCATTAACACCTTAATAAGTATTATTAGGCTATGGATATACTATTTAAACTACTATAAGTTGTATAATAGAATAATAATTATATATATATATAATATAATAATATATATTATTATTTTAACCTTATTTTTAAGATATAAGCTTAATTTACTTAAGGTTATCTTATTTTAAGCATAAGAAATACTCAGTCCTAGGGATATCTAGGCTGACACTCCCTCACCCCAAAAAAAACAATAAAAAAAATGTTATGACATTTTAATTAAAAGTAAGGAGTGAAATAAAAAATAATAAAAAAATAATTTTTATAATACATATACTGAATAAACAGTATTATTTAGATTTAAATTTTTTCAAGAGATTTTTAAGATCAGAGATTTCATTTTCTGGAATCCACTGGTCATATTCACTTGATTTATTTTTAAATATTAATAGATACTCAACTCCCTTTTCTTTAGTAAGGTGTCTCTTTTTAAGTATCTTTTCAATTTCTGCCTTTTCAACTATTTCTTCAGGTTGCTGTTTATGCCTTCCTGATCTTCTTGGAAATAGAGCAGTATCATTAGAATGGTATGGTTTTATAAGTGAAATAGGAAATACTGGATGTTTTCTATCATATGGTGCATATAGAATAACCTCAACAGCATTTTTAACAACCATCTTTTTGACTAAAAATGGTCCAATAAATGGATCCTTCAATTTAACATTACCATTTAAATTGAAATGTAGTGTTGAGATAAGGACTTCATCACCCTCTTTGAACATTTGTTCTTTATGGGATTTATCCCATCTTTTCTTTTCATACTCAAACGCCTTATTTATACATTCTTGAGCATGTTTTCTGCATAATTCCTGCATCTGAAGAAAAGATTTAGTTCCTGGATGGATATCCAATCTAGGAAACTTATTAAGAGTTTTAGTAGGGGTATTAGGTACATAACCCAACCATAACTCAAATGGCTTCTTGCCAGTGACAGAATGTACTGTACTATTGTATGCAAATTCTAAACCTGGGATAAGGGTTACCCAATCATGCGTGAATTTGTCATTGTCTTTAAAATTAAGACCAAAAGCACATTATCTTCTTATCATATCTTCTAAAGTTTGTATCATTCTTTCTGCTAGCCCATCAGTTTGTGGTTGGTGTGCTGTAGAAAGTTTCAATTGACACCCTGAAACATCCATAAGTGATGTCCAGAACTCAGAAAAAAATTTAGGATCTCTGTCAGAAACTATTGCTTTGGGGAAACCTGCTATATTTAACATTTGTGTCCACCATAAAAATGCTAAGTCCTTTGCAGAAACCTCTTTGTGGGTAGGAATAAATTTACACATCTTTGTAAATCTATCTACAATTACCCAGCAGGAGTTATAACTCTTATGCCCTTCTATTGGCAAACCTGTTACAAAGTTCATGTTAATGATTTCCCATGGAGCTTTTGGTTGCTCAATTCATTGTAATAAACCAGCTCTTTTGCCTGTTAATCGTTTAGATTTTTGACAAGAATCGCATGTTTCAACATATTTCTGAACATCCTCAGACATTTTAATCCACCAAGCTGTGTTTTTTACTCTGGTTAATGTATTACTGTAGTCAAAATGACCTGCTAATATATCATCATGACATATACTTAACATTAACTCCTTCATTGAAGGGGGAATCACAATTACATTACTTAATTTTTTTCTGTAATATATAAAACCATCCTCAATGGAAAATTTTCCTTTTTCTAATGCCTCTTTATACTTATTTGGTAATGTTTTTATTAAAACATTCATTGAAGCATTAGATGGATCATTTAATATTGTAGTTAGTTTACTCAAGTCAGGATCTGAATTATAATTATCAAGAACTGATTGCATAAATTCATCCTCAAGATCTACAATATAAATTCCATAAATGTTAATAATCTCTGACTCAGGAAAATAAGCAGGATTATCATCATTATTAGACAGAGGTACTCTAGATAACAGATCTACATTAGAGTGCAAGGTTCCTGCTCTATGTGTAATAGTCATCTGTCCTCTGTATTCTTTTGCAGCTAATTGCCATCTAAACATGTGTCTATTAGGAGTTTTCATGTTTAAGAGTGACTTAACTGCACTGCAGTCAGTTATTAACTCAAATTTTTGGTCTTCAAGGTAATAATGTAGCTTCTCAAGAGCCCATACTACTTCCAAACATTCAAGTTGAGTAGCACCATATTTCAATTCACTACTTCTCAGAGTACGTGAAATATAGCAGATTACTACTTCTGACATTTTCCCTTCAATAAGTTGTTTTTGATGCAAAGAAGCACCCAGACCAATAAAACTTGCATCTGTATATAATACAAAAGGTAATTGGAAATCTGGTAATCCAAAGATAGGAGCTGTCATTAAACATTCTTTCAACTTATCAAAAGCCTGCTGTCTTTAATTATTCCAAATGAAAGCTTCTGATTTCTTTAGTAGTGTGGTCAATGGTTCAGAAATTGATTGGTAGTTTTTTATATATTGTCTATAATAACCACACATTCCAAGAAAAGATTGTACATCCTTTACATTTTGAGGAATGCCAGTATTCTTTATTGCAGCCACTTTATTTTGGTCTACACATATTTGTAAGCCAGATACAATATGACCAAGCACTTTTAACGATTCAAACCCAAATTTACATTTTTTCAATGCAAGGGTCATTTTTATTTCATCCATTTTCTGAAATACCTTCTTTAAATGGACTAAGTGTTCATCATAAGTTTTAGAGAACACTATGATGTCATCAATGTATACCATTAACCATCCTTCAATCATTTCATTATGGAATGTTATATCCATTAACTTCTGAAATACTGATGGAGCATTTTTTGGTCCAAACGGCATTCTGACATATTTATAAATTCCCATGTGTGTTGTTATCAACAAAAATTTCTGTGAATTCTTTTCAACAGGAATTTTATGGTACCCTTTATTTCCATCTAGGCAGCTTATATATTTAGCACCTTTAAGGGTAGCATGTATAGAGGCAATCCTTGGCAAGGGATAAATATCATCTACTGTAAATGTATTTAATGCTCTATAATCACCGCACAGTCTTGCTTTATCTTTCTCATAAGAAATTAGCACTGGTGATATTACACAATATTTTGGTGTAGTTTCAACCTTCTCAAGAATGTTCATATTCAATAACATCTTAATATTATCCTCTATCACTACGCAATATAGGGGGTGGACTTGCTAGCAAGTCCTCAACCTGAACTCAGATGGAACTCAGATGGAACTCAGACTGAACTCAGACTGAACCCATACTGAACTCTACTTGAACACCCACCTAAAACTGTTCTGCTGAGTGGTGTTCATCCCTGATTGTATGGTTCCTTTATCAATAGCTCAATGTGTGTTCAATCTATGGTGAGTTTGGGTCCAAGGTTGCGGACTTGCTAGCAAGTCCGCCCCCCATATTGTGTGGTGTATGTCTTTCCTATTTATTGGTGAAGCAGGGTATGGTTTCTTTTTAAGACTAGCAGGAATATTATCCATATCACAGGTTAAACTAATCTTCATTTCATGATTTTTTACAAGGCCAATTTCATTTGTACCATGTGCAAAAGCCATTGGAAATGCTTTAATTAATTCCAAAATATTATCTTTCTCAGCTTTACTTATCTGAGTGCCAAATGATGCTTTTGAAATTTCTGTTTCCAGAAGTTCCATCTCATTGGATTCTCTTCCTTTACACGGGGAATTTGTTACTGACTCAATGTGTAAGACTGTGTTAAAAGAATTTATTTTAAATTTCCTTTTACCATTCATGCCAATTGTAAAATTGTTATTAGCAGGGTCTAATTTTACACCAAATTTAGTCAGAATATCATTTCCAATGATAAAACAGTTACTACAGTTAGTATTATCCATTACTACAAAGTCACAAGTTACCCTTACATAACCATGTTGATGTTTAAAGAAAACAGCAGCTTTGTATTTACCAATGGGGTGTAGCACTGATCCAAAACCTCTCCAATTTTTACTTTGAAGTGTTTCAAGCTTAGACTTATATTCACTATCAATTTTCTGTAATTTATTAGTGGAAACAACAGAACCAGCAGCTCCTGTGTCCAGTACTATATTAACATTTTCACCAGAAATGATAGCTGGGACCGTGATAGGTGTCATTCTAAAGTTATCAGCTTGTATATTCTTAATGATTTCAGCATCCTCAAAATTCATTAAAGATTCATTTGAGTCCATATTTAATATTGGATTTTCAAAGATGGACAAATCATCTTCCAACATACAAACTTCATTTTCATCACTATATGAGATATTGCTATCATAATCACTTGATTCTTTACTTTTTTCAGTTTCAGATTCAGATTCACGTTGATTTTCAACAATATTTATGTTTTTATCACATTTGTGACCTTTTACCCAAGGTTCGTTACACTTATAACAAGTATTTGTTTCATACTTTTTAGGTACTACAGGTGCAGTAGGTTTTTTCTGCTTCTCCTGAAGTGTTTTTGAATTCTGAATTTTTACAGGTTCAACATTTTGTTTATAAGTGGAATACCTTGATTCATACTTATGGTTTAATAATATTTCATTGCAAATATTAATAAAATCAGAATATTCAGTAACATTTAATGTTCTAGCTACAACAATATCTCTGACAGATATAGGTAATTTATATATTATCTTATCTTTCCATAAGTTAAAATCCATATGAGGCTCAATGGCTTTTAATATTTTATTTAAATTCATTAAAAATACCATAGGTTTGTCACCATTCAACGGATTATACCTAGTCTTCTCATAAAGTCTCTGCTGAGTAAGCCTGAATTTAGAACCTCCAAATTTTTTTTCAATAAGTTGTTTCCATTCATCCCAAGAGTAATCTTTACCCTCACTCAAGACAGCTTCAAACCATAATAAAGCAACATCCTTAAATAAAGAAATTAATTTTGATGTTATTTCTTCATCTGGTAACTTATATGAGAATTTCAAGTTGTCAATTCTTTGAATAAAATGTTGCCAATCAGAACTGGCTTCCCCATCATAAGTTGGGTACTGATCTATCTTAGGCCAGTTTTTCTGATTGGATTTTATCTCACTAATCTTAAGTAAATTCAACAACTCATTCACTTTTGATAAATGGTCTTGTATTTCCTCCTTCACGGATTTGTGACTTACATTTTCAGATTTGACACTACCACCAGATGGTTTTAGTTGTGGTGGTATAGGGAAGGAATGAGATTCACTTTTTCTAATGAAAGGATTATTATTATATTGATTATACTTATGATTATCCCGGTTCATTAGTAGATTGGCAGTTTCAATCTCAACTTTAGTTAATCTTTGTAGCAACTCAGAGACACTTTGATTTGTCTGGGAAAAAGATAAGTTTGTTCTTGATTCAGTTTTCAATAAATGTGTTTCATAAAATTTTTCTAACTCACAGAATTTGTTTGAAAGTTCATTATATTTATTACTCAATGAATCATATTTAAGAGTTAGAGACAAATGTTCTTTCTCTAATTCTTTGTTACGTGTTTCTAATTGAGAAATGTTTAATTTCAAGGATGAAATTGTATCACTAGTGAGCTTAACTTTCTGTTCCTCACAATCAGTCATTCTATTCCACAATGCTGAAACAATTCTATGGACAGTTGGATTATTGTTAAAATATTCCATGTCTTCCTTTTCAATTCTCTCACTCTCCTGTGAACTTCTCATCTCACTAATAGGTGGTTGCAACTGAGGGTCAACTGTATTATCATTATAAATAGTACTGTTATTGTGGACAAAAGACAAGTCAGGTGTATCTACTCTAAAACCTAAATTTCTAAAATCCTCCTCTATTTTTTGCACAGATTTAAAATCAATAGAATTACCTATATTGTAATTATCAGTATTATGTTCAATCTGAGAGGGTAATCTACTTACCATGGGATAGATGCCAGTCCTGATTTTTGGCGCTTTTTTCCTTTGTAAGGGTGAGCTGAGGAAGTCAGATGAGGTGGTGGATCCCTGTTGCAACTGTGGCTGGTCCATTGTTGATGGAACCAGTCCCATTTCCATTTTTCTACCAGGATTTTCTTCTGGGAGTGAGTTGACCCGCCTTGGGTAGGGGGTTGCTGATTTGGCTGACTGGGCTGGCCTCCCTTTATCTCTGCCAATGCCTGATTCATCTGCTGAAACCCCACCTTGCAATTGTTTTGCAATTGCTCTACCTCTTTGAGCATGAGTTATTTGGATTCTTCCAACTTCAGAACCTGTTTGGCCAGGTGGGACAGTTGATCCTGAAGAGGAGGAGACGTCTTTTTTATAGTTATCTTTTTTAAGAGGGCGTCCTTTTCCTCTATACTCATGCTTTCTGCTTGGGGGTATTGTTGACCCTCCATGGTGATGTCCTGGAAAGTTTTTGTTAGCTTTAGACCTGGTATTATAAGCAGGCTTTTCACTTACACTGTCCTGGGGAGCACTCATATTGTTAAGAATGACAATATTTTATGTCTACAAAAAGGAAAAAATCTATGGAATTAGTAGACAAAAGATATTAGCAATGATATTACTAATAAAAAAGCAATGGAGCTTACCCTGAATTTATATCTTTATTTATTTAAATAAGTTATAAGAAAATTCAAAAAAATCTGTTAAAAATTTAATAATAAGTTCAACTAGACCTTTATAAGGGTGAATAAGTAGCTTACCAAGCTTTAACCAAATATCAATTTAATTGGGTGTTATATTGGTGTCCAAATACCAGGTGAAATTGGGTTTATATTGTGTACAGTTACTACTGTAAATACCTAATTTTTATGATAAAAAATTAGTAAAATTATTTTAAGGTTTCTTTTCCAAAATCACTGAGTTATTATGACCCACTAATATGCAGAAGACCCCAATATTTGTTTATTTTGAGCTGTACTAAGGTAAAAATCATGTCCCAAGGCTTATACTAAATAATAAGTAAAATATAAGGAAAGACCCCCAATTGTCAGTATAGTCTAGTACATAAGTATGATATAATAGTGTTTATTTATGGTCCTACTACTTATTGATAAATGATTTAGTGATTAAACCTCAGGTGAAGACTAATAAAATATTTATACTCAAATAAAACTCACAATACTTGGATTTAAATGCGTGCTAGTGGTGGAAAATAGATGAATAAAATATAGTTATAGCTTATATAAATATAATATCAATTTATAATGGCTTTATAATATATTTATGAATGCTAATAATTATATTGTAGTGTTTTTTTGAGTTGTAGTAATTGAATGATGATAAATAACCGTCAAAATCCCTCCTTACTTATACCCAAATCCACTGGAGTGCATAGACCTTCAATCCAGATGATGTCACTGATATCCCCGGCAATTACAGCACTTTGAGGGCCCATCACCTCCCCATGGCGTCCACTTTAAGCAGATTCAACACCCAGACCTCCAGTAAGGACCCTCCATCACTATTAATGATACCACAGATCTATACCACAAATAGAAAATCCAGATAAAAGCGGATACCATAAAGAAACAGGTAAAATAAATAATCAAAAAGAGATTTAATGAAACCAAAAGCATATAAAAGAAACAAATAAAATGTCCAAGCCCCCAATAACATCCCCAAGCATCCACATTAACCCAGAAATGTCCTTCCAACCCATAAATCCGTGAATAACCATCCAAGGAAGTAATTTAAGTTGTCCAAACTGGGTGTATGCGCCTGATATAGGTGTCTATGCTTCTTTAGGCGTTGTGAGTCCACTGATTTCGTCCATATGACCTAAAATAAGCAGAAAAACAAAGGTTATAGGCTATTAAGGGGCTAAAACCCACTTATATACCTAAATATACATAATATACTGCATATTTCACTGAATATGAGATTTATGTATACATATAAGCTTATGTATGTCAATAATTACTTCATATCACTTAAGATAAGTATATTATGACTCCATTAACACCTTAATAAGTATTATTAGGCTATGGATATACTATTTAAAGTACTATAAGTTGTATAATAGAATAATAATTATATATATATATAATATAATAATGTATATTATTATTTTAACCTTATTTTTAAGATATAAGCTTAATTTACTTAAGGTTATCTTATTTTAAGCATAAGAAATACTCATTCCTAGGGATATCTAGGCTGACAGCTATTGTGCTCATTTTTCAGTGTGCAGTCTTTCCAGAAGAATTACAGATGAGCTGAAATGGAGATAAGTCAAATATAGGGATTGGGACCTGCTATCAGGTGCCCATGTTTTTTTTTCTGGTTAATATTATTGGTTTACCTCCAGCACTTGGATTATATCTGGTTTTTTCATACAATATTTGTTGATTGATTTTAAATTTTGGGCCACCAAATTGTCTTTCAATCAGTAACTTCCATTCAATTCAGGAGTAATTAATTCCCTCACTCAGAAAAGATTCAAACAATAATGAGGAAACATCTGTAAATAAAGATATCAATTTTGATGTAAATTCTTCATCAGGTAATTTGTATGAAAATCGTAAGTTATCAATTGTTTGTATGAAGTGTTGCCAATCAAATTTTGAATCCCCATCAAAAGAAGGATACTGATCTAACTTAGGCTAGTTATTTTGGTTAGCTCTGAATTCCTTAACCTGAGGAATATTTAGTAATTTGCTTACTTTGGATAGATGATCATGTATTTCATCTTTTACTGATTTTTTACTCTTAGAGTCTATGACACTATTTTCTTTTTCAATCATTGGTTTTTCATATGAATGTTTTATATGGAGTGGTTTATTCTCCACATAAGAGATGTTGTCATTTATTTCGTTAGTATTTTTCAAAATATTAGCTACTTCTATCTATAATCTCTGTACTCTATCATATTTTACAGGTACATATGATAAAGTATCATTTACATTTGAAAAAGACAATTTCACACATCCCTCAACTGTAGCAATTCTATTCTGAGAATGTTCTAATTTATTGTATATATTATTGATCTCAGAGTTTAATTTTTCATTCTCATTGGTCAATTCATTATTTGAATGTTCAATGGCCTTTAATTTATTGGAAGTAGTACTCAATTATTGTGTAAGTTTTAATTATACACTTTTTGTCTTATTGTTAGACTCTCTAGATAATTCTTCCAATCTTTCAATTCTTAATAATAATTTACTTATGATTTTTGATGCCATTGGATTTTCTTTCAAAAAATATTCAACTTTATCTGTGTCTAATTCAGAAGACTCATCATTATTATTGGATTGAAGATTCAATTCATTTGGTTCAATTTTATTGTTCCTAGTATTATCCTTTTTTCAATAAAACTCTGTACTTTGTCATCATTTAAAGATAAATCTAAAATGCTATGTTCAAATGAATAATTCTTAATATCCTTATCAATTATATTCTATACATCTATATCAATTTCATTACCTATGAGTAATTTATTATTAGTATCATATAATTGATTATGAGAAGATGGATGACTTTCCAAGCTTTTACTTTACTTACCCATCCTTTTCTCCCTTTCTTCTGTAAGGGTGACTGCTGGAACTCTATTGAGGAGGATGTTTGTAGTTTTAAGATTACCAGTCCCATTTCCATTTGCTTACTGTAATTTTTTTTCCACTTCTTGATTTGGAGCTAGAGGTACTTATGGAAAAAAAGTGGAAGGGTTGTTGACCACTGAGGTAGGTTGAACTTTGAGACTTAACAATGCTTGATTTACTTCTATGAATCCTTGAGCTGCTCTCTTTTCCAGATTTTTCATCTGGTCCAACATGTTGTTTACTTTCACTTTCACATTGTTTAGAAGTGATGATAGGGAATGAATTTGCTCTTGTAATGTGTTTCTTGACTTCTTTATTGTGATTTGGTTTAATGGCCTTTATTTTTACTCTATAGTATTTTGAGGAGTGTTACTATTTTTTGGAGATTCTTGTTCCTCCATTTGAATATCCTGTAACAGGTTTATCAGCTCTAAGTCTTAAGTTGTAAGGCTTTACCTCATCACTCACAATGTCAACATCATCACACATGTAGAAAATGGAACTTAATCAAAAAATTCAGATATAATTATAAAAACTTCAAAAAGAGTTTTATCAGTATGATATAACACTACTTAAGTCAATTAATTGCTTACTTGTAGTTTTAAGAGTGAATTTATAAGTGCCAAAAGTCAGATATGCTTTTATGTGGTCACTTAATTCAAGATGTCTACAAAATATAGCCATTTTTATATATTTAAAAAAGAAATTTGTCAGTACTCTTCTTATTAAATATTAAATGAGTTGTACAAACCAAGAAAAAAAGAATTAAAAGTGAAGTTAAAAATAATCAATTAATCAGTTTTTTATTATTTGGGTTATTATTTGCAAAGATTAAAAATTTAATTGGTCTATTGACAGATCTTTACTAAGACCAATTGATGTTCAATTAGTAGTAAAATTTTTGATTCCATATCACAATTTTATTATATAACATGGCTTCTTTTTCTGAAATCACTATAGGAAGTGACCCCAACTCTTTGTAATTAATTCAATCATGTTTATAGGGATTTTTTTTACTTGTAGCCTTTGTTTGAATTTTTACTTACTGGAAGAAAACCAACAGAATTGTTGAAGAAAGGCCCCTGATTGTCAGGCTTAGTTCAAGTACAAAAACGTTAATAGCTTAATTAGTCAGTTTTCTAAAAGATTTTGATGGTCCAGTATGAATAGTGTTGTCCAAATCCAATTAAGTAATGAAATATAATTCAATGTAATGGTCTCTGTCAGCCTGTATATCCCCAGGACTGAGTAAAAAGTACTTATAAGTTATGTTAAACACATGAACTATACATGGGAATAATAATTAAGAGTACACAAATAGTATACATAAGTAAATTTATGATAATATACAAAATATGCCATTATAACACCTTATATACATGCATATATCCATCTTTTATAGGTCTTAGGTACTTAATATTAGGTTGGAATATGTTAGGGTAATTTTAAGAACCTTAAGTATAATGCTAAATAATTTTTAAGTACACTTAAAGCTGTTATTTTCACTGTTTTATGAAAAAAAACAAGAAATGTGCTTTATTTCACTTAAAAGTTGACTATATGCGCCATAAACTTGAGAATATCAAAAATGTGCTTTGAAAGATCAATTTCTCTTATTTAGGAATATTGATTTGGCTATCTAAATGCATAAAAATAACACTTTTCAAATTTGGTGTTTTTTATGCCAGAAATGGCTTCTGTGTACTGGCCACATACTGCCTGCTTTTTTCCCATGTGAATAGCTTCATTTTTAGAAAAGTTAGCTTTTTAACACTATAATTACCCCACATTCTACGCCCACTGTGGGGAAACACACTAAAATAGGCAACAGGCGCTTATTTAGTGTCCTAGTTTAATTAATAATGCGTTGACCTTGTTTATATGCACTAATTTCATTAAAAACCTTACTCTTGGCATCTTATTTCATCACCACGCTTAAATTTGCCTAAATTTAGTCAAGGATTTACCCGTGAAAGTGCCTTCCAAGGACTGCATGTAGTTACCCCACATCCCACGCTCTTTTTTGAGTTTTTGGGTGGTTTCTCAGTCAATATTGGGTATTTTTGAATGGGAATTTCATGTAGTATAATGTCAGTATTAGCCCCATTATTTCTACAGTGAATCTTCCTTATTATTAAGCTATTATTAACCTTAAAAATTCGCCTTTAGACTTTTATATTATTGTTTATTACGCATATATTCTCTTTTTATCTTATTTCTTAATTTTGATGTATTTTCCTCATTAATACAGGATTTTGGTGGTTGTTAATCTTCTAATTATGTCATGGATTACAGGAAATTTTGATGGGAATGTCTATTAGTGGTTTGGAGGTATTATTAACTATGTATTGGGTGGTACATCAAGGGAAAAATTGGGGAAATCATTGTGTATAAAAAGAGGAGGGTTTTTGGTTGTATTTCTTCATTCTTTATCATTACAATTTACCCAATATAACCAAATAAATTTCAATACATATCAATTAGTATTTTTATAAGACTTTTGAATAGTATCCGAATTATAAAATCTATTTTTCTACCAACTAAAAAGATTGTAAGCCATATATAAAAATAGTGAGAATTATATTACTGAGACCTTTAATTTTGATGATATTTTACTACTTTTTGGATTTAAACTACAGTATTCATATAGGACCATTAAAATCTTCTAGACAACTGACCATTTAAGCTAGTTCACGTCTTTGTACTTGACCTCAGCCTGACAGTCTCACTAATTTAATCTCACTAATTATGCATTGTATACAGCTTACAGCTGGTATAAAAATAGAACTGATGATTTAAACCAATATTTAAAAGACTTTAGCAGTACTAATGAATATGTATTGGTTGGGTTTCTTTATATATTTGTAAGGCAATGTAAAAGATTGTAGAAAACAAGACCAAAAATGGCCTATTTTTATACCCAATAATTTTTCAATGTTTCCCCCTGGTTTACCAATCCTATACACAACCAATGATGCCTCAATCTAGCAAGTACACATGCCCATCAACTTAAGGAGTAACCAATCACACAAGAAAAATAATATCACATACCAAAATTGTCAGCCAGGCTGTCTCAGGAGCCCAGTAAACTGTTATAATACTTTATTGGAACCATAAGAGGGAATAAAATTATGTATTTTATGTATTTAAAATAAAATATTTTATTGATTAATTAAATTATATAAATATTTTATAAATACATGAAATAATTTTTATATTAATTTCATTATTAAGTAAATTATTTATATACTTACATAAAACATAATATATATTATATTCTATAAATCATGGCACATTTTTATGTATTTAATATTTATAAATATATATTATAACTTTAATGATAAAATTAACTTTTAATGTAATTAAAATTTGATTAATAAAATTTATATATTAAATAAAACTTTTCATATTTTATTATCCATATATATATTGGGCGCTTTTTTGACCCTTAATTGTGTCAGGAAAATTATTAAATAAGTTAAAACACTTATTTAATAAAAGGGTATTCAAAGTCTCACTTTAAATTAGCAATATCATTAAATTAATTATTTGTTTCATTCAAACTAGTTATTGAATTAATTAAATTGTTAAAATAATTAATTAATTCTGCTTTATACTAGGTTAAATTGATTACATGAATTTTTGCATCAAAATAATTTTATTTGTTTCAGTTAAAACACTTACATCTTACTGTAATGCCTGTTTTGGATTATATTACTCACATTTCTTATGTTTCAGACTTACTTAGTTACTCATTATTTTAATTAATTGGTTTGGGAAATTATGGTGGGAAAAATACTTACTTAATCATGGGTTTAGTTAATTGTTGCATGTTTTTCTCTTAATATCTATGTTTTAGTTATATTCTTTTATTTTATTGTTTCACCTTATTACTATTTTGTATATACTCATTTGTGGCGCTTCAGAGGTCCCCTTGCCTATAAAAAGGCCTTGGGTAATCCCCTTTAGCCCCATCACTTACATTATCTTATTATTTTTTACAATACATTATTATATTAATTACATATGGCGCTTGTCTCCCTTTTAATTTCTATATTAAATAAATTAAAGGTTGCTTTAAGATTTTTAGTAGTCCCTAGTTGGTATTTAAGCAGTGTAGAATATAATTACTTACTGGATCAAAATACCTATTAAACCATTGTCTTTTGTCTTATCAGCATTCCCAAAAACCATTATTGCACTTCCTTTAAACATTCCCCTTTTCCTCCTTTTTTTCTTTTTTTTTTATTAGTTTTCTTTAATTTCTTCCCCCTTTTTTCCTTCTTTTCCTTTCTGTCAGGCTGAGGTCAAGTACAGAGATGTGAACTAGCTTGAATGTTCAGTTTTCTAGAAGATTTTAATGGTCCTATATGAATACTGTAGTACAACTCCAATAAGTATTAAAATATAACTCAATATAAGGGTCTCAGTAATTTTAATTTCACTAATTATAAATGGGTTACAATCTTATAATTGGTAGAAAAATAGATGTAATAATTCAGATACTATTCAAAGAGTTTATAAGTTCTATTGATAAGTATTGTAATTTTATTGGTTATATATTTGAATTGTAATGATAAAGAATGTAGAAAACAAGACCAAAAAACCCTTCCTTTTATACACAATAACTTCCCCAATGAACCCCTTAATTTACCAGCTCTATACATGGTTAATGAAGCCTCATTCTGTCAGCCAGGCTATTCCAGGAGTCCAGTAAATGATATATAAATTATAAAACCTTAAAGAGTGGGTAAAACTTGTATTTAATGAATATAACTTAATATTTTATTACATAATGAAATTATATAAGAATTTTATTATATACAAATGTTACATTAAATTTATTGGTTATATATATTTTTATTTACAATTAAATTGAGCATAATATAATATATTCTACAAATAATGGCGCATTTTTATATATTTAATAATTATAAATTTATATTTAATTAATTAAAAAAACATATATTATAATTACAAGTGTAAATTTGATTTATAATATATTTAAATTAATTACTTAAATTTATATATTAACTAATACCTCTCATATGACACTAAACAATTATTAAGGACGCTTCTTTTGACCCTTAATTGTGTTAGAAAAAACAAATAAATTAATTTGAACTAAATTGAGATTAATTGATTGTTTTGTTGCGTCAAATTATTTTTTGTTTCACTTAAAATGTCCTCTAATCAGGATGTACCATCTGTTGGGAATTATATTTCTCATAGTTCCTATGTTTCCACTCTTGTTTAGTTATTTACTATTGTCACTTACTGATTTGGGGATTAATGGCGGGGAAATTGGATTCTTAATTGGGCTTTTAATTAATTGTTTCATGTTTTTCTCTATATTGTTATGTTTCATTTACTCTTTTTGATATATTTGTTTTATTCCTTTCTAATCATTGTATTTACTGATATAGTAGCGCTTCAGAGGACCCATTGCCTATAAAAGGGCCTTGGATAATCCCCTGTAGCCTCATCACTTATTATACACTCAACAATTAAATACAATTTTTATATTACGTTTATATTCTTTTTATTAGTAATAAAATTCTAATTAAAATTTTATATAACAATTTAAAGGTTGCTTTAAGTCTGATAGTAATTATTTTGGTTGCCGCGCAGAACTCTTACTTAAATAATATTAATATTAATAAAACCAAGTTGTTGTCACCTCCCAGCTCACTTATCGTTGTTTTTCTCTCAATAAATTAAATACTTTTATTAAATTTTATTTTTTTTATTACCCATACTCCTTTCCTCCTTCTCCTCCTCTCATTCCTCCTTCTATTTTCTCCTTCTTCTAGACGACCGGCCGACAACTGAGGGCCTTTCCAAACGACGACGACGATCGAAGCCTGGCGACGAACGACAAAACGCACGGACCACCTAGCAAAACGAAACTTTTGCCGCGACTGTGTTTCGAACTTGGGTTCGACATCTTAGGTTTATATAATATTAATTTTTATATTATTTTGAAGTGATTTTTCGATCACTATAGTAAGTTCACCTTTGCGCCTCTCACTCATATTACTATATTTTTATTGCAATAACAGTGATTGTGGCTTAATTGCTGATTCACTGAGTGTAAGTGTTCAATTTTTAAAAAAATTTTTTTCCTAGTTGACCATTATAGAGTGTTAAATCCTCTTAGTCCTAGAAGAATTGACATTATTATTAATACAAAGTGAATTATTAATTTAATTTTTTTTTTATTAATTAATTATTGTTAATTTTGGTTGACTTAAGACATTGTGCTTAGTCCCAATATATTGCCATATTTAATATTGGTAATTAATTGGTTGAATTAACTAACTTGTTATTCCCAATTTAAACTTGCAATCCATTTTTTTAAAAAATTAATTTTTTTAATTATTACTTTATATTGAAAGTTATTTTTTCTATAATTTAATTAATTAAAAAAATTTTTTATATTATTTGGAGCAATTATTGACTAACTTTGATTATTTTTTTATAAAGTACAAAGTAAAATATTAATCTTCCCACTAGTATGTCCAACAATTTGACAGAAAAAATGGATAACATGCAAGTGGATGAAATAGAAATTGACTATGATGCTGACACTGTAAGTTCTTCTAAAGTTGGTCATAAAAAATCTTATGTTAACACAAAGAATTCTCATCCTGCAGGATGTGGAAATGACAGGAAATGCAAACAAACCAAACCCCCTTCCCCCAGTACCACAGAAGGAAGTAAAGCCTCTAGTGCCTCAAGAAGGTCTTCCAAAAGGCTTCAAAATAAAAAAGCTTCCTCTGCCACAACAAATCAGCAACCTCTCCAGTCATATAAAAGAGTTGAAGACAGAAAATATGACGTACAAAGCAAAGGTAGACACATTGTGGGATCAGGTCCAAGAACTCAGGAACCAGATTCAGGCCCAGGCCCCTCCTCAATTGCCTCCCAATCAGCTTCAATTTCAGGCTCAACCTTCACAGCCACCCAGCTCAACCATCCAAAATCCAAATACTATGGAAGTAGAGCAATGGAAATGGGATTATCTAATGAGTCACTACCAACAGAATGTGCAACACCCTCCTCATCATCAGCCTGGCCCATCCAGAACACCCAATTTCCATCCACCTCCTCATCCCTACCAACAAAGCAGGAGAAAGAAGGCCCAAGCACAATCCCAAACCCAGTCCCAGGGGAAGTTTCCTCCTCTGCCATGGTAAGTAATTTGGTTGATAGTCACTTGGGTATATTTTCTAATAAATCTTCTTCTGCAGGTAATATTATTGAACATGGTGAAAGAACAGTTAAACCTGTTAAAAGACAGCTTCCTGTAACTAGTAGCCCTATTGATGTAATTAGCAAATTGTCATTTGATGAACCTTTACATTTAACTTCTACATCTTTAATTAATCCTTCTCTTGAAATTAAAAATGATTCTGTTCCCCCTGAAATCTATAACTTAATTGAAAAAACTTCTGAGGAAATTTTGAAAGATACCCTTGATTTTAATATTGTGAAAGACAAACATGTGAGAGATGTGTTAATCCATGAAAATGATAGATTAAATAATTTACACTTGCAATGTAGAGTGAGTTCTTCTGTACAAGATACAGCTTATATAAAAATCAAAGAAGCCTTGAATATTGTTCTTAGTCAACAAAAACAAATAAGAAGTGACCATAGAGCTATCTCAGATAGAAATATTAGTCTGCATAAGACATTGAGTGAATTGAAACCCCTTATTGAGGAAAATTATTCATTCAAAAATGAAATAAAATCTCTACAAAATGAGTTGAAGAAACTAAAAAATGACTTCCATGCACTAAGTACCAAACACTCAGTTTCTGAGGACAGAAATGTTCTATCTCTTGCAAAAGTGAATGACCAGATGTCTGAAATTCCAAGAATAAGAAACTATGTGTCTGACCTACAGGAAAAGTTCTCAACCTTAACCATCAATAATGAATTAAATGAGATTTCTGCCAGTAAGCTGCATAAAAATAAAGGGAAAAAACCTGAACAAAGTTCATCCTTTCTTCCTCATATTTCAGCCATTAAACAAACTGACAATGAGTCTGTAAAATCTTTTGCTACTAGCAAAAAATCTTGTGATGGTCATGCACCAGCTGTTTCTGTAAATAATGAACTTTCTGAACACCTGGCTAAACTTCAGGAATTATTACTAATGAATAATTCAAACCAAAAAATGGACCATCCCAGTAGTCAGAAAAATTGGCCTAAGTTAGACCAATATCCTACCTTTGATGGTGATTCTTCCTCTGATTGGCAACACTTTATCCAAAGAATTGATAATTTAAAGAGATCTTATAAACTACCTGATGAGGAAATTGTTTCTAAGCTAATTTCTTTATTTTCCAATGTAGCCTTGATGTGGTATGAATCTGTCCTCTTAGATAACAATCATTATACATGGAATGATTGGAAATCCTTGATTGAGAATCAGTTTGGTGGTTCAAAATTCAGGTTAGCTCAGCAAAGACTGTATGAGAATACTAGATATGTATCCTCCTCTGTTGAAAAGCCCATTGTTTTTCTGATGAAAATAACTAAAATCCTTAGAGCAATTGATCCAAAGATGGATTATGATATTTGGAGAGATAAAATCTTGTATAAATTACCAAATTCTCTTAGGGATTTGATTGTTGCTAGAACTGAGCATGTAAGGGAAAATTCTTCTTTCATTAATATCTGTAATGAAGTACTACTCAACCATAGATATGAACCAAAGAATTACCTTAGTAAATCTTATAATGATCAGAATAAACCTTCTATAAAGCTCCAAGAAAAATCTGGTAAACCCTCTGCCCCAGTTGCACCTAAAAAATATGCAACAAATACTTGTTATAAATGTAACAAACCGTGGCAGAAGGGTCATGTTTGTGACAAGAAAATTCATCTTGTTGAACAAAATGAAGACACTGATGAACTTGATCTTGATGTCAATAATTCTTCCAGTGACTGTGAAAGTAATATCTCCTATGACAATGAATCTGTTAAAGATGTTTTAATGTTGGAACATGATGTCCATTATTTAAATAATATATCTGAAGATTGTGTATTGAATTTATCTTCAGTAGAAAATGCTGAGATAATTAAAGATATTACTAACAATTCTATTCCTATATCCCCTTTAAAGGCACCTGTTATCATTAATGGTAAAAATGTTGATGTAGTTCTTGATTCTGGTGCTGGAGGAAGTGTAGTATCTGAAAAAGCTTTGGCTTCAGTGGATAAGGAATATTTGTGTAAATTATTGCCTATAACTTCTGAAAAATGGAGAGGGTATGGTTCTACCTTATTTCCTATTGGCAAATACAAAACCTCTGTATTCTTCAAATATAATGGTGGTTTTGTCAGAGCTATTTGTGAATTTGTTGTCATGCAAAATGATAATTTGAGCAATTGGTTTATTATGGGAAATGATATTTTAACCATGTTTGGTGTGAAACTGGACCCAGCAAATAATTGCTTTACCTTAGGAATGAATGGGAAAAGAAAATTCAAAATTTCTTCTCCTAAACCTTCTGGGCATTTGTTGAAATCTTGTAACTCACTGACCCACTGTAAAGGTAGAACAACAACTGAAATGGATGATTTATTACATGAAATAAATACCGCTTCTTTTGGTGATCATTTGACTAATGAACAAAAGGATTCTATTGTTGCCTCTATTACCTCTTTCCCTATGGCTTTTGCTCATGGTTCTCATGTCTTGGGAATTGTTCAGGAAGAGATGAAAATTACCTTATCCTGTAATTTGAGTGATATTCCTCCTTCCCTTAAGAAAAAACCATATCCTGCTTCTCCATCAAAAAGAAAAGATATTGAAGATAATATTGAAACATTATTGAAAATGAATATCATTGAGAAAGTGGATGTCACCCCCAAGTATTGTGTCATCTCCCCAGTCTTAATTTCTTATGAAAAAGATAAAGCTAGATTATGTGGAGATTACAGAGCTTTAAATACTTATACTGTTGATGATATTTATCCTTTACCCAGAATTAATTCAATACATGCTACCTTGCAAGGTGCAAAATTTATTAGTTGTCTGGATGGTAATAAAGGGTATCATCAAGTTCCAGTTGAGAAAAATTCTCAAAATTTTTTGCTTATTGCTACTCATATGGGAATATATAAGTATGTTAGGATGCCATTTGGCCCTAAAAATGCTCCTTCAGTTTTCCAGAAAGTCATGGATAACACTTTCCATCAAGAAATTATTGAAGGTTGGCTCATGGTTTATATTGATGATATTATTGTTTTTTCTAAAACTTTTGATGAACATATGATTCATTTAAATAGAGTTTTCCAAAAAATGGATGAAATCAATATGACCTTATCTTTAAAAAAGTGTAAATTTGGTTTTCAATCTTTGAAAGTCCTTGGCCATGTTGTGTCAGGCTTACAAATTTGTGTAGACCATAATAAAGTTGCTGCCATTCAAAATGTGAAAGCACCAACTTCTGTAAGAGAAATCCAAAGTTTTTTAGGTATGTGTGGCTATTATAGACAATATATTAAAAATTATCAGGTCATAGCCTTGCCTCTTACAAAACTAACCAGAAAAGATGTTGCTTTTCTCTGGAATGATGACTGTCAAAAAGCTTTTAATACATTGAAAAATTGCTTAATGTCAGCCCCTATATTGGCTCTTCCAGATTTTAACAAGCCATTTGTACTTTATACAGATGCTAGCTTTATTGGTCTGGGTGCTGCCCTTCACCAAAAGCAAATTATTAATGATAAATCCTCAGAGGTTGTAATTTGTTATATTTCAAGAACCTTAAGAAATAGTGAATTGAAATATGGTGCCACTCAATTGGAGTGCTTAGCAGTTGTTTGGGCTCTTGAGAAACTTCATTACTACTTGGATGACCAAAAATTTGAGTTGGTAACTGACTGTAGTGCTGTGAAATCTCTCTTAAACCTCAAAACACCTAACAGACATATGTTCAGGTGGCAACTTGCTGTTCAGGAATACAGAGGAAGGATGACTATTATCCACAGAGCTGGAAATGTTCACTCTAATGTTGATATGCTCTCCAGATTGCCTCTGCCAAATAATGACTCCAATCCTGCTTATGTACCTGAGGATGACACTGTTCATATACATGGTATATTTATAGTTGATATGGAAGAAGAGTTATTACAGTTAATACTGGATTCATATGATAAAGATTCTGACTTAAATAAATTAGTTACTATTTTGAATGATCCTAAGAATGCTTCAATTCAAGCATTAATAAAAACTCTTCCTGCAAAATACCAAAATGCTTTAAATAAAGGAAAGTTTTCTATTGAAGATGGTTATATTTATTATAGAAGGAAGCTTACCAATGTAATTGTTATTCCTCCTTCAATGAAAGAAACTATCCTCAAACTTTGTCATGATGACATATTAGCTGGTCATTTTGATCTTGAAAAAACATTGATTAGAATCAAAAACACTCCATGGTGGGCTAATATGTCTGAAGACACAAAATTATATGTTGAATCTTGTGATTCCTGCCAAAAATCTAAAAAGTTAACAGGCAAGAGAGCAGGGTTATTACAACATATTGAAGCACCTAGTGCTCCCTGGCAAATCATTAATATGGATTTTGTCACTGGTCTTCCTGTTGCAGGTAAAGACAGCTTTAACTCTTGTTGGGTAATAGTTGATAGATTCACAAAAATGTGCAAATTTATTCCAACCCACAAAGATGTATCCACCAAAGAATTAGCTTTCTTATGGTGGTCTTACATGTTTAATATTATTGGTTTTCCAAAAGCCATTATCTCTGATAGGGATCCAAAATTCACTTCTGAGTTTTGGACCTCTTTGATGGATATTTGTGGCTGTGAGTTAAAATTATCTACAGCTCACCATCCTCAGACTGATGGTCTAGCTGAAAGAATGATTCAAACTCTGGAAGATATGATTAGAAGGTATTGTGCCTTTGGTTTAGAATATAAAGATAATGACAGATTTACTCATGATTGGGTCACTCTTTTGCCTGGTCTTGAATTTGCTTATAATAGCACTGTTCATTCTGTCACTGAGAAAAAGCCTTTTGAGATTTGGTTAGGTTATGTCCCAAACACTCCTGCTCAGATTCTCAATAATAAATTACCTAAGTTGGAACTACATCCTGGTGTAAAATCTTTTATGCAAATGCAACAGCTATGCAGAAAACATGCTCAGACTTGTATTGATAAAGCATTTGAATATGAAAAGAAAAGATGGGATAAATCCCATAAAGAATACACATTTAACAAGGGTGATGAAGTGTTGATCTCTACTGTCCATTTCAATTTACAAGGTAACCACAAATTAAAAGATCCTTTTGTAGGACCATTTGTTGTTAAAAGAATGGTTGGTGATAATGCAGTAGAAGTTGTATTGTATTCTCCATATGATAGGAAACATCCTGTCTTTCCCATTTCTTTGCTTAAACCTTATACTTCCAACAGTGACTTATTTCCGAAAAGAAGAGGAAGACCTAAGAAGAACCCTCAGGAAGTCACAGAAACAGCAGAAATTGATAAAATTCTCAATGATAGAATTATCACTTCTGAAAGAGGTACTGAATATTTATTGAGATATAAGAACAAATCATCTGAACATGATGCATGGATACCTGGCAAAGAAATTTCAAATCTGCCTGCTCTGTTGAAAAAATACAAAAAGAAAAAATCTTAGCATTTTTTTTATTGTTTTTTTAGAGTGAGGGAGTGTCAGCCAGGCTATTCCAGGAGTCCAGTAAATGATATATAAATTATAAAACCTTAAAGAGTGGGTAAAACTTGTATTTAATGAATATAACTTAATTTTTTATTACATAATGAAATTATATAAGAATTTTATTATATACAAATGTTACATTAAATTTATTGGTTATATATATTTTTATATACAATTAAATTGAGCATAATATAATATATTCTACAAATAATGGCGCATTTTTATATATTTAATAATTATAAATTTATATTTAATTAATTAAAAAAACATATATTATAATTACAAGTGTAAATTTGATTTATAATATATTTAAATTAATTACTTAAATTTATATATTAACTAATACCTCTCATATGACACTAAACAATTATTAAGGACGCTTCTTTTGACCCTTAATTGTGTTAGAAAAAACAAATAAATTAATTTGGACTAAATTGAGATTAATTGCTTGTTTTGTTGCGTCAAATTATTTTTTGTTTCACTTAAAATGTCCTCTAATCAGAATGTACCATCTGTTGGGAATTATATTTCTCATAGTTCCTATGTTTCCAATCTTGTTTAGTTATTTACTATTGTCACTTACTGATTTGGGGATTAATGGCGGGGAAATTGGATTCTTAATTGGGCTTTTAATTATTTGTTTCATGTTTTTCTCTATATTGTTATGTTTCATTTACTCTTTTGATATGTTTGTTTTATTCCTTTCTAATCATTGTATTTACTGATATAGTAGCGCTTCAGAGGACCCATTGCCTATAAAAGGGCCTTGGATAATCCCCTGTAGCCTCATCACTTATTATACACTCAACAATTAAATACAATTTTTATATTACGTTTATATTCTTTTTATTAGTAATAAAATTCTAATTAAAATTTTATATAACAATTTAAAGGTTGCTTTAAGTCTGATAGTAATTATTTTGGTTGCCGCGCAGAACTCTTACTTAAATAATATTAATATTAATAAAACCAAGTTGTTGTCACCTCCCAGCTCACTTATCGTTGTTTTTCTCTCAATAAATTAAATACTTTTATTAAATTTTATTTTTTTTATTACCCATACTCCTTTCCTCCTTCTCCTCCTCTCATTCCTCCTTCTATTTTCTCCTTCTTCTAGACGACCGGCCGACACATTCCATCTAATAGACATGTCTAGCAACATAAAGAGTGACCAGTAACATACTTAGAATGATATCACCCTCCAAAATCCTGTAGTAATTGGGATAATCCATCAAAAATAAAGAATAAGCAAAAAAGAGAGTTTATGCATGCTATACATTAAAATAAAAGACTAAAAAGGGAAACTTAAGACTAATTATTACTCAATAATCAGGGGGGTTAAAAGTGGAAATTTTAGGGCTAATCATGACATTATACTACATGAAATCCCTCTTCAAAAATAACCAAAATTGACTGAGAAACCACTTAATGTCACGCGCCACGTGACACTTGAGGCAAAATCAGCTCATTAAATCAATAACATTGAGTCCTAAATCTATACTCAAAGCGCAGAAAGCAATTCTCCATAGCAACTGCAATTTCCTTTGTGTACTTACTATTTAACTGCGCTAGCCTAAACTCTAAATCTAAATTGGTCAATCTCCCAATAGGGTGCCTTAGTCCTTTTCAATAAGCGACGCACAGCGCTAGGTTCAACAAAATAGTACAATAGTAGTTTTCATTAAAGTTTTGTTAATTAATTAAAAAGGGTTAAATTGAGCATGGACGGATATTTAGCGAAGAGGGTCTAAGTGTATGTTAGTAATGGTGCGATGGAAGGGAGGTCAATGCGAGGAGGAACAAAGGATATAAAAGGGGTTGGTTATTTGGTTCGATATTCCTTAGAATTAAATTATAAAATTGTATTTACATTAATAGTGGTAAATCTTTAAAGTTAAAATCATTGTTATTGTATCTTTCTTTTATTTTCTCAATATTCATTTCTAAATCCTAAATCTTTGATTATTGAGTTTCCAACCCTTCGTGAGATTTTAAGAATTACTATTACCATTGAAACTAGTCTATAATTCTTCTCGAATGAACCTCAAACCTGTAGCTCTTACTTCGAGTGACCTTCAAATCATTCCTCGAATCATTCCTCTGTGCTTCGAAGAAGTTTCTAAATCCCTCATCTCACTTTCAGGAACATCCTCGACCTTGTGCATAGGTCATCCGGTGACAGTATAATTTAATTCTCCGTAGTTCTCATTCTTTGCACTACTATGTCCTTTTAGGTGTTTCTAAAATTTTAAATGGCACCTGTTCAACGCACTCCTCCTATGGGTGCTACTACTAGAGCTTGCGCTAGAGGCAGGCCAACAGCCACAAGGTCTGTTTCTCGCACTCACTCTTTGGAACCACTCGACCTTAGGGAACGGCAACATTCAGTTAAATCTGTAGAAGACATCCCACAAGATTTTGAGGATTCTAGTGACGAAGAAGAAGGAGAGGATACAATGCACGAGGCACCATCCGCCCCTGCCAATCACCCTTCTGGCCAATCCTCAGAACCTGGACCATCTAACTCTCTGGAAGATTTCATGAGACTTTTCATGAAAACCCTCTCAAATCCAACGTCTTCAGAGGGATCTAAGTTCAAAACTCCTTCTATGAAATCTCCTGACAAATTCGACGGAGATCACCCCAACAGATTGCGACCCTTCTTGCAAACCTGCAAGTTACTGTTCCATAATGACTCTTGAACCTTTAACAGCGACCGATCAAAGGTTGTTTACGCTTTCTCATTCCTAGCCGGGAAAGCAGCAAGATGGTTCGAACCTTATCTGCTCATGCTTTCTTTGACAGAAACCCACTTACTTATCAATAATTGGGAAAAGTTTGATGACCAACTTTTTACGTTGTTTGGGGACCCTAATGAAACGGACAACGCCGAAATTGAACTTGATTTTCTTCGCATGAGTGATAATGGTAAAGCCTCTGAATATATCTCAAACTTCAGAGCACTTCAAACTCGAGTAGGTTGGAATGATGCTGCCCTTAAGTATCATTTCAAGAAAGGACTTCCTTTGAGGATTCTAGATCAATTAAATCTTCACGGTCAGAAGATGACTACTTTAACGGATTTAATGGATCGAACACTCAAACTTGACGGCGTTTATCAAGGACGACTTCAACATCGTCGATATGCCAACAAATCTCAAGGCCTAAATTTTAAATTGGGACCTTCTTCACACCCACGACCAAATCAATCCTCCTTGACTCAATCCAAACCCAATAAGGGAAAGGATAAACCTCGACCAAAAGGCTCGACCCCAGGCGATATCAGCAAATTACTGGATCCTAAAGGGGAACTTAAAGAAGCTGAGAGGAAGAGACGAGCAGATAATGGGTTATGTATGTATTGTGGGGGTAAGCACAAGTTGAAAGACCGTGTAAAGTTGAAGGAAAGAGAAGGTACTAGTTCGAAGTCAAAAAACTAGTAGATAGTTTACTTGTGTGCAAAGCAAACTATCTTATCTCTCCCAGTGCACAGAACCTCCATGTCTTAAGGACTGGAGTTGCCTTAAACCGCTTGAGATTCATTCTTTTTAAGGAGGATATCCCCTTCAGTTGTCTTATAGACTCTGGAGCTTCAATTTCTTTTGTTAGTTTATCTTTTGCCGAGAAGCTTCAACTAACATTTACAGATATCGATTGAACTCCAATCTATTTGGTCGAATCAGAGGAACCCAAATATTGGGTAAGTAAGAAAGTTTTATGGGTTTTCAACTTTCCAAACTTTCCCCCCTTTGAGTGGGAATTATCAGTCTTGGATGCCCCAAGGATGGACGATACCATTCTTGGCCATGACTTTTTAACGCATTTGAATCCCGAAATTGATTGGACTAGGAGATTGATCACCCCACTCTCTAAGTATATTTCTGATTCTTCAATGCAGGTCAATAGGGAGTTAAACAACCCGCCTGACAACGTCCTGCTAGAGGACAAGTCTCTGCCAGATGACTTGCAAGCATCTGATCCTTCTCTAAATGAGCAATTGGCTAACCCTTCTAGCTCAATGACTTCACTCGAAGAGGATTTAAATTGCCTCAAAGTAATCGAATTCTGCTCTCTCAATACAGGTATCCCCTCGACAGATTCTCTCGAAGATGAAGAGGACGACCAAATCAACGTTGAAGCCATTAAATCAACTCTACCTGAAATCTACCATGATTTCCTCAATGTTTTCTCAATCCGTAAGGCCAATAAGTTACCACCTCATCAACCCTACGATCATCAAATAGAGTTAATAGGCCCAGTACCTTCGGCAGGTCATGTCTATTCTTTATCGAAGGACAAATCTCAAGTTCTTCAAGACTACATTGCAGAGAATGTAGCCAAAGGTTTCATCAGAGCCAGTAAATCTTTAACTGGCTCCCCTGTCCTTTTTGTAAAAAAGAAGGACGGTAGTCTTAGGTTGTGTGTTGACTATAGAAAGCTCAACACAGTCACGAAGAAGAATGCATATCCTGTTCCTCCTATGTCATTACTTCTTACCCTTTTCAATGGTGCTAATTTCTTTTCTAAAATTGATCTTAGAGGCGCTTACAATCTGATTTGCATTGCAGAAGGTCATGAACCACTGACTGCAATGCGCACTAGATTTGGTAGTTTTGAATATTTAGTTATGCCTTTTGGATTATGTAACGCACCTTCAACTTTTCAAACTTTTGTTAATGATATCTTTCAAGATGTTGTTGAACAATTTGTAGTCGTCTATTTAGATGATATTTTAATATTCTCGAAAACACTGGATGAACATATTCATCATGTTCGACAGGTCCTAAATCGTCTTCGAGATCATGGTCTCTACGCCAAGCATAATAAATGTGAATTCCAACTCAAATCAATTGATTTCTTGGGTTTTACGTTGTCCACTGACGGTTTAGTCATGGATGACAAAAAAGTCCAGAAAATCCTGAAATGGCCTGAGCCCAAAAACATTAAATCACTCCAAGGATTTTTGGGTTTTGCAAACTTCTATAGAAGATTTATTAAAGATTACTCTAAAACTATTTCCAATCTTACTTCTCTTCTTAGAAAAGACATTCCTTTTGTTTTTACTTCTACAGCACGAAAGGAATTCGAAGCACTAAAAACAGTGTTCACCACAGCCCCAATTCTTCGACATTTTGATCCTTCTGCCTCGACAATAGTTGAGACGGATGCGAGCGATTATGCTATTGCAGGGGTCATCTCCCAATTAAATCCTGAAACAAATTTGTTTCATCCTGTTGCTTTTTAGTCACGCAAACTCATAGCCGCAGAATTAAATTATGAAATTCATGACAAAGAGCTTTTAGCTATTATCCATTGTCTTAAAAAATTGCGTTCTTTTCTTCTCAGCCTAGATAGTCCTTTTCAAATTTTAACAGATCATAATGCTTTGAAATACTTCATGTCTTCTAAAGTGTTAACCAGGCGTCAAGCCAGGTGGGCTGAATTTTTGTCTGAATTTTCTTTCTCTATTTCCTATCGCCCAGGAAAAAACTGCATTGTCCCAGATATCTTGTCACGTCGAGACGACGTTTACCCACAGCGGGGGGACGCATTTGCTGACAAGAACCCAGCAAATGTGCAATCAATCTTCAACAAATCAATGTTAACGACTCATCAACTTAATTAGATGACAATTCAATCTTTTCAAAATCCACTATCCAACATCCTCGAAGCTCAGTCGAAGGACGAATATTGTTTAGGGTTAAAAGACAAAATACTCTCAAAGCAAGGGGCCAAAAGATTTAGTATCGAATCAGGCCTATTAGTCTTCGAAGGTAGAGTAGTCATACCCGACAACAATGAGATAAAATTATGGATTTTCAACAGTCGACATGATTCTCCATTAGCTGGTCATTTTGGGGTTGATAAAACCTACCAGTTAATAGCGAGGGATTTCTTCTGGCCAGGTATGACCAGGGAAATCAAGGCCTATATAAAAGCTTGTTACGAATGTAATAGGAATAAGGCTCCCCGTCACCGGAAGCATGGGTTGCTTCAACCACTTCCTATTCCCTCTAAACCTTGGGAATCTTTATCGATGGATTTCATTTCTCAACTTCCTATTTCTAATGATTTTGATGCTATATTAGTAATAGTAGATAGATTTTCAAAAATGTCTATTTTTATTAAAACCACTACTACTGCTACAGCAGAAGATTTGTCAAAATTGTTTCTAGAATATGTATTTTCTAAACACGGCTTACCAAATGATATTATTTCAGATAGAGGCTCATTGTTTGTATCCACATTCTGGACCCAACTGTGTTGACAACTCAATATCACGAGGAATCTCTCCACAGCCTATCACCCTGAAACCGATGGTCAAACAGAAAGAGTTAACCAAATCCTCGAACAATATCTTCGAATGTATGTCAGTTACCAACAAGACGATTGGACCACATGGTTACCATTGGCCGAATTTGCTTATAATAACTCGACTCATTCTTCGACCGGACAATCTCCCTTCGAAACCATTTATGGACGACATCCTCGATTCAACTCAATCCATGTAGGAACTAATCATCCTGCGGAACATTATCTTCGAACTATATCACGACTCCAAGAGGAACTTAAAACAAATTTGGAATCAGCGATTCAAAGATACAAGGAACAGGCCGACAAACATCGACAATCTGCTCCTTCCTTTAAACCAGGCGACAAAGTATGGCTCGACGCACGAAACAATCGAACAACAAGACCATCAAAGAAACTGGCTGAAAAGCGCTTGGGACCATTCGAAATCGACTCTGAAGTCTCTAAAACGGCATTTCGACTCAAGTTACCTCCTAAATGGCAGGCAATTAACCCTGTTTTCCATGTATCTCTCCTGGAACTGGCTCGAGAAATATACCCGGGAAAGAACCAACCCCCTCCGGAACCGGTCGAAGTAGAAGATCATCTAGAGTGGGAAGTAAGTCGTATCCTTGATTCAAGAATACACAAGGGGAAACTTCAATACCTCGTGGAATGGGAAGGCTTCCTCAATGACTCAGACAAAACATCCTGGGAACCAGCCATCAATGGTTCTAACGCCCCTGAACTCCTAAAATCTTTTCATTTGAAATATCCTTTAAAACCAAAACCTTAAAAAATTTCTTTATTTAAAAGTTTCTTTTCTTTTTCTTTCTTTCTTTAAAATCTAAAAAAAAAAAAAAAAAAAAAAAAAAACACTGCTTAAATTTCTTAGCCTTGTTTTCTTTTTTCTCTCTTCTTTTTTCTTTCTTCTCCTTCTATAAAATTTCCTCCAAAACCAACTAAAAATAAAATAAAATAAAATAAAATAAAATAAAATAAATAGAATAAACATAAATAATAAAATAAAAATAAAAAACTCTTAAATCTCTCTAAATATTTTCTTTCTTTTCTTTTTCAATTCTTTAAATACATTCTTTTCTTAAATTTAAAATTCTCTTCAAAAAAATTTCTCTTCCAAAAAATTTGTTCTCTCTTTAAAAACTTTCTTTCCTTTGAATCATCAAATCTTGTACAACACAACCATTTCCTCGAACTTAACTTCAACCTCTAAAATCTCCCTATAATAATTCTTCGAAACAAATAATTCTTCTTTTCAAATTCTCTTAAAATTCCAAATTCTGTTTTTTTCTTTTCTTTCTTCTTCCTCTCTTTTCAACTAAAATTTCTTAAAAAAAAATAAAATAAAATTTAAAATCCTCAATTTAACAAACTCATCTCAATCACAAAACCGTTTTTCTTTTTTTTCTCTTTCTTTTCTTACATAAAAATTTCCTTTTAAAAAACATTAAAAACTTCCTTCAATTAAACAACCTTTTTTCTTTCTTTAAATTTCTTCTTTCAAATTCTAAAATTTTTTATTTAAAACTTCTTTTTTTCTTTTTCTCTCTCTCTTAAATCTTATAAAATTAATAACATTCACCTACAATAAAAAAATAAAATAAAATAAAATAAAATAAAACTAAAATACAAATTTATTTTTTTTCTACTTCTTTACATCTCCTTTTCATTTCAAATCTTTTCTTTTAATTTCTCTCGAACCAATCTTTTCATTTTCTCCAAAACTACCCTTATCTCCTTCCTGCATTTCTCAAATACCTCCTCCTCTCCTACCGGAACCACCTCTCCCATCTCCAAGAGCTCCTCTGCCACGTCGAAGGAAGCCGCGTCGATAATTGTGTCAACCTCCCCACATAATTCTTCCACGAACCTTACTCGTCGACCTTGACGAGGTTTCTTCGACCACACCTGGTCCAGGGTGTCTTCAGGTTCTTCAATTACTTCCGTGGCCAGAGGGTTTGCCTCAGTTGGTATAACCGACGCAGGCTCCGCAATTGGCTCTTCAAGGTTATTTGATGTCTAAAACAAAACTCATCAGTAACTTCATCCTTAAAATAAACAATTAAAACTTACCTCGAAGATGGGGTCAGGCTCTAAAAATAACCTTGGCGCCACTTTGACCTCTACCTCTCTCTCTTCCTCGTTGTCCTTGATGACCACCCGTCGTTTCTTGGGTGCCCGCCCTGGAACAGGGACTTCATCTTCATCTTCCTCCACCAACTTGTCGACCTCTTCCTCGACACCTCGCTTCGAACTTGTGGCCTGGGTTACCCAGGTTGAGATCTCATTGTTTAATTCCTTATCATTTTCCCCCACCAATTGTTCATCTTCGATCGAGACATCCCAAATGTCTTCGACCACCTCTTTGGTTTTAGGAATTACCCAAAACTTAGTCTTGGTAAATCACTTTTCGATTTCTGCGTTCTTTGTCAATGCATCGCACGCCACTCGCCGCCAACGACAAAACTCGCATTTCTGGTGAGGGCCTCAAGTCGCCGTACTTTTGACACAGAAATACTCCATGCTTTCACAAGCCGTGCAAGTCTGTGAAAACTGTCGCGTGATCATTCCCCCATCCGCTTTAGGGTGTGGAGGCGTAGGTGTGGGAGTGGGGCAGTTCATTATAAAAAAAGAATAATTAAGAAGTGAGAAAAAAATTATTAGAAGAAGGGAAACTAGTGTGGGAAGATGGCTCAAGCTCAACGGAGTTCGCAATTTTTTATACCCGGGCATCTGTCACGCGCCACGTGACACTCAAGGCGAAATCAGCTCATTAAATCAATAACATCGAGTCCTAAATCTATACTCGAAGCGCAGAAAGCAATTCTCTATAGCAACTGCAATTTCCTTTGTGTACTTACTATTTAACTGCGCTAGCCTAAACTCTAAATCTAAATTAGTCAATCTCCCAATAGGGTGCCTTAGTCCTTTTCAATAAGTGACGCACAGCGCTAGGCTCAATGAAATAGTACAATAGTAGTTTTCATTAAAGTTTTGTTAATTAATTAAAAAGGGGTAAATTGAGCATGGACGGATATTTAGCGAAGAGGGTCTAAGTGTATGTTAGTAATGGTGCAATGGAAGGGAGGTCAATGCGAGGAGGAACAAAGGATATAAAAGGGGTTGGGTATTTGGTTCGATATTCCTTAGAATTAAATTATAAAATCGTATTTACATTAATAGTGGTAAATCTTTAAAGTTAAAATCATTGTTATTGTATCTTTCTTTTATTTTCTCAATATTCATTTCTAAATCCTAAATCTTTGATTATTGAGTTTCCAACCCTTCGTGAGATTTTAAGAATTACTATTACCATTGAAACTAGTCTATAATTCTTCTCGAACGAACCTCGAACCTGTAGCTCTTACTTCGAGTGACCTTCGAATAATTCCTCGAATCATTCCTCTGTGCTTCGAAGAAGTTTCTAAATCCCTCATCTCACTTTCAGGAACATCCTCGACCTTGTGCGTAGGTCGTCCGGTGACACTTAAAAACCCAAAAAAGGGTGCGAGATGTGGGGTAACTACATACAGTCCTTGGCAGGCACTTGCACAGGTAAATCCTTGACTAATTTAGGCAAATTTAAGCTTGGTAGTGAATTAAAGCGCCAAAATTGAGGTTATTAATGAAATTAGTACATATAAAGAGGGTCAATGCATTTGTAATTAAGCTAGGACACTAAATAAGCACCTGTTGCTTATTTTAGTGTGTTTCCACATAGTGGGCATACAATGTGGGGGTAATGATAGTTTAAAAATGCTAACCTTGATAAAAATGAAGCTATTCACATGGGATAAATGTAGGCAGTAACTGTCCAGTTGCACAGAAGCCATTTCTGGCCTAAAAAAAAAAAAAAAAAAAAAAAAAAAAAAAAAAAAAAAAAAAAAAAAAAACACCAAATTTGAAAAGTGTTCTTTTTATGCATTTGAATTACCCAATCAATAGTCCTAAATAAGACAAATTGATCTGTCAAGGCACATTTTCAATATTATTAAATTTATATAGCACATATATTTTAAATTTTTAAGTGATTTAAAGCACATTTCTTGTTTTTCATATAAAACAATGAAAACAACAGCTTTTTAAATCTACTTAAACATTATGAAGAATTATGTTTAAAGTTCTTAAGATAACCCTAACATATTCCAACTTAATATGAAGTACATAAGACCTATAAAAGGTGGATATATGTTTGCATATAAGGTATTATAATGGCATATATTGTATCAAATCATTAATTTCACTTATGTATACATCTTGTATACCTTTACTTATTCTTCCCATGTGTACTACATGTGTTTAACATAATTTATGAGCAATTTTTACTCAGTCCTGTGAATATCCAGGCTGATAGTGCGGGTACTAGGTGCTTTCTCACTAATCATGATAAATATATATATATATATATATATATATATAGAGAGAGAGAGAGAGAGAGAGAGAGAGAGAGAGAGAAAGAGAGAAAAAAAAAATCATGTTAATTTCACACTCACTCACTCACTGATTAAAAAATCAATTCAGTTTCCTAACTCTCACATTGTTTCACAAGAGTTAATTAAAAATAAAATAAAAAATCCATTTATTTAATATACTTTATTTATAATTTATATATATATATATATATATATATATATATATATTCCAATCCAAACAAACCACAACCAACCTTTTTCTTTAAACATCTCATCCACGCAAACAATACCGACTTTTACAACCACTTCACATAGCTTTACATATATAACATATACATCTACACATCTCTCTGCCTATCTCTTTATCTCTCCCTCTCCCTCTCCCTCTCTCTCTCTCTATATATATATATGTAAACACATTTCAATAATCCTTATTCACCAAATCCATTCCGCAAAAAAAAAAGAAAATAATAAAAATAAGTACCTATATCATTCGATGATCTTGTCACTGTAGCAGATACATAAAAATCTAACACAATAGAAAATTACTAAGCTAATAAAATGAAATAAAATCTCAAGCATAATAAAGAGAAGTCTAAGTTTAAAAGATAGAAAGAGAGAGAGAGAGATAAATATTTGGATAAGTTATGCCTATTCATTGATCAATAGAAAAAAACGTAAACATATGATATATTCCTAATCCCATTTGCAAACAACTATAAAGGGTAATAAAAAAAACAAGAAATTATAATGAATATAAACAGAGGCTTTATGTATGTATTTATTTAGGAGCTTCCCATTGCCTAATTAAATTATCTAACTTTCCAGCCAAGGAAACACTGTTGTTGCTGGATAAACTCAACCGGTTCAATTCACGACTAGATAGAATACCATCATCATCACCCAAGTCATTAACTTGGCCGCTATACGAAAGTCTATTCTTCCAGAAATCTTTTGCCCTAACCACCGAATTGGCTGATTGCAAAGGAGTGCTGTTTGAAGGTGTAGTAGAATCATTGCCTGTTCTAGACGACCTGTTAGAATTGACACGACCTAATGACCAACCAGATAAAGGATTAATAACGGAATGTGGTCGAGGACGATGCGGCATCACTGATATAGGAGGATGGGAAGGTTTATGAACTTCAATCGGGGTTGGGACTTGATGAATAGGAGCTGCACTTGCAGGTAAACTAGTGCGTCGGCCATTTAGTGACAAAGACAAAGAAGAAGATTGAGTCATAAGATCTGATGGGGCCCGATTTTTCGTGGACAATCGTTGGTTAATAGAATGATTAACTGATTGACGACGGAAAACGTTCGAAGTCTGAGTTTGCTGGTTTGTGGGAAGATGTTCATGTTTTCGAGAAGCATGAGAAAAAGATAAAGAAGACCGTAATGAAGAAGAGGACAAAGACGAAGAAGACGATGAAAAAGAGGAAGAGGACGATGAAGACGATGATAATAAGGAAGAAGTTGAACCTGTAGAAGTAACGGGTTGCCCTTGCTTCGACTTTTGGAATTTACCAGCCCAGTGAGCTGCAGCAGATAAAACTCGACTTCCCCTAGGAGCTCTAATTGAATCATACTCTTGCGACGTTAAAGGAATCGGACGATCAAGATCAATTTGATGATCTTCAACTGAGATAGAGATCCTGGATAAAGAATCTCCCACAACATGAGAGGCTGATGGAGGAACACCTGAGCTGGGTAAATAATCAGGTTGATGAAGATCAGTTAGCTCAGAAGAGTCAAGGAAAGAAGACATTGCTGTGGCTATTTTTGATTCTGGTGGTAATGCGACCACTACTGCTGATGGTGTTGTTGAACGGCTAAATTGTCCGGATCGAGGGGAAAGAATAGGTTGTCCAGCTAAAACAAGAGATGAACTTTTAGTAGGTGAACGATGAATAACAGGCATTGAGAGGCGCTTAGATGTAGCTTTTTGTACAGCTTGATTGGTTTCTTGCAGAGCCTTGATCAGCTCTTCTTCAATTTCATTGAGTTGATCACCGTTCCAACCGCCTGGCAATTCATTAAAAGGTAATGGTGAATGGCTACCACAAGTACTTGAAAGCTGGGAAGATTTGGCAAGACGATCGGGAGTATGAGTAGAAGATGGTTGACGCTTAGTTCTTACTTTGCGGCTTAAAGGAGGGGTAGCATTATTGTCAAGTTGATCAGACGGCTTGAGAGAAAAAGAAGAATCAGTTAAGTTGGCATGTTTAGGGGGTAAATGAGTGTGGGAAGAAAAAGTTGGGTTGGAAACACAGTTTGTGGTTGTAGATGGGACAAAAGGGCTCTTAGAATGAGATTCTTGATCAACATAAAGAGGAAATGGTACGGAATCTTTATCAATACTGATTGATTTAACGGATTTGGTAGGCGAACTGAGATTAGGAGATGACGATGGCATGTTTTTAGGTAAAAGGCTCTCAGAATTGTTATTGGAAAGAGGTTTAATATTTGAAAGCCGAGCAGAAGAAAATGGCTTGGTAATGTGTTCATGATTCACAATAGTGCGGTTGCTAAAATGAAAACCCATACGGCAAGTTAATGACAAAAAGAAGAAGAAAAAAGAAAAAAAAAAAAAAAAAAACGGATTGGAATATAAACAAGTCCTCACCCAGGTGAAAGATTATTTTGCTGATCAGTTAAATGAGGCACCCTCAAATCTAAACCTAAAGCTGAGATTAAAGTTGGGGACTGAGAATCAGGGAGATCCGATGAGGGAGAAGTAATATTGGGTAATGGAGATGTTGAATCATCAACATTATTAGAATCAGGCTTGACAGAAGAACAAGACGATGCCCGACTAGAGCGAGGTAATGTAGAAGGGGTATCATCTACAAGTGTCGGCATGCGTTTGAGTAAATTGTCAGATAAAGCAGTACGGGAAGTAGTGAGGTTGTGGTTAAAATGAAGATCGTGAGAATTTAAATGAGAAAACAATGCAGCAGGAGGTACAGCGGGTTGTCGTGTAAGGGAAGGAGTTGAAGAATCCAAATCAATTGAATCAACACTAGGAATATTATTTGAAAGGAAATTTGCACTAGTAGTAGTGGCGGCACTGGTAAGGGGGGGAGGAGTTAAGGGCCTAGGAGAAGAAGGATCTGAATGTTTAGGTTTGGGAGAATGAGCGGCTGGTATAGGATTGGGCTCTGGAACAGCATCGAGAAAAGGTTGCCGGAGAGGAATGGCACAACTTCTTGCACGAAGTGCGCCGGCAGTTCCAGTATGACCTGGGTGGAGAGGGCGGTTAGAAGATACATTAGAAGAATGGGAGTGAGTCTGACGATCTCCTAGTGAAGAAGATGTTGATGATGATTCAATTGCCTGGGCATGACGGTTTAGTAAGCCAGCAAGGCCTGCCAAGCCTGCGGAGTCACGGCGTGTAAATTTGGCAGGCATATATGAATTTGACGACAAAGAAGCCGATGATGGAAGTTGATCATGGTCTTGGTTGGTATTAGAACGAATTTCATTATTAGGATAATTATTTCGACAGGCGTGACTACTACTGTGGCAATCATTGTGTTTACTTTGATCTTCATGAATATGAAGATCATTATCATTACGTGACAACGCAGAAGGGGAATTATCATGGTGATCTGATGGATTTGTCTGAGGTAAAGAGTTTAAGTCAGCTTTATCTGTGCTGCCACTCTCACGAGCAGTAACGTTTTCAGGTAGCCAAACACTTGCAGAGTTATGGATGGTTTGATCATCTTCGGGTTCAGAAGGATTAGCTGAATGATTATTTGGGGAAGTAGAACGAACCCCTGTATCGGATTGATTGAAATAATTGTTGACACTGGCCAATGAAGCTAAAGCTTCTTTAGAAAGTTGATTGCCATGCATCGTACCAGCTCTGCTTTCTCCAACTTCACCAATAGTTTCAAGGTGACGGTAGGGTTGATGGCCTGAATTAAAAACTTCATGAAAACTAGCTGGAGAAGATGAACGAGAAGATGCTTCAAAAGCTATGGTGATGCAATAGGATTAATAGGTGCAGTTATATCTGTATGACAGTTACAAATCGCATGAAAGTAAAAAAAAATAAAAATAAAATAAAAAAATCCTTACAAGGAATATGATGATTAGGTGGAGGGAGAGGAGCAACTGATGGTCTAGATGGCTGAATAGTGTGAGGTGGTTGTGGAAGATCACGTTTCTTTGATGATGCAGCCGAATGAATAGATGCATTGTTAAGGTTCACTAGAGAGTGATGATCAGAGGGCAAATGATGAAAAGTGTCTCTTCGTGAATCTTGTAAATAAGATATATTAGTGTCCATAGGCACTTTAAATGACAAAAATCCATCAGAGTGAAAACAAGGGAAAAAAACAGATGGAGAGATCAACATACTAAGAGGTACGCTTTGAGGATGTGAAGATGATGGGAATGGTTGAGGGTGGGACGTCTGGTGTGGAAAAGGTTGGGCATGAGAATTCGGAATAATGAACGGTGAGTCAAGGGGAAGTGAATTATGGCGTGGCCTGGGCGGCGCATAAGGAGATGGGAAAGAGGAATGATTAAACGTAGTTGGTGGTAGGGGAAAGTTGACAGATGGGTGTGATGAAGGATCATGATAATAATCTGTTGGATGCAGTTGTTGTTGAGATGATATTGAGATAGAGTCAGATGATGATAAATCCCACTGTGAATGAATTGAAGATGAAGATGAAAGTGGATAAGGGTGGGGATGGGAATCTGAAGGTACCGATGGGATGGAAGAATATGAAGGTTGATAAGAAAGAGGGGAATAATATGGGACAGTGGGATACGAAGGAGGATTGTGGGTTAGAGAGGGAGATGACCAAGAATTACGATGAAGGTCAGTTGGAGGAATAGGAGGAGGCCAATTCTGGCGATGATGATGTGAAGAAGAGGGCACAGGAGAGTGCCGAGGCGAATGAACAGGGGAAGGTAAAGGAGATGAAGGTTTTGAAAGCAGCCCAGGTTGAAGTGACACAGGATGGGGGGATGTTGAGCGACGACGAGGTGGAGGAGGTGAAAGAATTGGGGCTAAGGAAGAATTGGTAAAAGACCGAGGCCTTGTGATGAGGGAATGAAGAGGGTCCTCAGTGGATGTGGGTAAAACGTGCTCGATTGACTGTGGAGCTGAAGTGACATCTTTAGGAAGAGAGGAAGGATGGGCAACATGAATCGGCAGCTCAATAATAAGATCTTTCCTGCAAAAAATATTTTAAAGGAGGGG
Organism: Hemileia vastatrix; assembly: GCA_030280995.1. Classification (NCBI taxonomy): domain Eukaryota; kingdom Fungi; phylum Basidiomycota; class Pucciniomycetes; order Pucciniales; family Zaghouaniaceae; genus Hemileia; species Hemileia vastatrix. The sequence continues at coordinate 19,856,141 of JASXTE010000015.1, forward strand.
GGGAAAGTGTCACTAGCCGTTAGTGCAGAGATGCAACAAAAGAAAAAGGCAACTTACCCAAGAGGAGAGGTGTCTAATCGAACTGAAAGGTAAATTGATATTTCAAATTGTTTGTTACGTCTGCTAGAGATTGATTCTTGGGCTTGTTGATCATGGTCAGGCAACTGAGCAACCAACGTCACAGTTTTAGGAGCACTTGAATTGGGTGGAAATTGATATAGAGGACCACTGAAGGGAGTAGATTGGATGACTTGAGTCAGGGGCGGATCTGTTGAATTGGGAATAATTAATTTTTTGCACAATTGCAACGAAGCGCCCAATATCTGATTGAAAAGGAAGAGTTAGTAGCGAAACAAAAAGTGAAAACCGATTTTGAGTTGAAAGAGAAAAAAAAAAAAGAAAAAAAAAGACAAAAACAAAAACAAACATGATGGTGAGAGTTATTTTTGACTGATAGCTGGACGTTTATCAACCCGGAAGTAGGACCGAACCAAAAAAGAGAACGATCCAATTTAGCTTCAGCTGATAAAGATCCAGAGGTATGCCGGATTTCAGCGCGTTCTTCGATAGGTTGACGAAACACAGGGGCAGAGTAATCCGACCAGCTTTCGTATATGGATACGTTGATTGATTTGGTGACAATAGAACGTTCACCTGTTGAGATGGACAAGACATGGCAGGTAGCCTTGAGGACGTAATAAACTCTAGCCAACTTGGAAAAATGTATAGAAGAGGGTAATTTTGAAGAAATTGGAAATGAAAACGGAAAGCGAGTAGTTCCTTGCAAGGCGGTGTAATCTAGATGAAAACCAAGACAAGAAAAAGAGTTTAGCAAAATAAAAGAAAAGAGCAGGAAGAAAGAACTAGACAAACAGTGACCACCAATTGGATCTTCCGAGGTTGACACAGCATTTGAAGGAGGTAAGCTAGGATCTTGGAAGAGACAAGAGAGTGGGCCCAAGATGGTAGATTGAGAAGATACATGAGGTAATGAGAGTTGAGCGAAGCCAATGAATTCGACAGCTAAGCGGCTGATGGCAATAGAACATTTTTTTGAGCAACTTAGTTGTAACAAACCAGACAGAGGTTGATGTGGAGTAAAAGAGGAAGAGGAGGGTAAGAGTGTGAGGGAGATGACTGGATGATGATAGGTAGCATTTGGAGGTAGAGGAGGCGAATGGCAAGGAGTGGGTGCATGGACTTGAGAAGACATGATAAGATAGGATGAGTGAGGGTGGGATGGAGATGGGAGAATGAAGAGTTAACTAAAAGTGAAAGATGATATAGATAGACTACAAGATAAATATTTAACTATAAGATAATTATATATATACAAAGAATAAGAATTCAGTGAGGAAAGAAGAATGTTGAGCAGTAAGAGAAAGAGGAAGATGAACAGCCAACCTAAAGTCAGAATATCCAAAGCATATTGCAAATCAAAACAAACAAAGGGGCCGAAGCTTGTTGATGGGGCGCGTTGCTTACTAAATGCGTGTCGGGAGTCGCGTCAAATGCGTGTGAAAAAGTAGAGCGGTGATTGAGCGGACTGCGGAGTGAGTTATGCATATTGCACTTTCCCATGCATCATGGCGCCCAGTCTGAGCCAACGCTACCAAGTCTGTCTGACTTGTCATTCAATTTGCAATTCATATTCATTCAATTTGCAATTCATATTCATTCAATTTGCAATTCATATTCTTCTACTTCCCCTTCCTTCTTTTTTCTCATCCACATTCTTCTTAAGCACCATCCACTTACTTCCCAGCGCCGGTCGCCATGCCTAAACTACACCCTCTCACTCGTTGGACATTCATTTTCATCTTTTTCAATATACTTCTTCTCCTCGCGATTGGCGCTTCCGCTTATCTCGTCTATTATTCCAAATCTCTCCTTGATGAAGCTCCCCATCGTGATGCCTCCTTTTATTGGAGAATCATCTTTTCTGACTATCTACATCCCCTTTTACCCATCCTTTTTTCTTCTTCTGCTCTTCTCTCTATCTTTGTCGCTTCTTGGTCTCTCGCCACTCAACCAACCCGCTCTAATTCAGCCACAACCCCTCTTTCCATTTATCTCATCATCGTGGTTCTTTCCTTCATCACCACCCTTTCAACTGGAACCTACATTTGGTTCTCAACTCTCCGTGAACGTGTCGCTTTCACTAAAATTTGGATGGCTCTCCCATTTGATGCCCAATCTTTTATTCAAAACGATCTCAAATGTTGTGGTTGGCTCAATGCCACCTCTGCTGGCCTCTTCTCCCCCGAACTTCAATCAGGTTTTTGCGCAAACCCTCAGTCAATCCCTTCCAATCCTGACCCCAATCTGTCAATCGGTTGCATCAACTCATTTCAAAACCGGTTGGACGACATCCTCAATATATTATTCACTTCTATTTATGGCTTCACCGCCATCCAGTTTGCAGCCTTTATTTCTGCAGCATGCATCATTAATTTAAGGAATCAAGAGCGACGGTCAGTTTTCTCTATTTGAGTAACCATCTAAAGAGTTTCTCATTTGTTTTCATCTTTTTTTTTCTTCTCTCTGCTTCCAACGACTCAAAACCATCATCAGGTTCATGAAAATTGACTACAAACTTTTGAGTGGCAAAGGAGGCTTTGTTTAATCTAATCATTTCTTTTGGACACCCTTTTCAACCGGATTCTATTGACTGTCGTCGATCACGTGCATGATTTCCTTTCCTTTTTCAATCTTTTTTTATGCATCCAAAATCTTTTCGCTTTTTCATTGGTCTGGCTTGAATGGCTTTACTCTATCAGATCAACTTTTACTATTCAAATCGATAGCTCATCATTATGGTCAAGATTATTTTGATTTAGCTCAAGTCAAGAAGTTATAGTATGTTGGTGACCCCAATTATATTTATAAAATTTCGCATCTATATGTGGCATAAAATTATCGTTTTCTTTATTTCTTCTTTTTTTGGAAAATTGTATTTTTTATGACTTTTGGCTTTCACATTATATATATATATATATATATGTGTGTGTGTGTGTGTTGTTTTTACTTTTTTGAGACTAGACTTCAGTACACGCATATATTTTTATACTACTTTTTGTCGTTGATTTGCATTGATCCAATTACAATTTCTGCTCCGATTACTAATCCATTCAGACTTGTTACTTTCTAATTCATATAATCATCATCATGCTCATAATCAAGATATTAATTGTAATATTGATCATTAAACTGGTGAGATTTTAGGGCCAACTCATCATTCCCCTCGCATATAACTCCATAAGTTTTGATTGCGCCAAGCGATAAGAAAGTTAATGAAAATGGATGGATGGATGATGGTAGTAACGATGTCAAAAAAAAATTCTTAATTTTAATTATTAAGGCTAAATTTTGGGTTGTCGTATGGACTGAGACGATCTAATGAGATCTTCAATTTGCCGAGTTGATCCAAAAGTCGGCAACGTCTCATCATTGTCCTGGTCAACATTTAAAAAAAAATGTTGCCATATTTGTATGTATATATCTCAGTAGAGCATCCACCCAGATGAAGATGTATGGTAAAGTTCGTTCATGTAGTATGATGGGATCATTGTTGTATGTATGGTACAGTACACCCCCCTCAAGAAGTCCTAGTGATTTTTTTCGTATATGCTCTTCCGCCAGCCAACTACCTCATGCTCGCACCATCGTACTCACGTTTTCCTTACTGGCTCATATATTTCTAATAGATCTTAAAAAATAAACTTATATCTCACTTCGCTTTTTTAGTATTTAAGATTTTTTTGAAAAACACCACTGATGTGTTGAAATGGTTAATCTAGACATTGCACAAGTAAATGGATAAATAGTAAACTATAATTAATCCCCTATGGTACCATATATTAAACCATCACTAGCAGAGTTGACGTCTCATGTTCTTCAATAACTTCCACCAGAAAGAAAAGAATAGAAAAGAAAAGAAAAGAAAAGAAAAGAAAAGAAAAGAAAAGAAAAGAAAAGAAAAGAAAAGAAAAGAAAAGAAAAGAAAAGAAAAGAAAAGAAAAGAAAAGAAAAGAAAAGAAAAGAAAAGAAAAGAAAAGAAAAGAAAAGAAAAGAAAAGAAAAGAAAAGAAAAGAAAAGAAAAGAAAAGAAAAGAAAAGAAAAGAAAAGAAAAGAAAAGAAAAGAAAAGAAAAGAAAAGAAAAGAAAAGAAAAGAAAAGAAAAGAAAAGAAAAGAAAAGAAAAGAAAAGAAAAGAAAAGAAAAGAAAAGAAAAGAAAAGAAAAGAAAAGAAAAGAAAAGAAAAGAAAAGAAAAGAAAAAAAAAAAAAAAAAAAAAAAAAAAAAAAAAAAAAAAAACACATGGGCACCTGATAGCAGGTGCTGCTCCCTGAACAATGAGCACACTATAGGCTCGTGTTGTGCAATATCAAAATCAAAATTGACTCTTAAAATTAAAACTGAAGATAGGGATAAACACCTGTGATTAGGTGTCACTTGATTTTTTTGCGGTGTTCCTCGATTTGTATTTGTTTAGGTATTGAAGAAGCAAGATTAGTGAAACTTGATATTAGAATGCCATCTCCCAAACTGTGTGTAAGGTAGTGAGTGTCTGTTAGCCAGGCTGCTAGACTTACCCAGTAAAATAATTAATTATTTACTGGGAGGAAGCCACACATTTTTTATTTCTTATTTTATTATTAATTATAGTTTATTTACTTTAAAGTTACTTGTAATAAGTTAACTGATTACAAAAAGTAAATTTAGTAAATATTTAAAATTAATATTAATGTCCCTTATATTTTTTTATGTCCTAACACCATGCTCAATGGCAGGTTAAATGAAATAAAAAATTAATATTAAAATAAAATAAATAGGGGGTATCAATGTTCAGGGATCCGCAATTAGGGATCAGGAATTTTTTTTCCCGGGATCAGACATTATTAATTGTGGAAGATTCTTATCCACTAGCCCCAGGGCTAGTGGATAAGAAATCCACGATAATGCATTATCCCGCCTCTTATACCCCAATTTCCATTCCTAATTCCTGATCCCAAACTCATCACATCCATGATGGATTTGCAAGAAAGTCACATGACTCATAATTGCTGATGCCATCCTTAAGTCTTTCCTCACTCTATGCCACTTAATTTTGGTGGCGAACACTTAAGTTTTTTTCTATCTACACACCTCAACTGCACATTTGGCGGTGAATTTCCACTTCCCACTTCTCTCATCACATATCCCTTCCACCGACAACAATGAAGCACCTCTCTACTAGGAAGCTACTTCACTCAACAATGAATGCTATCACTTTTCTTTTAGTTCTTTACTATAAATCTGACTCTGATTTGGAAGATGCTTTAGCTTATATGTGTTTTCTTTCCAAAAAGTGTTACATCATCACCAGGGGGCCAAATCTTTATCATGATCCCTGATATGATCTGGCCTCCATTCTCAACATTCCTCATTTAAACTTCACACAACTTTTTAGAACTTCTCCCAATTCTTTCTTCAAACTTTATCAACTTATTTCTGAACATCCTATCTTCCATAACAATTCTCATAACAAACAGCATAATCCTACCATCCAACTTGCTGTTGCTCTATGTCGCTTTGGCTCAAATGGAAATGGTGCTGCCGTAAGAAGTTTGGATAATCTCTTTAACATAGGATATGGTACCGTGATATTATACACCAAGCGCTGTATGATTGCTATCCTTTCCCTCAAGTCTCAAACTCTTGCTTGGCCAACTCCAGAACAGTGACTTGAATCCTCTCAAGTAATGCAAGCTGAAGGTTTCCCTGGCTGTATAGGTTTTGTTGATGGCACAACCATCCCTTTGAGTCAAAAGCCTGCTCATGATGGCAACCATTATTTTGATTGCCAAAAAAGGTTTCTTCAAAATCTTCTCCAAGTTCTCATCTTTTACAATCTAACTTTTTATCTTCTTTCTAGATACTCTATTGCCATTCAACTTGTATGCGATGTCAATAAAAAATTTATTGCTTTTCACAGTGGCTGCCCTGGATCATGTCATGACTCTTCTGTCTTCCAAAGAATGAGGATTTCTCAATCCCCTGACTCATACTTTGACGAATCTCAGTACCTCCTTGCAGACTCAGCATATGCAAGTGGAAAGTACATTATACCTGCTTTCCGTGGTGCAACTTCAGAAAATGACCCCAAAACTGCCTTTAATTATCACCTTGCACAATCAAGAGTACAAATTGAACATGCTATAGGTATTTTAAAGGGACGATTTTCTAGTCTTCGGGAGCTCAGAATCCAATTTCAAAAAAAATTGGAGATCAAAACTGCAAATCATTGGATCTTGACTTCCGTAATACTCCACAATATTCTAGCTGATTTAAAGGATGAGTAGAATGATCTTTATGAAGAAGAGGATCCTGAACCACCACCAGCACTCCCCTCCCTTTATTCACAAATCATTCAATCAACCAGCATACGCTCCATTATAATGCCAATTACTCTCCAACATTTCACTTTGCAACACTTTTAATTTTTAATTTTTATGTTTTCATACTTTCCAAATGTCCTCTTTGTGTACTTAATTCACTTGATTTTGTATTTTGGTTTGTTGTATATTCATTTTTTTTTTGAATTTACAGTGAATATCTTTTTTTTGGATGGCTCATTGGTTTTCTTTCACCAGCTCAACATGAAATCGCATATTTTCTGAAATTGCATATTTTGTCAGTGATTTTTTTTTTCATTCATCCCTCATATCCTTTTCCTATTCTCCTCCAACATCCCTCAAACAATTTGGTTTCATTCATTTTGTCATCTCATCTCTCCAGGTAAGTCATTTTATTCTTTTTTTTTTGATTTTTTGATTACTAATTATAATTTTTTTTTGTTTTTTTCTGTTTATTTTATTTTATTTATCTAAATTTTTTTTGTAAGTGGTTATTTTGGATTTCAATGGTATAATTAACCTTTTTTTTCTCTCCCTCTTTACTTTCTTTTTTAGCTCCATCACCCTACTCTTCATCCCTCCTTGGCATGGTCATTATCCCCCCTTTCCCTTATTTCACTTTTTTTTGGCTCCATTTCATTGAAACACATACATTGCACATTCTTTATGCATTTCACTTACTCCATATTCAATTTACCCACAATTCCAACATCAATCTTTCTCACTCTATTTTTCCTACTTTTCAATCAAGGTAAGTTTCATCTCCTTTTTTTCATGCCTATATGATATCTCATTCCTTGTATGAAAACTTCATACTTAAATATATGTATGACTCTTATCTGGATAACAGTGAACTTATAAAACTCCTTTTGATCTCATCTTCATTACCACTTTTCAAGTTTTTGTAAAATTTTGAAAATCAGACTCGGAATTAGGGTTAGGTTTATTCAAATCTAATGTTCTTTTTACTGAAGATTTTCCTGAAGGCTACCTTTCATTTCCTACAAACAGATTTGAATTTGATTCAGTGGTTGCTGAGATATTGACCGTTAAAGTTGAGCCTTTTTTTTCCCAATTTAAATTTTTATTTCATTTTTTTATGTAACAAATTAGGGTTAGGTTTATTTAAATCACATGTCTTTTAAATGAAGATTCTACTAAAGCATATCTTTCATTTCCCACAAACAGGTTTGAATTAGGTTCAGTGGTTGCTGAGATTTTGACCTTTGAAGTTGAGCCTTTTTTCCAAATTTCACTTGTCTTATTTCACATTTTTATATTGCATATTTAGAGGATAAGGATTCTGAAACTCTTATATGATTATTATCTAGGCATATATTCGTTGCTCACAAATATCACTAAAGCTCAAAAAGATGAAGATTTTTGCTCATGGGACACTCTACCTTCCTTTAACTCTTTTCTTGCTCTTCAACTCAAAAAGCTCTGTAATAAAGCATTTGAAAAAAATCATGAACTTGCAACCAAAGTTGGAATACCAAATTGGTGTGACTCCAAATGGGAAGATATCAGCCACAAATATCTTTTATTTTCTAATGTTATTATCACTCATTCTGGATTCCACAATAGGATTCATATCGATAGGAATGATGCTAATTTTCTTACTTTTGGTATATTCTCATATATCAATCCAATAACTGGCCAACCAAACCATCTCCAGCTAAAATCAAAGGACATGGTTTATATTTTCCAGAACACCGGTGCATCATTGATTTTGGTTTTGGAAATGGTATCATCGAAACTATTTGGAATTCTTCTAAGGATAATCATCAAATGACCAAAGCTCCTCCTGGTTTGGAATCCTGTCAAGATTTAACACATTTTGGTTGCTCATTTCAAATCAGTAATAAGTTCATACAAAGAATCAATAAGGTAAAGAAAGAAGGTAAAGTTAATTGATTTAAAAAAACTTTATCTAGATCCAAAAAGTATGGGGATTAGAGTTGTCATTGAAAATTTTATATTTTTTCATAAATTTTTAATAAATATTTTTTATATATCAATTTGCTCAAGTAATGTGATGAGCCAACGACCTTTGGTTGTATAACAGGTAATCATGATAACATTTATTTGTTTCATGGGGTTCCCCTAGCCTATACCTGTGGAAAGTCCCAAACTTAGTTTCTAGACTTGATCTGCATTTTGGCTTGAAGAATTGTCATTACTTTAAACTAGGGAAATTGATATATATTAGATATTTATTTAATAATTTATGTAATTATATTAAATTTAGATGACTTCCACCACTTACTTCAATAAAATGCAGGGGGGGGGTATTGCCAAATTTTCAAATCTGACATGTGAAATTGATGACTTAGAAAAATTTTAGTGATACCCACCCCTTGCTTCAATAAAATGCGGGGGAGACTATTGCCAATTTTTTAAAACAAATAGAATTTTTTTGACTTGTAAATATTTTGGTGAAAATTTTTTGGTGCTACCTGTCCCTTACTTCAATAAAATCCATGGGGGGTTTTGCCAAAATTTCTTATAAGACTTGTGAAATTCTTGACATGTAAGAATTTTTGGGATACCAGTAAAATGCAGGAGGTAGTAAAGCCAAATTTTCATATAAGACTTTCAAGATTCATGATATGAAAGAATTTTTGTGATACCCACCCCTTACTTCAAAAAAATCCAGGGGTGGGGGATTGTCAAATTTTCAAAGGAGACATGAAAATTTTATTTAAAAAAAGTGGGAGAGTAATGAAATAAAGGAAACTATTGGAAATTTTATGTACAAATAAATATGAACAGTTGAAGTGTGAGAGAAATAAAACAAACTAGTCATACAATAATTTCTTTAAACATTCAATTTCCTCAAGAGATTTATTGGCTTTAACACATTCTATCAAGAAATCTTTCTTTTTGGAATTTTCTTCATGATCAAACTTATATTTCATCTGCTCTAATAGGTTTTGATGTTCGAGTGTTTTCTCCTCTTTTTTTGATTTTTCAATACTTAGAGTTAACTCAAACTTCTTCTCCTCCAAATCTTGGGCCCAATCATCCTTCCGTAAAGAGAGCTGGTACTTCCTCTCCTCCAAATCTTGGGCCTGATCATTCTTCCGTAAAGAGAGCTGGTACTTCCTCTCTTCCAAATCTTGTAGCCTATCATCCCTCCTTAAAAAGAGCTCATATTTCTTCTTTTCCAAGCTTAGAGTATCTTTAGCAATTTCTACTTGTTCTAGAGTGATAATAAAAAATAATATAAAGTAGAAGAAAAGTAGAGTAAAGTAATAAGAGGTATGGTATCACTTACCAGCATCACGTTTCTCTAAAAATTGTTCCATAGACAAAAAAGGGGGTGTGTGATGAAGTATCTCTTTTTCATCTTCTTTGGGAGTGGAAATTTAGACTACTTGAAGCCCTAGGCTTCTTGTTCAAGGTCATATTTTCCTCCTTATCATTGTCACTACCTTCAGACTCAGTTGATTGAGGATCCTGGGTTTGTTTGTCAGCCTTTTAAGAAATAAGAAAAAGATAAGTAAATAAAAAATAGAAATGATAAGATAAAAGAAAAAAGAAACAGACCTGAGTTAGATTTGGTTGGGTTAAATCACCTATAGGATCTACAGAAAAGCTATCTAGATTTGTCTCATTCAAATGAGGGGAGGCTTGAGTGGAGGAAGAGGATGGGAAAAGATTTGCTTAAACATCATGTTCGGAGATAGGATCTTCTCCATCCAACATGTTTACAGGATTAACATCGGCTCTCTCTCCATATATTGCACCCATCTCTTTAAAGTAAGGACATAAATATTCAAGTTTATTGTCTATGGATTTGATACCCTTAGTTATATCAATGTTGGTAACCCCAAAACCAGTGGAAGATGAAAGAGCCTTTGCCTTCTTGTATTTGGCTCGGTAATGCTTGAAGCGTTCAGACATCTGTTTAGGCAAAAGATAAATCCTTCACTTGGTCTTATTCCGTAATTCATTTGCCATTAGAAGATAGCCATTAACTTTTGATGTGGGGGACCGTCCTACTTTAGTGGCATACTCAGTACCAAAACAAGAATCATAGTTAGATTTGGTTTTCAGCCAGTTGATAAGAATGAGATGTTCATCTTTTTTTAATTGAACGGTCTTTGATTTCTCAGCTGAGCGGGGGAAAGAGGAAGTAGTGGGAATTGAAGAACAACTGGGTGATGGCTGCCTTTGAGAAGATCTAGGATGACAAGGCATGTTATTATAAATGAAGATGAAAAGGAGCAGAAACAAGCAGATGAGATAGCGAGATGAAAAGGAGAAGAATTAAATAGATGAAATGGGGAGAAATTCTGAGCGGATAGAATGAACAGGATGGGATGAGAATGGAAGTGCACAGCAAGGTAGAAGGCTGGGATATCCAGAAAGTTGTCCAAGATGTGGTTATCAAATATTGAGGATAAAAATGTCAGATAAGAGGTGAACATTGACACGTAAAGTGTCTAATAACCCAATTATTAGCAAAAATAATTGCGGAAGATAATTGGGGTATGCAGATTATTTTCCGCAATTAATTTAATTACGGATCGGTCAACATTGATACCCCCTATTATATATATATATATATATATTTAATTATTTCAGTTGACCTTCTGTCCTGATAATTAAAATATTATATTATTGTTTCAGTTGAAAAATTGTCCTGGCAGTAAAATAATAGATATATAAAATTAATTGAATTACTTATATTAAATTATTTCAGTTGACATTAAGTCCTGGTAATTAAATTTTTTCAGTTGACTCTTAGTCCTGATAATTATCAACATACATATTAGTAATTAATTGAGAATTGTGTTAATTATTCCAGTTGACTATTTTTCCTGATAATTAATAAATTATTTTATTATTTCAGTTGATTTATTTTAAATCCTGGTAATAAAATATTAATATCTTAATTTAATAAATAATAATTGTGATTATTATTTCAGTTGATTTTTTGTCCTGATAAACATTATATCTTCATTATTACAGTTGATTAAATAATCCTGATAATTTATTATATACTTGAAATATTGTTATTTTTCTCTTATTTTCTTTCAACAAAGTGAGATAATAACTGATTAAATTTTAGTATTTCTTTCTCTCACTTCAGGTTATCTACAAAAATGACTTATCAAAGTGCTTCTACTGCCCATGATGAGGAACTAGACTTGATTGATTATGATGAGACTTCTGTAAGCTCTCCTTTGACTACAAAAAATTTCTCAAATTAATCAATTATTGAACCAATCAGGATGTGGAAATGCAAGACATAGAAATAAAAGTGGAAAAAACTGCTCTGGATCAAAAGCCTTCAATGAACCCCCCAGAAGAGCTTCCAAAATGACTCAAGACAAAAAAGATGCCCTTGCAACAGCGATTCAGAAATATCTCCATTCACATCAAGGAGTTGAGGGCAGAGAATCTCAAACTGAGGTCAAAAGTAGAAATTATAGAAGCAAAGGTAAGAAACATAGAATCCTTTCTTCAAGAGAAGAGGAAACCTCCTCCAGCACCAAAAGCCCTTTCACAATTTGCCCCTCAACAACAGGAAAAGGTGGAAGTTTCAAAATGACAATGGGACTGGTTAAACACTCAGTGGGACTACCTCCAGGCCCAAAAACAACAACAGAAAGCACCTCAGGCAGGTCCTTCCAGAACACATCAGTTCAACCCAACACCACCTCACCCCTACCAAGGAGGAAGAAAGAGGAAGAACATTCACAATGGGGATGAATGGGAAGAGAAAATTTAAGATTTCCTCCCACAAAAAATTATTAACACCAGGATTGAACACATGTCATTCTGTAGTTCAATATAAAGGAAGATCTACAAGAGAAATGCCTTCCCTTTTTTCTGAAATTGACAATGCTTCTTTTGGAGAACAACTTTCTGGCGAGGAAAAAGATTCCATCATTCAATTGATAAAATCTTTTCCTATGGCCTTTGCTCATGGGTCACATGAACTAGGATTAGCTAAAGAAGAAATGAAACTTTTATTATCTTGTCCATTAACTGAAATACCACCTAGTTTAAAGAAGAAGCCTTATCCTGCTTCTCCTACAAAGAGAAAATATATTGAAGACAATATCTCTACCCTTTTAAAAATGAATATTAGTGAAAAGGAAGTTGAAACACCTAAGAATTGTGTTATCTCACCTGTCCTAATTTCTTATGAGAAAGATAAATCCAGGTTATGTGGTGATTATAGAGAATTAAGCACTTATACTGTTGATGATATCTATCCTTTACCCAGAATTAGCTCTATACATGCTACCTTACAAGGTGCTAAATATATCAGCTGTTTAGATGGTAATAAAGGATATCACCAGGTACCTGTTGAGGAGAATTCTAAGAATTTTCTGATGATTGCCACCCATATGGGTATTTATAAGTATGTTAGGATGCCATTTGGCCCCAAAAAGGCCCCTTCAGTTTTTCAAAAAGTTATGGATAACACATTCCATCAGGAAATAATTGAAGGTTGGCTGATGGTTTACATTGATGATATCATCATATTCTCTAAAAAAATTGAGGACCATCTTAACCACCTGTGTAAAGTGTTCCATAAGATGGATAAGATAAATATGACACTTGCCTTGAAAAAATGCAAATTTGGTTTTCATTCCTTAAAAGTGCTTGGTCATGTTGTCTCAGGTTTGCAGATATGTGTTGACCAAAACAAAGTGGCAGCCATACAACAGGTGAAAGCTCCTTCCACAGTTAGAGAGCTCCAGAGTTTTTTGGGAATGTGTGGATACTATAGACAGTATATTAAAAATTACCAGGTCATAGCATTACCCCTTACCAAATTAACTAGGAAAGATGTTGCTTTTCTCTAGAACAGTGAAAGACAAAGAGCTTTTGACACTATGAAACATTGTTTGATGTCAGCACCAATTCTTGCTTTGCCTGACTTTAATCAACCATTTGTTTTATACACTGATGCCAATTTTATTGGTCTTGGTGCTGCTCTCCATCAAAAACAAATTATTAATGAAAAAGTTTCAAAAGTTGTAATTTGTTATATTTCAAGAACCTTAAGAAAAAGTGAATAGAAATATGGTGCCACTCAATTAGAGTGCTTAGCAGTTGTGTGGGCTTTAGAAAAGCTTCATTATTACTTAGATGATCAAAAATTTGAATTAGTTACTGATTGCAGTGCTGTGAAATCCCTCTTAAGCTTGAAAACACCAAATAGACATATTTATAGATGGCAACTAGCTGTTCAAGAATACAGAGGTAGAATGACTATTATTCACAGGGCTTGAAATGTTCATTCAAATGTTGATATGCTGTCCAGATTACCTCTTCCAAATGATGTATCCAATCCAGCCTATGTACCTGAGGATGATACAGTACATATACATGGTATATACATTGTTGATATGGAAGAGGAACTGTTACAATTAATTCTGGATTAATATGATCAAGAGTCTGATTTAAATAAATTGGTTACAATCTTGAATGATCCAGAGAATACTTCTATTCAAGCATTGATAAAAACTCTTCCTCCAAATTACCAGAGTGCTTTGAGTAAAGGAAAGTTTTCCATTGAAGATGGTTATATTTACTACAGGAGAAAACTGACCAATGTCATTGTTATTCCTCCTTCCATGAAAGAAACCATCTTAAAACTTTGTCATGATGACATATTAGCAGGACATTTTGATCTTGAGAAAACCATTATCAGAATTAAAAATCACTGCTTGGTGGGTTAATATGTCTGAAGACACCAAACTATATGTTGAATCCTGTGATTCTTGCCAAAAATCAAAAATATTGACTCGTAAAAGAGCTGGATCGATGCAACATATTGAATCTCCTGATGCACCATGGCAAATTATTAACATGAAAATTGTAGCAGGATTACCCATTTCTGGGAAAGACAATTATAACTCTTTTTGGGTTATTGTGGACAGATTCTCAAAAATGTGTAAATTTATCCCTACCCACAAGGATGTTTCCACTAAAGAATTAGCTTTCTTATGGTGGTCTCATATGTTTAATACTGCTGGTTTTCCAAATGCCATAATCTATGACAGAGACCTTAAATTTACTTCTGAATTTTGAATGTCTCTGATGGATGTTTGTGGTTGTGATCTGAAACTTTCTACTGCCCATCACCCCCAAACTGATGTATTAGCTGAAAGAATGATTCAGACTTTAGAAGACATGATAAAAAGGTATTGTTCCTTTGGCCTTGAGTACAAAGACAATGACAGATTCACTCATGACTGGGTTAACTTACTTCCTGGTTTGGAATTTGCTTATAATAGCACTGTTCATTCTGTTACTCAAAGAAAGCCTTTTGAGCTCTGGCTTGGATATGTTCCAAATACTCCTGCCCAAATTCTCAATAACAAAATACCTAAATTGGATATACATCCTGGTGTAAAATCTTTTCTTCAAATGCAACAACTATGTAGAAATCATGCTCAAAAATGTATTGAAAAATCATTTGAATATGAGAAGAAAAGATGGGACAAATCCCATAAAGAACACACTTTTAAAAAGGGTGATGAAGTGTTGATTTCTACAGTCCACTTCAACTTACAAGGTAATAATAAATTAAAAGACCCATTTGTAGGTCCATTTGTAGTCAGAAGAATGGTTGGTGATAATGCAGTTGAATTTATCTTGTATTCTACATATGACAGAAAATATCCTGTTTTTCCAATATCTCTTTTGAAACCTTACACATTCAATAGTGATTTATTTCCCAAAAGGAGGGGAAGACCAAAAAAGACCCCTAATGAAATCACTGAGACAGCAGAAATTGATAAGATTCTAAATGACAGAATAGTTACTGCTGAAAAAGGTACTGAATACTTATTGTGATTCAAGAATAAATCTTCTGAATATGATTCTTGGATACCTGGGAAAGAGCTATCTAATCTTCCTACTCTGCTAAAGAAATATAAAAAGAAAAAAATCATAGGATTTTTTATTTTATTTTTTAGAGTGAGGGAGTGTCAGCCAGGCTGCTAGACTTACCCAGTAAAATAATTAATTATTTACTGGGAGGAAGCCACACATTTTTTATTTCTTATTTTATTATTAATTATAGTTTATTTACTTTAAAATTACTTGTAATAAGTTAACTAATTACAAAAAGTAAATTTAGTAAATATTTAAAATTAATATTAATGTCCCTTATATTTTTTTATGTCCTAACATCGTGCTCAATGGCAAGTTAAATGAAATAAAAAATTAATATTAAAATAAAATATATATATATATATATATAATTCAAATTATTTATTTAAAAGTGACATTTACATAAACTTTGAAATAAATCAAATAACTTGACATATACAGTAAATACATTATTTTAATACACTATTTATAAAACAACCTTAATATTTGCAATATTTTATTCTGTAATTTTCTTTTTTCTCTCATACTCCTGTATATAGGATTTTTTAGCTCCATGCGTTCTCTCCATTTTGCCTATATAAGGCCTCCCCTTTTGGTTGTTCTAAAGTATCTTTTATTTACACAACAAATTTTTCATTACCAACAATCATACCTTTATTACTACTACTTTTTGCTTTAATACTTACATCTGCGTAATTCTAATTCATCTAAGTATAATAATAATTATAATTTTTACCTTTTCATTGAGTAATAAAACAAAAAGATAATCCCCTATGTACCTTTACTTTGAAATCCTCAAATATTCACCTATCACCACCATTGGACCTCTGTTAAAATCTTCTAGACCAAAATAACCCCTTTAAAGTGTCATTGTCAATGGGTCCTAATGGTCTAGAAGGTTTTACAGCAGTCCATACGGCAGTGAAGGTGCAAAACCCAGGGATTTCAAAACAGGTATGTGGATTTTATCTTTTATGATTAATTACTCAATTAAAAGGTAAATAAAAATTATTATTATTACTTATGGGATTTAGATTTATGTAAATGTAAGTACTAAAGAAGAAGTAGTAGTAATAAAATGATTTTTGGTTGTATATAATAAATTGTAAGTGATAAGGAATGAATCAAAACAGCACAAAGTGGTAGGCCTTTTTATAGGCCAAAAGGAGAGAGATCACAGGGAGTTAAGAAGACTACATACAAGGGTGTGAGAGGAAAGATACTTTCAAAATTAGAAATTACAAATAACAGAGAGTACTAAAATAATGTGTCAATAAAATATTTTAATGTATATATTAATTTATTTGATACATTTTAAAGTTCACTTTAAATGTCACACTTAGTACAAAACAATTTGATTTTCCCAATTTTTAGAATTTAATATAATTTTAGTATTTTAAATAAACTAATTTGAATTTTTATCAATTTTAGTATTAGTATATTTTTATCTGTTTTAACCTGTCATTGAGCAAGGTGTAAGGGAATAAAGATATAAGGGACATTAATTTAAATATTTACTTAAATTTACTCATTGTAATTAGTTAATTTATCTCAAGTAATTTTAAAGTAAATATAATATAGTTAATAATAAAATAAGAAAAAAAAAGGTGTGGCTTCATCCCGGTAAATAATTAATTATTTTCCTGGGTAAGTCTAGCAGCCTGTCTGACAGTCATAAATTCATCCTTTGTGTGGTGGCAAAAAAAAAAAAAAAAAAAAAAAAAGCTTGTGAACCCACTCATCATCATCTACAACATTTTTTAAGTAAGATTCATTTCCTATTGTTTTTTTTTTTTTTTTTTTTTTTTTTTTTTTTCTGGGTTTGTGAAAACTACAACCTTCCTCTAACCCTCCCCCTTCCCTTCCCTTACTTTTTTTTTTTTTTTTTTTTTTTTTTTAGAGAGTGAAAATTCCATGATGAGAAAACAAATACTCAAAAATTCCTGACTGAAGCAAGATTTAGTGATGTTGGAAAAGATTGATGGTAAGTGGTAAAAGGTGGATGTGAAGCCAAGAGAAGGTGTTCTTTCCCATACACAAATTTTAAGAATATTTTGAATGACATTTCAAACTGAAAAACATTGTGTGATGATGAGTATGAGAGGTAGTGAGAAGTTGATTAACATGGTGGTTGGCAGGAAGAGTGTACACAAAAAAAAAATCACAAGGACTTCTTGTGGGGTACTATATGTACATACAGTGGGTGGTCAAAAATAAATGCCTGTTTTCATTTCACCATAACTTTTTAAATAATCATTCTATCTACATGACATTTGGCAGCTTTACTAATTCAACCATGTAGACTAAGAATATGATATAGATATAATCAATAAAGTTCTTTTATTTATTTATTTTATTTTTTTTAAAATTTGTTGATTTCAAATATAAAAAAATGTCAGAAGACATTGCCTATGAAATAATTTATTAGAAGCCTGGATATTTATAAAAGATATCAGCAAAAAGAATCAGCAAAAAAAAAAAAAATGAAAAAATTATACCAAAATTACAAGCGGGTGGATCCACTGCAAGCATCCACAACAGCTTGCATATGTTCAGGCATTGAAGCAATCATTCTTTCAAATATATTTCTTGGAAGACCCTCCCAAGCTTGGCTAAATCTTCTTGCATCTCAATATGACTTTGAGGGTGATATAGCTTCAGAAGTTGGTTTTTGAGCTCCTTTCAGACATTTTCTATGGGATTAAGGTCAGGTGATTTTAGATGCCAATCTTCAATTTTATGCAAGTTGGCAGTTGATCAGAAGTTGCAAGCCATCTTTGGATTGTGAACTGGTGCATTATCTTACATCAAAATAAGTTGATTATTGTTATCAACTTCTTTGAGCAAGCCACTAGATGAGGACTGAGACATAAACATTTTAAATGAAATGGCTTTCTGTGTGCTGTTTTTCAGGTAAGAGAACACCAAGGGACACTTGGTGGTGTTGAAAAAAGCACCCCAGATCATGATTGACAAGCACCCACTTTTGAAAGTGGATTGAAGACACTTTGAGAATGAACCTTTTTGATGTTTTTTAAGCCAGACATCTGTTGGCGATGATCACTTCCCTACCTCAAAACTTGATTCATCTGACCATAAAAATTTCTTACAGTCCTCAGTGGTCCTCTATAAGTGGTCTTGTGCAAACTTAAGATGCTTTTCTGGGTGAGAAACATTCAAGAAGGGCTTCTTAACAGCCAATTGGGGAGAGAAACTTTCAGCCTAGGTATCCACAGGATTGAGTAATTCTTATTTTTAAAATAAGATAACCTTAATTACATTAAGGTTATAATACTTATATATATGGTTATAATACATATATATATAATTATTACACTATTATATGACTTATAGTAGTTTAAATAGCTTATCCATAGCCTAATTATACTTATTAAGGTGTTAATTTATTCATAATATACTTATCTTAATTGATATTAAGTAACTATAGACATACATAAGCTTATATGTATACATAAACTTCATATTCAGTGAAATAGGTAGTTATATTATGTATATTTAGGTCTATAAGTGGGTTTTAACCTCTTAATAGCCTATAACCTTTATTTTTCTGCTTATTTTAGGTCATATGGACATATTCAGTGGACTCACAATTCCTACACAGGTATATACGCCTTTTTCAGGTGCATATATCCAGTTTGGACAACTTAATCTGCTTCCTTTGATGGATTTTTATGGATTTATGGGTTGGGATAGCATTACTAGGTTAATATGGATGCTTTGACAGTTAATTTTGCTCCTTTATATGCTTTGGGTTTCATTATATACTCTTTGGATGAGTTATTTTACCTGTTTCTTTGTGGTATCCGCTTTTATCTGTTTATTCTATTTATGGTATGGGTCTGTGGTATCATTAATTGTGATGGAGGGTCCACACTGGAGGTCTGGGTTTTGAAAATTCTTGAAGTGGACACCATGGGGAGTTGATGGGCCCTCACAGTGCTGTAATTTCCAGGAATAGAAGTGACATCATCTGGATTGAAGGTCTGTGCACTCCAGTGGATTTTGGTATAAGTAAGGGAGGATTTGACGGGTTATTGGACGTCACTTACTTAATACACATCAAATAAACACTATAACACAATTATTATCATATATAAATATATTATAAAGCATTTATAAATTGATAATATCTTTATATAAGCTATAACTATTTTTTATTGATCTATTTTCCACCACCAGCATGCATAAAAATCCAAGTATTGTGAGTTTATATTGAGAATAACTACTTTATTAGTCTTTCCCTGAGGTTTAATCACTAAATCATTTATCAATAAGTAGTAGGACCATTAATATTTACTATTAAATGATACTTAGATACTAGCACGCACTGACAGAGAGAGAGCAAGAAATTTGACACATCTCCCAACCTGTAGTTTTGTGTGGACAATCAGAGAACTTATATGGTTTAACTGTCCCTTGAACCCAGTTTCTTTTCAACAAAACACACACATTAGTGCATGGATGCTGGTAATGACAGGCAATCTGGTATTCATTGGCACCGCACTCTTCCAGGGTAATACATTTGGCCCTTAGTTCAATACTGAGCTGTTGTTTTTACTCTGTAGACTTAGCCATAAGCTGAATAATTATTCAAAAAATAGTTTTAAATTTACAATACAAATTAAAATATTGATTTTACCAAGATGTATATAGGTATAAACACATTACCAATACTAAGAAAAAAGAATTATTAGAGGATGGGAATCTTGAGGTTGGACAAGTGATGGTGGTAGTGAGAGAACAAAAATAAAATGAAGTAAGATTGAAAAAACATGTATAAGAGGAGGCATTTATTTTTGGCCACCCACTTTGCAGTGGCCTCTAACAACAAGTCTGTGACCAGTATTTTTTTTTTTTTTTTTTTTTTAAATTACACTCTCAATAAATATCAGAAAACGTTTTTGTTTTGCTTTCTGGTGTAAAAGCATGTTTCAAGTGGATCTAACATATTATAGGGGGGGGGGTATCAATGTTGAATGATCTGTAATTAATTGAATTGTGGATAAAAATTATTATACCCCAATTATCTTGTGAAATTATTTTTGCTAATCATTGGGTTATTAGACTTTTTAAGTGTCAATGTTCACCTCTATCTGACGTTTTTCATCCTTGAATTTTTTCATAACCATATCTTGGACAACTTTCTGGATGTTCCAGCCTCTTTAACTTTCTACGCACTCCCATCCTGTCTAGTCATTCTATCCATTCAGAACCCCTCCCCATCTCATCTGCTTGTTTGATCTCCTTTTCATCTTCAAAAATCTTAACATGCCTCTTTGTCATAGATCTTCTAAAAGGCATCCTTCACCCAGTTGTTCTTCAAATCTCATTACTCCCTCTTTCCCCCACTTAGCTGAGAAATAAAAGACTGTTCAACTAAAAAAAAAAAGATGATCATCACATACTTATCAACTGGCTGGAAACTAAAAACTAATCATGATTCTTGTTTTTGGTACTGGGAATGCAACTAAAGTAGGATGGACCCCCTCCATCAAACGTCAATGAAGATCTTCTAATGGCTAATGAATTATGAAATAAGACAAAGGGAAGGATTGATCTTTTACCTAAACAAATGTCTGAATGCTTCAAGCACTATTGAGCCAAATACAAGAAGGCTAAGACTCTTTCATTTTCTACTGGTTTTGGTATGAAATTGAATGCTGAATGAAAACGTTTAATAACTAGTTTTTTTTTATATTTATTTTGTACATATTTCATTCTAATTTTTTTTTTTTTCAAGTCAAAAAAAAAAAATGTACACATCTTATTTGAAAAAGTTGACAATATATATCTCACCCTTCTTCAATTTACTCTGGGAGGTAAAGGAGTAAGGATTACTGAATTTTTTAATTTTATTTCATACATTAATGAAGTTAATTAATTAAAAAAAAAGATAATCAAGCAAGTAAAGGAACTTCAAATACTATCTGCCATAGATTTCATGAGCAAAGTCAAAGAAAACATATGAAAAGTATAGTATTATGAACTCATTCATACAATATAATTGAATAAAGACCTTTATACATCACAAGGGCTTGATGGTACAATACTTAAAGTTGATTGATTATCTTTAATAGCTGATAACATTAAAAATATAAGAAAATAAAAATAAAATTTTTGAAATAATTTGATCATGGTATTTAGAATTCCTACCTAATGTTTTAGTAGCCATTGACCCTTTGCCCCTTACTTTCCTTACCCAGTTGATCAAACTTTGATTGATCTAAAAAGAACATCCAAAATGAGTTAGTGTTTCACAAGATTCCAATCCAGGAGGTGCCTAAGTAGTTTGATGATTATCTCTTGAAGAATTCCAAATTGCTTTCATAATCCTGTTTCCTAAACCAAAGTCCATGATACATTTATGATCCGGAAAGTATAGTCCATGACCTTTTGATTTTAACAGGTGAAGGGGTTGGTCTTCCAGTAATAGGATCAATATAACAGAAAAGCTAAAAAGTAAGCATATTAGAATCATGTTTTTCAACTTGGCTCTGGCTATGAAATACTTCATAGTTGATGATAATATTAGAATAAAAGATATAATTGTTATTGAGTTCAACCCATTCCATACCCTGTCCAATTGGGAAGTCCAGCTTTCTTGTCCAGGTTATGATTAGATTGAAATGCACAAACATATAATTTTTACAAACAATTGGCCAAGAAATAATTGAGTGATCCTAAGCTTTGGGAGATAAAAGCCTAGATAATCATCAGATACATGTTTCAGAAGCCTTATTCTCTAAATATGAAATATAAAAACATAAGATAAATTAAGTGAAATTTTGGAAAAAAAAAAATACTTAACTTTAAAGGTCAATATCTCAGCAGCGCACTGAACCAAATTCAAACCTGTTTTTATGGGAAATGTTAAAAATTAGCCTTCAGGAGAATCTTTAGTGATAAGGACATCCGATTCAAATAAACATTAACCCTCATTCCAACTCTGATTTTCAAACAAACAGTACTTGAGGCTTTCTCAGAAGAAGAAGAAGAAGAAGAAGAAGGTAGCATTTCCTGACCACTTTTGATAAAAAAAAAAAAAAAAAAAATTCTTTTGTCTTCTTGAAGAACAGAATTAGAATTAGAATTGTAATCAGAGTCCAATGGGGGAGATCAAGAGCTATGAAAGAGATAGCTTGATGTAGCTTCTCATGATGTGAGAGTGAGGAAGGGATGACACTTATACAGTATAAAAATGTAAATGATGTATACAATGTTTTTGAGTTATAAAGGGTTATGCTGCAGAGTGCTGCAGATGAATAGGATGATGCTGACAAATCAGTGACATCAGCATTTTTGGTTGAGAAAGTGCAGATTTGAGTGAAATAAGTGACTTGTGTCACTTTTGAAATCCACCAGTGTTGGGGCTAGTGTGTTTAGGAAATCCGCACTTAAATAAGTGCAGATTTGGTCAAAGTTAAGTATGGATTCGTCAGAACTGACACACCCTATTTTAATTTTAATTATATATAAGATTTCAACTTATTATATGAGTTTTATTTATACAAAGACTTTAACCATGTTCTTTCTTGCATTTTTAATTCTTCTCTTTGCTCAAGGACTCAATAATGAACCATAATAAGCACTTGAAGAGCTTGGTTCTAAAATGTTTAGTTGTTAGTTGATTTTAAATTTGTTTATTTTATTTTTTTATTTTATTTTTTTATTTTTTTTTGGGGGGGGGGAGGAGGGGGAGGTATGTGTATGTATGGTACTTGGCAACATATTCTTGTCACCACTTAAATTTTTTTATATTGAGAAAAAAAACAACTAAACTAAATTGTAGGATTGTGATCCTAAAACGAGCATTATTATATAGATAGATAGATAGATAGATAGAAGGGAGGATAAAGATAAAAAAGAAGACTACCAATGAACACTCATGATTAATCTAGCTACACCTTGAGTGGGATTAATTTCTTTAACCACTTTGACTTGACCACCAGCTTGATGAACTAGTTCACAAAATGGAATGTAACCACCACCTACACCAAAATAAACCGTTTTAGCAGCCACAAGAATCCGAGGAGAAGAAGAAGAAGAAGAAGAAGAAGAAGAAGAAGGTTTGATAGATTTTAAAACAGCAACGAAATCGGGAAGGGAAGTAGGAGAATAGATAGTTTCAGCGGATAAAACGAGATCGAAAGAGAGATGAGAATTGGAGAGATGAGTATGAAAGAGAGACCAAGAAGTAGCAAAGAATTGAAGGGAGATATTGTGTGTGGAAAGGAAAGAGGAGAAGGAAGAGATGAAGGAAGGAGAAAGATGTAGGGTACCGGCTTGAGGGATGGGAAGGTGATCGACGACAAGTTTTGCACGATGAAAAGCAAGGAGGATATTTGGGAGAGTGATAAGGGCTAAGACTAGTGGTGGTGTGGAAGAATATGAGAGATAGGATAAGATAGGATAAGATAGGATAGAGAGAGTAACCTTGAGGATTAAAGTCTTGAAAGACAAAGAGAAGTGGAGGATGAGGAAGGGAAGAAGGAAGAAGAGCAACGAAATTAGCGTAAAGAAAGAGGATGGAGGGGAGAGCAGCGCCACAACCGATTTCCAAGATGGAGGAGTAGTGGTTGTTGTTGTTGTTGTTGTTGTTGTTGAGATGGCGTGCTAGATCGAGGGAAGCGATCCATGTCTTGAAGCCGCCTTCATAGATGCCAGGGAGAAGATCGGAGGGAGAGGAGAGCAAGGAGGGAGGAGAGTTAAGTGCGCTAGGTGGGGTAAGTGCGCTAGGTGGGGTAAGTGCGCTAGGTGGGGTAAGTGCGCTAGGTGAGGTATGAGTGTTGGGTGAGGTACGAGTGTTAGGTGCGTTAGGTGTGCTATGTGTGCTATGTGACCTAAGACAGGCTAGGTCAGCCCTCCACAGGTCGGAGAACTCAGCAGGCGAACTGAAGACAATCGCAGGCGGGAGTTGGGCAAGAAGCGTGTGGAGGGAGATCATGGCAGCGGATGGATGGATTCATGGCGCACACTTGGCATACACTTCACTCACTTAACTCACTCACTTAACTAGCTTAACTCAATTACTTAATTAGCTTAACTCACTCACTTAACTAGCTTAACTCACTCACTTAACTAGCTTAACTCACTCACTTAACTAGCTTAACTCACACTACCAACATTTTGCTGACGTTCCCGATGGAAACATCACCATGGCGTTCCCTTTTCGTTCCATTCAAACTTGCGAACGCCACGACGAACGCAACATGCAATTGCGAACGCCACCGATTTCTGGAACGTCAGAGCGAACGCCACACATCATTTTCAACTTGAGTCACCCACAGTCCATCAATCTAATTCTTCATCTTCCTTCAATCCTTGAGTTATTCCTCATTTTTCTATTTTATTTGAATGTTTGATCATTCTCTTGATTTTACAAGCCCTGTTTTACAGCAAAGTCGGAAAAGGTTGCCGAAATTTTGACAAAAAAATCGAAATTCCTCTCACGAAAAAATGGTTTGCCTATTCAAAAGGGTTGGAGATGAGTCGGGAGTACTGTCTTTTGAATAGGCAAATCATTATCTTGTGAGAGCAGCTTCGATTTTTTTGACGAAAAATCCGCAAGCATTTGTGACTTGGCTGTATTCTATGTGCTATATTAATTATTTAGTTTTGATCTCATGAATACTTCTTAATCACCGCCCATAGGCACCAGATCATCACAAGGGGATTCTTCATTCCCTGGGGATATTAGAGATTTTACAAAGACTCTTATGATCAATCAAAACAAATTCTACTCATGGATTAATACCTTAAACAAAGATGTTGAAAGTATGAAGGCAGCTAAGACTAATATTGTCAAAAAAAACCATCAAAATTAAATCCATCCTGCACTTCCGAGTTTATCATTTATTTAATTATTTCTTGGGATCAATTTCCCTTAGGGCATGAAACTAGACACAGAAAACAGATAAAGTGGAATATGTACATGATTGAGAGTGGGCATAGACAGTCTGAAAATTTGTGAGTTTAAGCATTTAAGTGTTCAAGGGTCTTGTTTCATTGAACTTTTTGGACAGCATTTTTGGATGCAGCCAGAAAAGCTGTAGGGATCTTGAAAATATGCTTCCAAACTGGAAATGCTTGTGGGTTTCTTGCTTCTTATTCAGTGTAAAAAGTTACATAAAATCATGTTTTAGGTGGGGGATTGAAGATGGGAAAATTTTAGTGGCAAATTATCTCGCTACCACTCATTTTTGGAATACTTAAGTAATTCAATTCTGAGGCTTCAGAAAATTTGTCCGGGTTTCAGGTAGTCTCCTCAGCAGAAGTTTACATACTTAAATTCAAGTTGATTAGGTCACTTTCTTGTTTTGAGCAAGTATATACATGCCATGTTGGGTGACTCCATGTTTATCAATATAAAAATTTGTGGAACACTTAGAACAATGACACAAGTGCATTTTGGTTTTATTTTTAACTTTAATGAGGAAAACTAAGTACAATCAGATATAAAAAATGATTCAAGTTAAGATCAATCGTAATATTCCTCACTCTCAATAATACTATTTAACTTCCTTTATATTTCCCGCTTCTTCTCCCCATCATGTTTCTCAGTGTAGTTTGTATTTAGTCTACCACTGTCTCCTCTTCCTTCATGCCCAAAGTTGGGTGAGATTGCATGAAATAAAAATAAGTAAATGAAATAAAATAAAGATCTAGCAAGAGGAAAATTGGTAGGTTATGGGTGAATCAAGTCAAAACTGATGCATGGCGTTCGCTCTGACGTTCCAGAAATCGGTGGCGTTCACAATTGTATGTTGCGTTTGTCGTGGCGATCAGAAGTTTTTATGCATAAAAGTGCAAACGCCATGGTGACGCTCCCGCTGGGAGCGTCGTCAAAATGTTGGTAGTGTCACTCACTTCACTCTCCTAACTAGCTTAACTCACTCTCTTAACTAGCTTAACTCACTCACTTCACTCTCTTAACTAGCTTAACTCACTCACTTAACTAGCTTAACTCACTCACTTCACTCTCTTAACTAGCTTAACTCACTCACTTAACTCTCTTAACCCACCTAACTCACCCACTTCACCCACTTAATGCGTCCTGAACACCAAGCTCCCCCTCAGATTGTCCGTGATTTCCTTCTTTCCTTCTTTCTTTCTTTCCTTCTTTCTTTCTTTCTTTAGGTCGCTATCGACTCTTCTTCTCTTCTTCTTTTCTCCTTCTAGTACTACAATCACTCTCAAGCACTCAAATACTCCTCCAACTCTCGCATACATGCCATCCAGTCTCTCATGGCCTCCCGCTCTGTCGAGCTTCTCAACCTCTCTTCATCTCTCCCTGCCTTCCTCCTCGATATCGGCTGCGGCTCCGGTCTCAGTGGCGATCTCATCTCATCTCTTGGTCATCATTGGCTTGGCTTCGACATCAGTGGTTCCATGTTAGGTGGCCCTCTTCTCTTTCTTCTCTTGCTTCTCTTTCTTTACCCACTCTCCTCCTTTTAGAACTCGCTCTCGATCGTCAAGTTCAAGGTGATCTTTGTCTTCATGATATCGGTCAAGGTTTCGCTCTTCGTCCTGGTTGCTTTGATGGGGCTATCAGGTATCTTCTCTCTTCTCTTCTCTCATCCCATCCTTTCATACCTTAGCATACACTTCTCTCTTTCTTTCTTTCCTAATCCAGTATTTCCGTCCTACAATGGCTCTGTAATGCCGATGCTTCTCAAAACTCTCCTCCTAAACGTCTCAAATTGTTCTTTGAATCTCTCTTTATCGCTCTTGCAAAAGGCTCAAGAGCCGTCTTTCAATTTTATCCCGAATCTGATGATCAAGTTCGAATGATCATGTCATTTGCTAATCGGGCTGGGTTTGGTGGCGGTTTAGTGGTGGATTGTAAGATAGTCCCTTTTCGTTTTATGTCTTTAACTTTCTTATCTCCAATTCTTTGTTTTATAGACCCAAATAGTCGAAAAGCCAAAAAATTCTATCTAGTTCTCATGACGGAATCATCTACTAACTTTTCAACCACTACCAACTTACCATCTGCCCTCACAACAAATGAATCCAATCAACTTCCTCCTGATGATGATGATGATGATGATTATAATAATAATAATAATAATAATAATAATAATAATAATGGTGCTACAGTAGCTTATAATCGTACTCGTGACTCAAAATCATCAAGTAGTAGTCATAAAAAGAAGAAAAATCTAAAAGGTGGATTAGATACTCGTCAAACTTGGATTCTTAAAAAGAAACAACTCTATCGAATGAGAGGCAAAGAAGATGTAAGCATCATCTCTCTATAACTTGTCTATCTTTTTCTTTCTCTCACCCCCCTTGTTATTACAATTATTAATCAACCTCTTTTTTTTTCCTTTTTTTTTTCTCTCTCCCTCTCTCTCTCCATTTTTTTTTTTACTTTATTTTCTTTCATCTCTTTCATTTTTCAATTTTTTTTTCATTTTTTTCATTTTTTTATTTTTATTTTTTCATTCTATACATTTATATTCATTTATTTTGATTTCATTTCATTTTTCATTCTTATTTTTATTTTTTCAATTTTATACAATTTTTATCATTTTTTATCAATTTTTTTTTTTTTTTGATGTTTCATTTCTTTCATTTGACTCTTTTTTTTTTTTTTAATCGCAGGTCCCCAGAGACTCAAAATTCACTGGACGAAAAAGAAAACCAAGGTTTTAAAATAAAAAACCCCCCCTTTCCCCCCGAATATCCATTCATCATTTCATATCACTGGTTATTTTCAATAAAGTATCTATGTATGACATGTAAGACAAAAAAAAAAAAAAAAAAAAAAGCTTAACTTGAAATTCAGTAGCAAAGTAAAATCATAATAAGAGATTTTTCATTTTATAAAAAAAAAAATTAAATTGACATGGTATTTTATAACTTTGATGGGGGAGAATGATAGTGATGAGGTAAAGATGGGCGTAGGAAATGATTGATTGATTATTTCTCAAGTTGGGTGATGATGTGGGAATGTCTTTGTCGTCTAATATTTGATTGAGAGCATGTACTGTCGTTATCCTAACTCTCTAAAAGAATTGAAAATGAAAAAAACGTCATTTTGCTAGCTGAGCCTAATATTATCCCCAGTTGCTTGTTTCATTTTCCCTATTAATCCGGATGGACACTTTAATGAACACATGTACGTCTCATCACTGTCACTGTCAACCTAGATATTACCAGGACTGAGTGAAAATTGCTTATAATTTAGGCTAAACACATTTAGTACACATGGGAGCAATCATTTTTTTTTTTTTTTTTTATTTCTTACAATCTCACCCAGCTAGGGGCATGAAGGCATGGTTAACTAATTGGCTAGGTGCAAGTGGGGAGTAATGAATGTAATGAGTTAGGCAACAACAGAGCAATTGAAAAGATGACAAGGGGGGCAACCAGGTGGCTTGAGAACACAGATGGGGATGCCAAGGGGGGGGGAGGGTAATCCTCGAGGGGTCGTGGTTTGATGGGCAGGGTTTTTCAAGAATGTAAGGGGAGTGGAATTCCGCAGCTGACCCAAGTGAATGACCAAGCACGATCGTCCAGATAATGGGTGGTTGAATAAGTGGGGTGGTTGACAAAGTGGGGTGGGTTCTCCTGCCTTCATGCACGTGTCCATCCATTGTAGGTTGCTGAGGGAGAATAGAGACATTGTGGGGATAACAAGACATCAACACCAACATGAAAACAATTGTGCCAACCATGGGCGAAGGGGTGTGGTTAAAAAGGGGAGGAGGCAGCAGGGATTCAAACCCACAACACACAAGTCAATGTAACAAGCTGCCATCCAGGTGATGATCTAACCACATAGACCATCTCACCCTTGGGAATAATAAATAAAGGTACACAAGTTGTATACATAAGTGAAATTAATGATTAAACACAATATATGCCATTATAATACCTTATATACATGCATATATCCATCTTTTATAGGTCTTATGCACTTAATATTAAGCTGGAATATGTCAGGGTAATCTTAAGAGCCTTAAATATAAGGCTACATAATTTTTAAGTAGACTTAAAGCTGTTGTTTTCATTATTTTATGTAAAAAACAAGAAATGCACTTTAAATCACTTAAAAGTTGAATATATATGCGCTATATAAATTTAATAATATTAAAAATGCAGTTTGACAGATCGATTTGTCTTAATTAGGACTAATTGATTGGGTTATTCAAATGCTTTTTAAAAAAAAAACCCTGTTTCCAAAATTTTTATGTTTTTTTTTTTTTTTTTTTTTTTTTTTTAATTTTTAATTTAATTTAATTTAATTATTTTTTTATGCTAGAAATGGCTTCTTTGTAACTGGCCACACACTGCCTGCAAAATAATCCCATGTGAATAGCTTCATTTTTATCAAGGTTAGCATTTTTCATGCTATAATTACCCCCACATTGTACACCTGCTATGGGGTATGGTAGCAGTGTCAGCACTTTGTCCAGAGTGAACTGGAGTTAGATGCTTTGGCTGAACCATAGCTTAAATACTAAAACTATGTACAGTGGGGTGACAAAAGGTTGAGTCTGATATTGGAGGTTGTTTTGAACTTGCCCCATCTTTGTCAGTTTACTTCAGCACAACAATAATCTCTGCCACCATCATTTTTTTTTTTTTTTTTTTTTTTTTGTATTTTGTATTTTGATTTTGCACCCTTCTTTCTTCAATAGTAAGTTTCTTTTTATTTGTTATCATCCTTTTTTTTTTTTTTTTTTTTTTTTTTTTTTTTTTTTTTGCATTTTAAACTTCTCAAATGAATTTGTTTTTCTTTCCTGAAATTGTTTTAGATGGCGAGCAAGAAAACTGCAAAAAAAAGTACTATACAACTGAAGAAAAAGCTACAGTTGTCTGGTTAGTGAGCAAGGGAATCTCTACAAGAAATGTAGCATCTTTATTAGAAATGCCTCAAACATTTGTATCTTCCATTATGTCAAGATACCATCAGAGGGACACAGTCCAAACTCCAAAACCAAAGGGGTGCCCCCTTGAAAATGACTGACAGAGATCTTTGGCAGCTTGCACATGTGCTAATAAAAACTAATCCAAAAGCAACATTAGCTGAAATAACTGACTCACTGTCTGCTAATGTTTCTTGCCAAACTGTCCAAAGACATGCACATGAGCTTGGATTTCACTGCTGAGTTGCTGCTGAAAAACCATACTTAAACAAAACTCACAAGCAAAAGAGACTTGCATTTTCTAAGGATCACTTAAGCTGGACTGTGGATGATTGGAAAAGGGTTATTTTCTCAGATGAATCAAGTTTTGAGATTTGAAAGAAGTCAAAAAAAAAAAAAAAAAAAAACATGAGTGTGGCAAAAGAATGGTCAACAATTTCAGGAGGAGATGTGTCAGCCAGGCTGTTCCAGGAGCCCAGTAAATATACATACAAATTTATTGAGGACATAATATTTTCAGCTTATGTATTTAAATTTAATTTATATTACATAATTTATTATATAAATATTTTATTTTATAAGTGAAATAAATTTTATATTAATTTTATTATCATATAAATTAAGTATACATCAATTAAATTATTATATTCCATATAAAGGAACACATTTTTTATGTATTCAATAAATAAATAATTAATTACAATTTTATAATATAATTACTTCCTTTTAATTATCTTATATTGTAATTACATTAATTATTTAATTTAAATATATAATTAAAAACTTTTCATATAAACTATTATCCATAATTAGTGGCGCTTTTTTGACCCTTAATTGTGTCAATGATATATTAAATAATTTAAAAAGCTTATTTAATAAAATAGTATTATAAGTTCTCAATTTAAATTAATTAATTGTTTCATTTAAACTAGTTATTTAATTACATAGTTAAAACAATTAATTAATATTAATTTACACTGAATTAAATTGATTACATACCTTGTTGCGTCAAAACATTTTATTTGTTTCACTTAAAAAAATCTGAAAACATAATGTAATACTTGTTTTGAATTATTTTTCCCATAGTTCTTATGTCACAGGGTTGTTTAATTACTCATGATTTTTAATTAACTGATTTGGGAATTTATGGTGGGAGATTTATTTTCTTAATTGGGATTCTTATTATTTTTGTATATTTTTCTCTCAATTACTATGTTACAAGTATTCTCTTTGTTCTTCTTGTTTTATCTCATTACCATTTTGTATACAGTCATTTGTAGCGCTTTAGAGGTCCCATTGACTATAAAAAGGCCTTGGTAAACCCCTTTTGCCTCATCAGTTATTACTCAACATATTTTAAATACACTCTATTATATTTTATTAATTATTGTAGCGTGTCAATCCTCTCCAATATTAATTACAATATTATAAGGTTACTATAAGAATATTTAATTATTTAAGAGTTGTTAAGAGAGCAAAGAGTAAATAAAACACTTACTAGTATAAGCCATACAAACCTTGTCCTCCCTTCTTGTCTATTAGTCAACTATTTTATGGCCCATCTTTTCTCTTTTCCCTCTATCTTCTTCCTCTCCTTAGTCTCCTTCTTTCTACTCTTCCTTTTTCTCCATCTTCTAGACAAAATGGCTGACAAGATGATTCAACCAGATTTTAGAAGTGGAAACAGATCAGTTATGGTCTGGGGTGCTTTTTTTAACACTATAAAAGCACCTCTCACATTTCTTCCTCAAAACCAATGGAAATCAACTGATTTTGTTCTGAATGTTTACATGGATACCCTTCTGCCTTTTCTTGCTAAGCATGATCCAACTTGAAAACTCATCTTAAAGGAAGATAATTCTCCAATCCACACATCTCTTCATTTTAAAAACTATAGATCAAAAGAAAACATTCATAAAATGGAAAATTGGCCTTCTCAATCTCTAGATTTGAACCCTATAGAAAATGTATGGCATAAACTCAAAACTACCATTCAAGACTTTTATCAGCCAAAAAATATCAACCAGATGAAGATTGCACTCAAGATGACTTGGGAGAGCTTTCCTGATAGTTTTCTAGAAAATTTAATGGCATCAATGCTATCTTGAATGGAGTTTGTTGTCAAGGCACATGGTGGAACCACCCCATGGTGACTGAAAACAAAATATTTTTTTTCTCTGTGAGTTTTTATTATTTTCAAATTCTGTTTGGTGAAAATTTTCATTATTCTATCCAAACTATCTAATGGTATTTTTTTCATATTTTTTTAGATGTTTCCTCACTGACTTGAAATATTAAGCCACAAGAAAGCTGTAAATCTATATGGGGAAACTATTTATTTTCATTTTCTTTGCTATTATATTCTTATTCTAGAGTCTCTATTCTATCATATATCAAAGTTTTATAGATGTTGAATAAAAGGTTTATGAGTAATAAATAAATGAATTCAGACTCAACCTTTTGTCAAGGTACTGTACATAATGAAAAATCACTAAGAATGTTAAGTACCCTGCATAACACCCCTTCCCCCCCCTGCATAGTGATCTCCCCACCACCAATCACTATGCAATATTGGGGGTGGACTTGCTAGCAAGTCCTCAGCCTGAACTCAGATGGAACTCAGATGGAACTCAGACTGAACTCATACTGAAACCATACTGAACTCTACTTGAACACCCACCTAAAACTGTTCTGCTGAGTGGTGTTCATCCCTGATTGTATGGCTTCTTTATCAATAGTTCAATGTGTGTTCAATCTGTGGTGAGTTTGGGTCCAAGGTTGCGGACTCGCTAGCAAGTCAAGCCCCCATATTGTGTGGTGAATGATGTGAAAATTCACAATGAAATAGAAAAGACAGAAGACACTGGAGAATGAAAGAAAAAACAAACAAAAAAAATAATAATAAACACCTAGTAGATGACAATGTTGATCATGCCACACATTTGGGCCCAGATTCTTTGTTAATAATTGAGATATCTGATCTTAAGATGATACCCATTCAATAATAATTTCTTTTCTGTGGACCTGCTAATTAAGAAAATAAAAATCCCAATCTACATGTATACATGTTTTGTCAGAGGGATTATCAGTAGCTTCTACAATAGCACCCTTGTTGTTGCAGAATAGCTTTGTTGGCCCATGACAAAGTTCCATCTTGGAAAGACGATTACTCATTCATAATTCTTGTCTTATTACATTCAACATAGCCATAATCTCTGAGTGGGAGGGAAGCTGTAGCAACCCATGATTTCCTCTTAGACTGCCATAGAATTTAACAGTTATTGATTAGCAAGGCATAACCTCTGGTAGCCCTCACAAAATCACCACCCCATGTAGCATCACAATATACTTTGGTTTTAGGTGTATTATTAAGTGAAGGAAAAATATGGAACTTCATATCCTTGGTGAATTGTAGATACCTGAGCAGATGGTTAAGAGCTCACCATTTGGGTTCACCTGGTCTTTCTGAATAGCATTCCAGGAAATTAACCAGACATGAAAGATCTGGCCTGGATCCAGCCACAATATAGGATAGGGAGCCAATAATGGATAAGAATTTCATTGGGTCAATAGGGGCATTTGTTTTGTCCTGGAGAGAGACTAAAGAGAGAATAGCCAGAAATGATGAATGAGAGGTTAGGCTTACTAAATTGTTTTCATGAAGAATCTTGTTCACAAGTCTAGGTTGATGAATTGTGAAACCCCAGTTGCATCTGGAAAGTGCTAAACCCACTATGGAAGAGATACCATCAGACCATTTCACATGTCAATGTTTATCTACATCCTGTTCCAACTCCTGAAATACCACATTATCACTTACAACTACCACCCTGTCATCTATATGTGTATACATAATATACTCTTATAGCCTGTTTTTGATAACACATAAACACTAGCATCCTGGTTGCTGGATTGATAACCAAGCTTCAAAAGAATGCTGCTTAGGTGTTTTCACCAGCACATAGCTGCATGTTGAGTGCCATACAGAGCCTTCTTCAGTATGGATACATAATCTGAGGTGTTCAATTCAAAACCTTCAGGTTGTTTAACATAGATTTCTTCATCCAGAGGGCTATCTAAGTATGCTTCTGTGACATTAAAGGTATGAATAGGCCAGTTATAAGTTGTTGCCAATATCAGCATCAACAAGAGAGAAGCAAATGTAGCCTTTGGGGCAAACATATCATTAAAGTCAATACCCTCTATCTGTTTGAATCCCTGCACTAAAAACCTCACTTTGTGTCTGATAATCTTACCAAATTCATCTTGCTTTAAAGAGAACACCTATCTGGCTCCTGTAATGTTTTTTTCCAGGCAGAAGTGGAACAAGATCCCATACACCCATATTTTTCATGTTATCCAGTTCATTTTTGCATGCTACTTTCCAATTTTATGCATCTGCACTTTTCATGGCCTGCTTAAAGGTACAATGGTAGCCTGTCAGATAAGTCCAATGGATTATTTGAAATATATTAAACCATTGTATCTTGTTCAGCAATTGTTTCTTCTTCAGTGAAATCACCAAAAACGTAGCATATTAAGCTCATTCAGCAAGGTGGAGAGCACATCTAAGTCCAAGGAATTGATTGCATTAAGCTTCAATTTGGAGGATGGTTGTTTCCCTTTTCAATCATGGAGAGAAAATATAATAGTCCACAAAGCTGCCTTACCCTGCTGAAATCTAGCTTCATGTCTAGTCCAGACTTCCCAATTGAAAGCATTCCCATTTCCATTATAAGGGCACCATTGCCAAAAATGTTCCATTGATCAGAATAATTGACAAGAGTAATCAGGTTGCCTATTTTTGGGTTGGTAGCTGTCAGTTTTACCTTTTTTGAAAGCAAGTGTTAAGATATTGTCACCTTCAATCATGGTCTCCAAAGCAGTTGACTGGACCATAGACAGAATAGATCCATTCTAAAAAGTGTTTTGCAGAGCTGTGAGAATGTTTTCAAAAGAAGGTTGGGCCACATCCTTCTGCAATACAAAATGTCTGTTGATTTTGGTTGATATATGCCACACAGATGATGGAAGGAGAGGTTGAATAAAGATAGCACCCAACTTGTTGTAACCCAGCTTGAAACCAGATTGTTTCAGGGCATCCAAAATACGTTTGATACTGTCAGCATGAGATATTGCATCAACAAAAGATGACAACTTGATGGCTAAGAGATTTTTGAGCAGGGAGATTCTCAAAGTGTGAGTAACCATTTTAAATTTGGAAGAGAGCACACTGTAGGCATGAAGGTAAGGTGGTTCCAACATCAATAAATCCCTGCAATGTTTCTTCAATTTTAAGATAGATGTTATTCCAGCACATTTCATCCTCAAAAGCATGGACAAAAGTACTAATGGCATTGGGATCTGTCATATATTTTGTCCATCAAACACGTCTTTGCTTGAAGAGGTATATGTATTTGTACCAAGTCTTCCAGCTCATACCATTGGTTTTAATTTTTGAGGTACATTTGACTTGAGATAGTATATCATCAATAATGGGGCCACAGTCTTTGCCCTTATATTCTGTAATAGGATTCTCAGGTTCCAGACAAGATGACATGATGGAAGCAAAGGTCAGAGAAGGTTTAGACAGACAGACCAACAGAGGTGAGATCAACACAGGTGGAGGCATTTTATCTGGGTTGGGAGTATCAAAGAAAGGGCAGGTTGTACTTCTGCTTGAGGAGGGAATAGGGGAACATGGATTGGTTGGAGATGTGGTGGTAGGGGTGAAAGATTCAGAGAAAGAACATGATTGTCTGAAGTCATGTGTGGTAATTTTTTTATTGAGAAATGAGAAGGAATATCTAGGTTCTTAAGTTCCCTAGCAAAACTAAGAAAGTCTTGTTGTAGTTTGGGTCTAGATTCAAAGGGGTTGGAAGTGTTTGGGTAAACAGGCATGAATTAAACACCTGGATAATTGATATGCACCAATAATTAATTGGATGCAAAGCAGAGGCACATTTAATGAGAGACAAGCTTGGGGCACACAGCTAGTTCTGGGAAAATACAATATCACAATTACTGCAAGTAAAAAATCAGGGACAGCCCATAACCTATGGTATCAGTGTCAGTTCTTCTTCTTGAGTGAAAAAATATTGAGTTACTTACCTATGGTAGCAGTTTCAGTGCTTCTTCCAGAGTGAACCAGAGTTAGACATTTTGGCTTCACCATAGCTTAAATACTAAAACTATGTACATAATGAATAATCACTAGGATTATTAAGTACCCTACAAAACATTGGGAAAAACACTAACATAAGCAACAGGCGCTTATTTAGTGTCCTAATTTAATTATAAGTGCATTGACCTCATTATATGCCCAAATTTCATTAACAACCTCAAGATTGGTGCCTTTAACTCACTACCATGCTTAAATAAACCCAAAGTATTCAAGTATTTACCCGTGCAAGTGCCTTCCAAGGACTGAAATCAGTTACCCCACATCTCACATCCTATTTTTTTGGTTTCTCGGTGGTTTCTCAGTCAATACTGGTCATAATTGGATGGGGATTTCACGTAGTAATTTGGAATAATTAGCCCATTCATTTATAGAGTTAATAATCCCCCCTTAATATTGTGTAATATTTAGTTTTATTCTTTCTTTTTTTTAGTCTTTTATTTTAAGGTATTACATGCATATACTCTCTTTTTTGCTTATTCTTTTATTTTGATGAATTATCCCTATTAATTCAGGATTTTGGCAGGTGATAAAATTCTACTTGTGCTATTGTTTATTCATTATGTTGATGGGAAGGTGCATTAGATAGAATGAGGCATCATTGGCCATGTATAGGATTGGTAAATCAGGGAAACATATTGGATAATTATTGGGTATAAAAGGAGGGGATTTTTGGTCTTATTTTCTACATTCTTTATCATTACAATTAAAATATATTACCCTTACAATTACAATACATATCAATAGTACTTTTAAATTTTTTGAATAGTGTTTGGAATATTATATCTATTTTTATACCAACTATAAGATTGTAACCCATTTATAATTAGTGAGATTAATATTTCTGAGACCCTTATATTGAGTTATATTTTACTACTTTTGGATTGGTACTACAGTATTCAAGTAGGACCATGAAAATCTTCTAGAAAGATGATTAATCAAGCTATTCATGTCTCTGTACTTGAATCCAGCCTGAACGTTGGGGACCTTTCCTCAAGAATTCTGTTGGTTATCTTCCAGTAAGTAAAAATTCAAAAAAAAGCTAAAAGTAAATAAAATCCCTATCACCACACACTATGGGGGGTGGACTTGCTAGCAAGTCTACAACCTTGGACCCAAACTCACCACAGATTGAATACACATTGAGCTATTGATAAAGGAACCATACAATCAGGGATGAACACCACTCAGCAGAACAGTTTTAGGTGGGTGCTCAAGTAGAGTTCAGTATGGGTTCAGTATGAGTTCAGTCTGAGTTCCATCTGAGTTCAGGTTGAGGACTTGCTAGAAAGTCCACCCCCTATATTGCGTAGTGTATAAAAATATTTGGATTTATTACAACAGGTTGGGGTCATATATATAGTGATTTCAGAAAAAGAAGCCCAGTTATATAATAAAATTGTGATATTGAATCAACAATTTGACCACTAATTTAACATAAAATTTTTATTAGTGGGAGTCTGTCAATAGACCAATTAAATTTATGATCTTTTCAGATAATAAACCAGTTAATAAAAACTGATTAATTGTTTTCTTTTAACAGGACTCTTAATCCTTTTTTATTGGTTTGTAAAATTCATTTAATATTTAGAAATTATCTTACTGACAGATTTTCTTTTTTAAATATAAAAACACAGCTGCATTTTGTTGACCTCTTGAATTAAGTGAACACATAAAAGCAAATTTGACATTTGGCACTTATAAATTCACTCTAAAACCTACAAGTAAGCAATTAAATTATCTTCAGTGTTATTGATAAATACTGATAAAACTTCTTTTGAAGTTTTAAGATCTCAAATTTCAATTCTTTGATTAAATTCCATGTAAAAATGTGTGACAACAATGATATTGTGAGTAATAAGGTAAAAACTTAAAATCTAAGACCTAGAGCTGAAAGACATGTTACAGGAGACTCAAATGGAAGATGTCTTCCCTACAAACAGAAACTGAAAACAGATTTCTCTGGAAGAAAGGGAAAAGCTTTTAAAGCAAGTATCAATTAAAAAAACAAAAAAAACCTTACAAGAGTAAATTCACTCCCTCTCATCCCTTCTAAATACCCTAACAATAAAATTCAACAACATGTTGGACCAAATGAAAAATTTATAGAAAAGAGAAGCAGAGGGTTTAATAGAAGTCAATCAAGCTCTAGTAGGATCAAAAGCCCAACCAACCTCAGTTGTATCAAACCCTTCCACAGTGGAAAAAGCAGCACCTCAATCCCATGAGGAGGATCAAAAGATTACTGTCAGAAAATGAAAATGGGACTGGTATTCCCAAAACTACAACAACCCTCCACAGAATGGCTCCAGCAGTCACCTTTACAGGGGAAATGG
The DNA here is from genome assembly GCA_030280995.1 of Hemileia vastatrix. NCBI lineage: Eukaryota > Fungi > Basidiomycota > Pucciniomycetes > Pucciniales > Zaghouaniaceae > Hemileia > Hemileia vastatrix. The sequence goes on from JASXTE010000015.1 coordinate 19,894,818, forward strand.
AATAAGACCTTGTTAAGTCATCCATCTTCTCATGATCAATTATATGATACTAACAATGAATTACTCATAGGTAATGAGATTGATAGAAATCTACTAAATATAATTGATAATGATTTAAAGGATTATTCATTTGAAAATAGGATTTTAAATTTGTCTTTAAATGATTAAAATGTACATAGTTTTATTAATAAAGATAATACTAGGTATTGTAAAATTGAAACAAATGAATTGAATCTTCAATCCAACAATAATGATGAGTCTTCTGAGTTAGACACAGATAAAATTGATTATTTATGAAAGAAAATCCAATGGAATCAAAAATCATAAGCAAAAAATTATTAAGAATTGAAAAATTAGAAGGATTCTCTAGAGAGTCTAGCAATAATACAGAAAGTGTATTATTAAACCTCACACAATCATTGAGTACTACAGCCAATAGGTTAAAAATTATTGAAAATTCAAATAATGAATTAACCAATGAACATAAAAAATTAAACTTTGAGATCAGGAATTTATATAATGAATTAGAACATTCTTAGAATATAATGTCTACAATTGAGGGATGGGTAAAATTGTCTTTTTTAAATGTTAATGATACTTTATCACATGTACCTGTAGTAAAAGATAGATTACAGAGATTAGAAATAAAAGAAGCTAATAGTTTGAAAAACACTGACAAAAAAAATTACAACTCCTCATATGTGGAAAATATACAACTTCATTTGAAACATTCATATGAAAAACCAATGATTGAAAAAGAAAATAGTATCATGGACTCTGAGAGTAAAAATCAGTAAAGGATGGGATACATGATCATCTATCAAAAGAAAAGTAAATTATTAAATACTTTTCAGGTTAAGGAAGTCAGAACTAACCAAAAGAATTGGACAAAGTTAGATCAGTACCCTTCTTTTGATGGGGATTCAAAATCTGATTGGCAACAACTCATACAAAGAATTTATAACTTACAGTTTTCATACAAATTATCCGATGAAGTAATTACATCAAAATTAATATATTTATTTACAGGTATGGCCTTATAATGGTTTGAATATGTATTGAGTGAGGGAATTAATAACTTCTGGGTTGCATGGAAGGCACTAATTGAAAGACAATTTGGTGGGTAAAAATTTAGAATCACTCAACAAAGATTATATGAAAAAACCAAATATAATCCAAGTGCTGGGGATAAACCAATGGGATTTACCAGAAAAAAAACATGGAAAACTGATAGCAGGTTCCAATCCCTATATTTGACTTATCTCAATTTCAGCTCATCTGTAATTCTTCTGGAAAGACTGCGCACTGAAAAATGAGAACACTAGCTCACACAAAATCATATCAAATTTACTCATAAATCAAAACTAAATATAGGGATAGGTACCTGCTAGCAGGTGTAACTTTATTTTTTGCAGTGATTTTTAATAAATTTGATAAAAACCATGAAAGCCATGAATCCAAAAATGGATTATGATGAGTGGAAAGAAAAAATAATATACAAATTGCCTATATCAGTCAGAGACATTATTGTAGCTAGAACTGAATTCATCAGAGATACTTCTGGGTTTATTAATATATGCAATTAAATATTATTGAATCACAAATATGAAACAATGTATAATCATTATAAGAAAAATGTTGAGGTAGTAAAACCTACTAAAAATAAGTTAACAGTGGAGAAGAATAAACCTTCTTCTCCTCTTGTTCCTAAAAAAAAAGAAAGTAACACTTACTACAAAAGTAATGAGCCTTGGGTTAAAGGTCATACTTGTAAGAAAATAATAAATGTTATTGAAAACTCACAAGATTCTGAACCCAGTAATCATGAAGTTGAAAAGGAGGAGTCTAGTGAGGATTGTAAAAGTAACATTTCTTACATTGATGATTAAATTGAGATATTTGTATTAGAAAAGGATATTATGTTCCTGAATGATGCAATACCTCCCAAAGATACATCTTTAACTTACATTGAGGAAGCTTAAATGATAAAAGATGTAAATCATGGTACTTACAAAATCACACCTATTAGAGCACCTTTTATAATATTTGTAAAAAAAAAATTCATTCTTGACACTGGGGCTGCAGGTAGTGTAGTCTATGTTAACACTTTAATGGAACTTGATAGTAAGTACAAAGAAAAACTGGAACCTGTTCAGACAAAGAACTGGAGAGGTTTTGGTTCAGTATTTTGTCAAATTGGAAAATAAAAAACTGCTGTATTCTTTAAATATAATATTGGATATGTAAGAGCAGTATGTGATTTTTCATATTGGATAATAAATATTGTAGTGATTGGTTTATTATTGGCATTGACTAATTGAAAAAATTTGGAATCAAACTAGATCCTGAAAATAGTTTCTTTACAATTGGAGTAAATGCAAAAAGAAAATTTAAGATTTGTTCTGAAAATACAATTTATTCCATTGCTCCTAAAGAAGAACAACTCCAAGGTGAAAGACTCACCTCTGAAGTGGTTAAATTAGAAAATGAAATCCAAAATGCCTCTTTTAGTCCTAAACTCTCAAAAATTGAAGAAGACAATATTTTGAGATTGATAAAATCCTATCCTATGGCATTTGCTCATGGTTCAAATGATCTAAAATTGTTCAAAGACCATGAGATGAAAATCTCTTTAAGTTTTGATTTGGATAATATTCCTGGAAGCTTAAAAAAGAAACCTTACCCATCTTCTTCTGCAAAAAGGAAAGACATTGAAGACAACTTTAAGATGTTGTTAGAAATGGGTATTGATGAAAAAGTAGATACAACACCTAAATATTGTGTTATTTCATCAGTTTTAATCTCTTATGAAAAAGATAAGGAAAGATTATGTGTTGATTACAGAACTCTAAATACATTCACTGTGGATGATATTTACCCTCTACCAAGGATAGCTTCTATCCTTGATACCTTTCAAGGAGAAAAATAAAGCTCCTGTGTGGATGGAAAAAAAGGTTACCGCCATATTCCTGTGAAAAAAAATTCTCAGAATTAATTACTCATAGCCACACACTTAGGAATGTATAAGTATGTGAGAATGTCCTTTGGCCGAAGGAATGCTCCTTCAGTCTTCAAAAAATTGATGGATAGTGTTTTTCATCAGGAAATGGTTGAAGGATGGCTCTTTGTGTATGTTGATGTCATCAAAGTGTTTTCAAAGACACATGATGAACATTTAAATAAAATGAGAAGAGCATTTCCAAAAATGGATTAAATTAATATGACAATAACATTGAAGAAATGTAATTTTGGGTTTTAATCCTTAAAAGTACTTGGACATGTTGTATCTGGCTTACAAATTCGTGTTGACCAGAATAAAGTGGAAGCAATAAAAAATATTGATTTACCTAAAAATGTGAAAGGTGTTCAATGCTTTCTAGGTATGTGTGGATATTCTAGGCAGTATATAAAAAACTACCAATCCATTTCAGCCCCTTTAACAACATTAATCAAGAAAAACAAGGCTTTCATTTGGAATAATGAAAGACAACATAAATTTGATAAATTAAAGGAATTTTTAATGTCAGATCCAATATTGGGACAGCAAGATTTTAACCTCCCATTTATCTTGTATACTGATGCAAGCTTTGCAGGGTTAGGTGCTGCTTTACAGCAAAAACAGATAATAAATGGTAAATTATCTGAAGTAGTTATCTGTTATATATCAAGAACCTTGATAAAGACTGAATTAAGGTATGGTTCTTCTCCACTGGAATGTTTAGCCCTTGGGCAGGCCTTGAAGAAAAATTATTACAATCTGGAAGACCAGAAGCTTGAATTAATTACAGATTTCAGTGCAGTAAAATCGTTACTAAACATGAAAACACTAAATAGACACATTTTTAGATGGCAAATAGATGTATAATAAACAAGAGGAAGGATAAAAATCACTCACAGAGTGGGAACATTGCATTCTAATGTAGATTTGTTATCCAGAAGTACTTTGTTTAATGATACTAAGAACCCAGCTTATGAGTCTGAAAATGAGGTAATACTTATATTTGGGATCTATATATTGGATTTACAAGAATAATATATGCTAAAAATATTAGAAAATTATTCATCTGATAAATATTTGTCTAAAATATCAACCATATTAAATGATCCAACAAATCCCTCAATTAGTGCATTAATTAAAACTTTATCTCCAAAGTATAAAAATGCATTGGAAAAAGGTAAACTTTCAATTGAAGATGGATAAATATATTACAGAAAACAGTTAATTAATCTATTAGTTATACCTTCATCTATGAAGGAGTTAATGTTAAGTACTTTCCATGATTACATCTTAGCTGTTCATCTTGATTTTAAAAAACATCAACTAGAGTTTAAAACTCAGCCTGGTGGATAAAAATGAAAGAAGATTTAAAAAAATACATTGACACTTGTGACTCTTGCCAAAAATATAAAAGAGTTGTTGGGAAGAGAGCTGGATTGTTACAACAAATAGAGAAGCCAAAAGCCCCATGGGAAATTATAAACATGGAATTTGTAACTGCCTTTTAATTCGCAGGAAAGGAAATTTTCAATTCTTTCTGGGTAATTGTGGATAAGCTAACAAAAATGTGTAAGCTTATTCCTACCCATAGAGAGGTATCTGCAAAAGACTTGGCATTGATATTGTAGACTCAAATGATGAATACTTCTGGTTTTCCCACAGCCATAATCTTTGAAAGAGACACAAAATTTAATTCAGAAATCTGGACATCTTTGATGGAAGTATCATGTTGTCAATTGAAATTTTCTACATTTCAACATACACAAACTGATGGGCTAGCTGAGAGCATGATACAAATTCTGCAGGATATGATCAGAAGACATTGTGACTTTGGATTAGAATACAAAGACAATGAGAAACTCACACATGACTGGGTAACATTAATTCCTGGCCTTGAATTTGCTTATAATATCACAACTCATTCTATAACAGAGAAAAAACCATTTGAACTGTGGCTGGGGTATGTTTCAAATACACCAGTAAATCATTTAAACAAATTACAAAGTTTATACATACAACCTGGTACTAAATATTTTATTCATATGCAACAAATGTGTAGAAAGGATGCAGAAGAAGGCATTCAAAAAACATTTTAATATGGAAAGAAATGGTGGGATAAATTCCATAAAGAATTTAAATTTAAAAAAGTAGATGAAGTCCTAATTTAAACACTACATTTTAACTTAAAAGGTAATTTTAAATTAAAGTATCCTTTTGTGGGACCTTCTGCAGTCAATAAAATGGTTGGTAAAAATGCTGTGGAACTCATAATATATGCCCCATATGATATGAAACATCCAGTTTTCCCTATCTTATTATTAAAACCTTACCATTCAAATGATCCTGATTTATTTCCAAAAAGAAGAGGAAGGCCTAAGAAACAGCCTGAAGAGATTGTGGAAAAAGAAGAGATTGAAAAACTACTCAAAAAATAATCCTTACTAAAGAGAAAGGAACTGGTTATTTATTAAGGTATAAGGGAAAATCAAATGAATTTAATAGGGGGTATCAAAGTTAGAAATTTGTAATTATTTAAAAGGCATTTCACAACACAAAAAGAAAGTCACAAACTTGACATTAATTCTCAGTAAAAAGGTGTTTTGAGGGCACAATATGGCTTATTAGAAAAAATAACCAGGGTTGATTTGGTGGAAAAAAGAGGTATTTTTAAATGTAAAATTTCAAACTTTGATACCCCCTAATAAGTAGATACCTGAAAATGAAATTTCAAATCTATCCTCCCTTCTTAAAAAATATAAACAGAGGAAAATTCTTTTCAACCAGATGAGGAGTTAGAAACAGTACTACCAATATCTTATTATGTTTAATTTCTTAAAATAATTCCTCTTTAATGCTACAGATTTTTCTGAATACCTAAAAAATAATAATAATATAATTTATAATCTATCATTTTTTTTGTGTTTTTTTGTGGGAAAGTGTCAGCCTAGATATTCCCAAGACTGAGAAATTTTTTTTCATAAATTATGTTAAACACATTTAGTACACATGTTAACAATAAATAAAGGTATACAAGTTGTATACATAGGTGAAATAAATAATTAAATACAATATATGCCATTATAATACCCTATATACATGCATATATTCACCTTTTATAAGTCATATGTACTTAATATTAAGTTGAAATATTTCAGGGTATTCTTAAGAACCTTAAACAAAAGGCTACATAATTTTTAAGTGGACCAAAAGTTGCTGTTTTCATTGTTTTATGTAAAAAATATGAAATGCAATTTAAATCATGTAAATATTGAATACATGCACTATAAATTTAATAATATTATAAATGTGCCTTGAAAGATCAATTTTTCTAAATTAGAACTATTTATTTGGCTATTGAAATTCATTAAAAAAACAATTTTCTAATTTAGTGTTTTTTATGCCAAAAATGGCTTCTGTGTACTGGCCACATACTGCCTGGATTTGTCCTACATGAATAGCTTCATTTATAGAAAATTTAGTAATTTCACACTATAATTACCTCACATTTTACACCTGCTATGGGGAATCAGGCTCCACTAGGCGACATGCACTTATTTAGTGTCCTAATTTAATTATAAGTGCAATGACCTCATTAAATGCACTAATTTCATTAACAACCTCAAGATTGGTGCCTATAATTCATTACCAAATTTAAATGCACCTTAATTAGTCAAGTATTTACTCATTCAAGTGCCTGCCAAGGACTGCATTCAGTTACCCAACATCGCAAATCTTTTTTGGTTTTCTCAATGGTTTCTGTCGGTCAGTCGTCTAGAAGAAGGTGAGAAAAAGAGGAGAAAAGGAGGAGAGAAGGAGGAGGACCAGGGAAAAATAAAAGAAATAAATTACAATAAAATATTTAATTTATTTAAGAGGGAAACAACGGCGAGCAACTTTGAGAGATGACAAAAACTTAGAATTTATTAATAATAATACTATTTAATGTAAGGGTTCTGCGCGGCAAACACTTTTAATTACTATCAGACTTAAAGCAACCTTTAAATTGTTATATAGAATTTTAATTAGAATTGTATTACTAATAAAAAAAATATAAACGTAGTAAAATAGTATTTAATTTGTGAAGTGTATAATAAGTGATCATGCTACAGGGGATTATCCAAGGCCCTTTTATAGGCAATGGGTCCTCTGAAGCGCCACTATGCTTGTAAATACAATAGTTAGAATAGAATAAAACAAATATATCGAAGAGTAAATGAAACATAACAATGTAGAGAAAAACATTAAACAAATAATTAAAACCCCAATTAAGAATCCAATTTTCCCGCCATTAATTCCCAAATCAGTAAGTAAAAATAGTGAATAACTAAACAAGATTGGAACATAGGAACTATGAGAAAAATAATTCCAAACAGATGGTACAGTCTGATTTAAGGATATTTTAAGTGAAACAAAAAAATACTTTGACGCAACAAAACATGTAATTAATCTCAATTTAGTATAAATTACTTAATTGGTTTTTCCTGACATAATTAAGGGTCAAAAGAAGCGTCATTAATTATTGTTTAGTATTATATGAAAGGTGTTATTTAATATATAAATTTAAATAATTAATTTAAATATATTATGAGTCAATTTTAGGCTTATAATTATAATATATGTTTTTTCAATTAATTAAATATAAATTTATAATTATTAAGTAACATAAAAATGCGCCATTATTTGTAGAATATATTATATTATGTTTAATTTAAATGTATATAAAAATTTATATAACCAATAAAATTAATATAACACTTGTATATAATAAAATACTTATATAATTTTATTATGCAATAAAATAATAATTTATACTCATTAAATACCATTCTTACCCACTCTTTCAGGTTTTATAAGTTACATATCATTTACTGGACTCCTGGAATAGCCTGGCTGACACTCCCTCACTCTAAAAAAAACAATAAAAAAAATGCTAAGATTTTTTCTTTTTGTATTTTTTCAACAGAGTAGGCAGATTTGAAATTTCCTTGCCAGGTATCCATGCATCATGTTCAGATGATTTGTTCTTATATCTCAATAAATATTCAGTACCTCTCTCAGAAGTGATAATTCTATCATTGAGAATTTTATCAATTTCTGCTGTTTCTGTGACTTCCTGAGGGTTCTTCTTAGGTCTTCCTCTTCTTTTTGGAAATAAGTCACTGTTGGAAGTATAAGGCTTAAGCAAAGAAATGGGAAAGACAGGATGTTTCCTATCATATGGAGAATACAATACAACTTCTACTGCATTATCACCAACCATTCTTTTAACAACAAATGGTCCTACAAAAGGATCTTTTAATTTGTGGTTACCTTGTAAATTGAAATGGACAGTAGAGATCAACACTTCATCACCCTTGTTAAATGTGTATTCTTTATGGGATTTATCCCATCTTTTCTTTTCATATTTAAATGCTTTATCAATACAACTCTGAGCATGTTTTCTGCATAGCTGTTGCATTTGCATAAAAGATTTTACACCAGGGTGTAGTTCCAACTTAGGTAATTTATTATTGAGAATCTGAGCAGGAGTATTTGGGACATAACCCAACCAAAGCTCAAAAGGCTTTTTCTCAGTGACAGAATGAACAGTGCTATTATATGCAAATTCAAGACCAGGCAAAAGAGTGACCCAATCATGAGTAAATCTGTCATTGTCTTTATATTCTAAACCAAAGGCACAATACCTTCTAATCATATCTTCCAGAGTTTGAATCATTCTTTCAGCTAGACCATCAGTCTGAGGATGGTGAGCTGTAGACAATTTTAACTCACAGCCACAAATATCCATCAAAGAGGTCCAAAACTCAGAAGTGAATTTTGGATCCCTATCAGAGATAATGGCTTTTGGAAAACCAATAATATTAAACATGTAAGACCACCATAAGAGAGCTAATTCTTTGGTGGATACATCTTTGTGGGTTGGAATAAATTTGCACATTTTTGTGAATCTATCAACTATTACCCAACAAGAGTTAAAGCTGTCTTTACCTGCAACAGGAATACCAGTGACAAAATCCATATTAATGATTTTCCAGGGAGCACTAGGTGCTTCAATATGTTGTAATAACCCTGCTCTCTTACCTGTTAACCTTTTAGATTTTTGGCAGGAATCACAAGATGCAACATATAATTTTGTGTCTTCAGACATATTAGCCCACCATGCAGTGTTTTTGATTCTAATCAATGTTTTTTCAAGATCAAAATGACCAGCTAATATGTCATCATGACAAAGTTTGAGGATAGTTTCTTTCATTGAAGGAGGAATAACAATTACATTGGTAAGCTTCCTTCTATAATATATATAACCATCTTCAATAGAGAACTTTCCTTTATTTAAAGCATTTTGGTACTTTTCAGGAAGAGTTTTTATTAATGCTTGAATTGAAGCATTCTTAGGATCATTTAAAATAGTAACCAATTTATTTAAATCAGAATCTTTATCATATGAATCCAGTATTAACTGTAATAACTCCTCTTCCATATCAACTATAAATATACCATGGATATGAACAGTATCATCTTCAGGTACATAAGCAGGATTGGAGTCATTATTTGGCAGAGGCAATCTGGAGAGCATATCAACATTAGATTGAACATTTCCAGCTCTATGGATAATTGTCATCCTTCCTCTGTATTCTTGAACAGCAAGTTGCCACCTGAACATATGTCTGTTAGGTGTCTTGAGGTTTAAGAGAGACTTCACAGCACTACAGTCAGTTACCAACTCAAATTTTTGGTCATCCAAATAGTAATGAAGTTTCTCAAGAGCCCAAACAACTGCTAAGCACTCCAATTGAGTGGCACCATATTTCAATTCACTATTTCTTAAGGTTCTTGAAATATAACAAATTACAACCTCTGAGGATTTATCATTAACAATTTGCTTTTGGTGAAGGGCAGCACCCAGACCAATAAAGCTAGCATCTGTATAAAGGACAAATGGCTTGTTAAAATCTGGAAGAGCCAATATAGGGGCTATCATTAAGCAACTTTTTAATGTATCAAAAGCTTTTTGACAGTCATTATTCCAGAGAAAAGCAACATCTTTTCTGGTTAGTTTTGTAAGAGGCAAGGCTATGACCTGATAATTTTTAATATATTGTCTATAATAGCCACACATATCCAAAAAACTTTGGATTTCTCTTACAGAAGCTGGTGCTTTCACATTTTGAATGGCAGCAACTTTATTATGGTCTACACAAATTTGTAAGCCTGACACAACATGGCCAAGGACTTTCAAAGATTGAAAACCAAATTTACACTTTTTTAAAGATAAGGTCATATTGATTTCATCCATTTTTTGGAAAACTCTATTCAAGTGAATCATATGTTCATCAAAAGTTTTAGAAAAAACAATAATATCATCAATATAAACCATGAGCCAACCTTCAATAATTTCTTGATGGAAAGTGTTATCCATGACTTTCTGGAAAACTGAAGGAGCATTTTTAGGGCCAAATGGCATCCTAACATACTTATATATTCCCATATGAGTAGCAATAAGCAAAAAATTTTGAGAATTTTTCTCAACTGGAACTTGATGATAACCTTTATTACCATCCAGACAACTAATAAATTTTGCACCTTGCAAGGTAGCATGTATTGAATTAATTCTGGGTAAAGGATAAATATCATCAAAAGTATAAGTATTTAAAGCTCTGTAATCTCCACATAATCTAGCTTTATCTTTTTCATAAGAAATCAAGACTGGGGAGATGACACAATATTTGGGGGTGACATCCACTTTCTCAATGATATACATTTTCAATAATGTTTCAATATTATCTTCAATATCTTTTCTTTTTGATGGAGAAGCAGGATATGGTTTTTTCTTAAGGGAAGGAGGAATATCACTCAAATTACAGGATAAGGTAATTTTCATCTCTTCCTGAACAATTCCCAAGACATGAGAACCATGAGCAAAAGCCATAGGGAAAGAGGTAATAGAGGCAACAATAGAATCCTTTTGGTCACTAGTCAACTGATCACCAAAAGAAGCGGTATTTATTTCATGTAATAAATCATCCATTTCAGTTGTTGTTCTACCTTTACATTGGATCTGTGAGTTACAAGATTTCAACAAATGCCCAGAAGTTCTAGGAGAAAAAATTTTGAATTTTCTTTTCCCATTCATTCCTAAGGTAAAGCAATTATTTGCTGGGTCCAGTTTCACACCAAACATGGTTAAAATATCATTTCCCATAATAAACCAATTGCTCAAATTATCATTTTTCATGACAACAAACTCACAAATAGCTCTGACAAAACCACCATTATATTTGAAGAATACAGAGGTTTTGTATTTGCCAATAGGAAATAAGGTAGAACCATACCCTCTCCATTTTTCAGAAGTTATAGGTAATAATTTACTCAAATATTCCTTATCCACTGAAGCCAAAGCTTTTTCAGATACTACACTTCCTCCAGCACCAGAATCAAGAACTACATCAACATTTTTACCATTAATGATAACAGGTGCCTTTAAAGGGGATATAGGAATAGAATTGTTAGTAATATCTTTAATTATCTCAGCATTTTCTACTGAAGATAAATTCAATACACAATCTTCAGATATATTATTTAAATAATGGACATCATGTTCCAACATTAAAACATCTTTAACAGATTCATTGTCATAGGAGATATTACTTTCACAGTCACTGGAAGAATTATTGACATCAAGTTCAACTTCATCAGTGTCTTCATTTTGTTCAACAAGATGAATTTTCTTGTAACAAACATGACCCTTCTGCCACGGTTTGTTACATTTATAACAAGTATTTGTTGCATATTTTTTAGGTGCAACTGGGGCAGAGGGTTTACCAGATTTTTCTGGGAGCTTTATAGAAGGTTTATTCTGATCGTTATAAGATTTACTAAGGTAATTCTTTGGTTCATATCTATGGTTGAGCAGTACTTCATTACAGATATTAATGAAAGAAGAATTTTCCCTTACATGCTCAGTTCTAGCAACAATCAAATCCCTAAGAGAATTTGGTAATTTATACAAGATTTTATCTCTCCAAATATCATAATCCATCTTTGGATCAATTGCTCTTAGGATTTTAGTTATTTTCATCAGAAAAACAATGGGCTTTTCAACAGAGGAGGATACATATCTAGTATTCTCATACAGTCTCTGCTGAGCTAGCCTGAATTTTGAACCACCAAACTGATTCTCAATCAAGGATTTCCAATCATTCCATGTATAATGATTGTTATCTAAAAGGACAGATTCATACCACATCAAGGCTACATTGGAAAATAAAGAAATTAGCTTAGAAACAATTTCCTCATCAGGTAGTTTATAAGATCTCTTTAAATTATCAATTCTTTGGATAAAGTGTTGCCAATCAGAGGAAGAATCACCATCAAAGGTAGGATATTGGTCTAACTTAGGCCAATTTTTCTGACTACTGGGATGGTCCACTTTTTGGTTTGAATTATTCATTATTAATAATTCCTGAAGTTTAGCCAGGTGTTCAGAAATTTCATTATTTACAGAAACAGCTGGTGCATGACCATCACAAGAATTTTTGCTAGTAGCAAAAGATTTTACAGACTCATTGTCAGTTTGTTTAATGGTTGAAATATGAGGAAGAAAGGATGAACTTTGCTCAGGTTTTTTACCTTTATTTTTATGCAGCTTATTTACAGAAATCTCATTTAATTCATTATTGATGGTTAAGGTTGAGAACTTTTCCTGTAGGTCAGACACATAGTTTCTTATTCTTGGAATTTCAGACATCTGGTCATTTACTTTTGCAAGAGATAGAACATTTCTGTCCTCAGAAACTGAGTGTTTGGTACTTAGTGCATGGAAATCATTCTTTAGCTTCTTAAACTCATTTTTCAGAGATTTTATTTCATTCTTGAATGAATAATTTTCCTCAATAAGGGGTTTCAATTCACTCAAGGTCTTATGTAGACTGATATTTCTATCTGAGATAGCTCTATGGTCACTTCTTATTTGTTTTTGTTGACTAAGAATAATATTCAAGGTTTCTTTGATTTTTAAATAAGCTGTATCTTGTACAGAAGAACTCACTTTACATTGCAAGTGTAAATTATTTAATCTATCATTTTCATGGATTAACACATCTCTCACATGTTTGTCTTTCACAACATTAAAATCAAGGGTATCTTTCAATATTTCCTCAGAAGTTTTTTCAATTAAGGTATAGATTTCAGGGGGAACAGAATCATTTTTAATTGCAAGAGAAGGATTAATTAAAGATGTAGAAGTTAAATGTAAAGGTTCATCAAATGACAATTTGCTAATTACATCAATAGGGCTACTAGTTACAGGAAGCTGTCTTTTAACAGGTTTAACTGTTCTTTCACCATGTTCAATAATATTACCTGCAGAAGAAGATTTATTAGAAAACATACCCAAGTGACTATCAACCAAATTACTTACCATGGCAGAGGAGGAAACTTCCCCTGGGACTGGGTTTGGGATTGTGCTTGGGCCTTCTTTCTCCTGCCTTGTTGGTAGGGATGAGGAGGTGGATGGAAATTGGGTGTTCTGGATGGGCCAGGCTGATGATGAGGAGGGTGTTGCACATTCTGTTGGTAGTGACTCATTAGATAATCCCATTTCCATTGCTCTACTTCCATAGTATTTGGATTTTGGATGGTTGAGCTGGGTGGCTGTGAAGGTTGAGCCTGAAACTGAGGCTGATTGGGAGGCAACTGAGGATGGGCCTGGGCCTGAATCTGGTTCCTGAGTTCTTGGACCTGATCCCACAATGTGTCTACCTTTGCTTTGTACGTCATATTTTCTGTCTTCAACTCTTTTATATGACTGGATAGGTTGCTGATTTGTTGTGGCAGAGGAAGCTTTTTTATTTTGAAGCCTTTTGGAAGACCTACTTGAGGCACTAGAGGCTTTACTTCCTTCTGTGGTACTGGGGGAAGGGGGTTTGGTTTGTTTGCATTTCCTGTCATTTCCACATCCTGCAGTATGTGAATTCTTTGTGTTAGCATAAGATTTTTTATGACCAACTTTAGAAGAACTTACAGTGTCAGCATCATAGTCAATTTCTATTTCATCCACTTGCATGTTATCCATTTTTTCTGCCAAATTTTTGGACATACTAGTGGGAAGATTTTAATTTACTTCTTATTTTTTAAAAAAAATTATAAAAGTTAGTCAATAATTGCTCCAAATAATAATAAAAATTTTATTAATTAAATTATAGAAAAAAAAAATTTTCAATATAAAGTAATAATTATAAAAAATTAATTTAAAAAAAAAATGGATTGCAAGGTTAAATTGGGAATAACAATCAAGTTAATTCAACCAATTAATTACCAATATTAAATATGGCAATATATTTGGGACTAAGCACAATGTACTTTTAAGTCAACCAAAATTAACAATAATTAATAATAAAAAAAAATTAAATTAATAATTCAATTCGTATTAATAAAAAATGTTAATTCTTCTAGGACTAAGAGGATTTAACACTCTATAATGGTCAACTAGGAAAAAAAAAATATTTAATAATTGAACACTTACACTCAGTGAATCAGCAATTAAGCCACAATCACTGTTATTGCAGTAAAAATATAGTAATATGAGTGAGAGGTGCAAAGGTGAACTTACTATAGTGATCGAAAAATCACTTCAAAATAATATAAAAATTAATATAATATAAACCTAAGAAATTGAACCCAAGTTCGAAACACAGTCGCGGCAAAAGTTTTGTTTTTGCTAGGTGGTCCGTGCGTTTTGTCGTTCGTTGCCAGGCTCGATCGTCGTCGTCGTTTGGAAAGGTCCCCAGTTGTCGGTCAGTCGTCTAGAAGAAGGTAAGAAAAAGAGGAGAAAAGGAGGAGAGAAGGAGGAGGACCAGGGAAAAATAAAAGAAATAAATTACAATAAAATATTTAATTTATTTAAGAGGGAAACAACGGCGAGCAACTTTGAGAGATGACAAAAACTTAGAATTTATTAATAATAATACTATATAATGTAAGGGTTCTGTGCGGCAAACACTTTTAATTACTATCAGACTTAAAGCAACCTTTAAATTGTTATATAGAATTTTAATTAGAATTGTATTACTAATAAAAAAAATATAAATGTAGTAAAATAGTATTTAATTTGTGGAGTGTATAATAAGTGATCATGCTACAGGGGATTATCCAAGGCCCTTTTATAGGCAATGGGTCCTCTGAAGCGCCACTATGTTTGTAAATACAATAGTTAGAATAGAATAAAACAAATATATCGAAGAGTAAATGAAACATAACAATGTAGAGAAAAACATTAAACAAATAATTAAAACCCCAATTAAGAATCCAATTTTCCCGCCATTAATTCCCAAATCATTAAGTAAAAATAGTGAATAACTAAACAAGATTGGAACATAGGAACTATGAGAAAAATAATTCCAAACAGATGGTACAGTCTGATTTAAGGATATTTTAAGTGAAACAAAAAAATACTTTGACGCAACAAAACATGTAACTAATCTCAATTTAGTATAAATTACTTAATTGGTTTTTCCTGACATAATTAAGGGTCAAAAGAAGCGTCATTAATTATTGTTTAGTATTATATGAAAGGTGTTATTTAATATATAAATTTAAATAATTAATTTAAATATATTATAAGTCAATTTTACGCTTATAATTATAATATATGTTTTTTCAATTAATTAGATATAAATTTATAATTATTAAGTAACATAAGAATGCGCCATTATTTGTAGAATATATTATATTATGTTTAATTTAAATGTATATAAAAATTTATATAACCAATAAAATTAATATAACACTTGTATATAATAAAATACTTATATAATTTTATTATGCAATAAAATAATAATTTATATTCATTAAATACCATTCTTACCCACTCTTTCAGGTTTTATAAGTTACATATCATTTACTGGACTCCTGGAATAGCCTGGCTGACAGTTTCTCAGTCCATATTGGTTATGTTTAGATGGGTATTTTATGTATTAATTTAGAATAATTAGCTCTCTCATTTCTACTGTTGATACCCCTTAGTTATGTGTTATATTTAGTGCTATTCTTTCCTTTTTAGTCTTCTATTTTAAGGTATTACACAAATATACTCTCTTAATGGTCTATTCTTTTATTTTGATGGATTATCCCTATTATTTCAGGATTTTGTCATGTGATATTATTCTATTTGTGTTATTGGTTACTCCTTAGGCTGAAGGGAAGGTGTATAAGCTAAAATGAGGCATCATTGGCCATTTATTGGATTGGTAAATCAGGGGAACATATTGGAGAATTATTGGGTATAAAAGTAGGGGGTTTTTGGTCTTATTTTCTACATTCTTTATCAGTACAATTAAAAAATTTGACCATTTAAAATAAAATACATTAAATTAGTACTTTTAAATTTTTTTAATAGTGTTTGAATAATTATCTTTACTTTTAAACCAAATATAAGTTGTAAACCATTTATCATTAGTGAGATTAAATTACTGAAACTCTTACATTGCGTTATATTTTACTACTTATTGGATTTGTACCACAGTATTCATATAGGACCATTAAATATTCTAGAAAGATGAATAATCAAGCTAAAAATGCCTCTGTTCCTGAAATTGGCCTGACAATAATGTTGAAACAATTCTATGAACAGTTAGCTTTTTATTAAAATTTTCAACATCTTACTTTTCACCCTCTTCACTGTTTAGTGAGGCTCTCACCTCACTGATATGTGGTGGAAACTGAGGATTAACTGTATTATTATCATAAATAGTACTATTGTTATTGACAAAAGATAAATCAGGTATATCTACATTAAATCAAAATTGTCTTAATTCCTTCTCAATTTTTTGTACAGATTTTCTATAAATTAAATTACCTGCATTGTAATAATCAGTATTATGAAAAAGATAAGAAGGTGATTTACTTAACAAGGGATAGGAGCAAGCCCTGGTTTTTGGAACTTTATCTTTGACTTGTAAGGGTTATTTGAACTTATCTGGTGAGGAGCTGGATCCCTGTTGCAGTTGTGACTGGCCAATTATTGGTAAAATCAATCCCACTTCCATTTTTCTACCAATATTGTATCATGGGACTGACCTGATCCTCCTGGGGTAGGGGATGGCTTGTTTTGTTGTCTTTCCTTTAATTCTGCAAGTGTTTGATTTAATTTCTGGAATCCTAACCTTCAATTGTTCTGCACTTTCTTCACCTCTTTGATAATGGAAGACATGTATTCCTCTAGCTGCAGGACTTGTCTGGAAAAGTGGGACAGTTGATCCTGAAGAGGAGTTGATGTCTTCTTTATAGTTAAATTCTTAGGAGGGTGTCCTTTTCCTCTATGTTTATCTTTTCTGGATGAGGGTAAGATTGTCCTTCCATAGTTATGTCCTGGTACATTGTTTGTAGCTTTAGACATGGTATTAAAAGAAAGTTTATCACTTACATTGTCCTGTGGAGCACTCATAATGTCTAACATAACTATTTTATACTCCTAAAAAAGGGAAAACCAAAATTTGAAAAAATCTGTTAAAATTTATATAATAAGCTTAACTAGACCTTTATAATAGTTAATAATTAGATTACCAAGATTTAACTAAATACCATTTTAATTGAGTGTTATATTGGTGACTAAATACCAAGTAAAAAAGGGTTTATATTGGTTACAGTTACTACTGTAAATACCTAATTTTATTTTAAAAAACTAGTAAAATTATTATAAGGGTTCATTTCCACAATCACTGAGTTATGATGACCCACTAATGTTCTTCAGACCCAAATATTTTGTTTATATGAGCTATAATAGAGTAAAAATAATGTCCTAAGTTTATACTAAAATAATATGTAATAAATTTGGAAAGACCCCCAATTGTCAGTGCATGCTAGTACTTAAGTATGATTTAATAGTAAGTATTAATGGTACAACTTTTTAATAATAAATTATTTATGGATTAAACCTCAGGGAATGACTAATAAAACTATTATACTCAATTTTTAACTCACAATATCTGGATTGGTGCATGCTTGTGATGGAAAATAGGCTAATAAAATATAAATATAGCTAATATAAAGATAAAATCAACTTATAAGGGCTTTAAATTTTTTTTTAATTGCTAATAATTGTTTTAATATTGTTTAATTGATGTGTAGTAAGTAAGTGATGTTCAATAACCCGCCAAATCCTTCTTTACTTATGATAAATTACACTGGAGTTCACACACCTTCAATCCAAATGATGTCACTGCTATCCCCAGAGATTACAGCACTGTGAGGGCTCATCACTTCTCCATGGTATCCACTTTAAGAAGTTTCACCACCCAGACCTCCAGTAAGGACCTTCCATCACAATTAATGATATCATTCAACCATACCATAAATAGAAAAAAAACAGATAAAAGTGGATACCATAAAGAAACAAGTAAAAGAACTCATTCAAGGAGAATAAAATGAAAACCAAAATATATAAAGGAGATAAATTAAGTGTCCAAGCCCTTAATAACCTCCCCAAGCATTCATATTAACCCAGTAATCATATCCCAACCCATATATTGGTGAAAAGCCATTGAAGGAAGCAGATTAAGATGTCCAAACTGAATATATGTGCCTGAAAAAGGTGTATATGCTTGTGTAGACTTGGTGAGTCCATTGAAGATGTCCATATGACCTAAAATAAGCAAAAAATATAGCTTATAGGCTATTTAGAGGGTTAAACCCACATATAGACCTATATATACATAATATAACTGCATATTTCACTGAATATGATGTTTTTACATACATATAAGCTTATGTATGTCTATAATTACTTAATATCATTTAAGATAAGTGTATTATGATTACATTAGCACCTTGATAAGTATTATGGGTCTATGGATAAGCTATTTAAAATAATATAAGTCACATAATAGTATTATAAATATAAAAAGAAACTGATTGTATTGAAAATGAAATCAAATTAACTTGATTTATGGTACAGGTCAAAAGATAACTAGTATTAGAGCTTTTAAGTGAGTTGTTTCACCAGTTATCCTATTTTTGTGTTTTTTTTTTTTTTTTTGACTTTTGAATTTTGTCCTACAGTGCTTGGTATACAAGTTAACTCATCAAAAAAACACAAGAAAAAAAAATTAAATAAATGTTGTTATTGTTGATGATTTTGCTGTGATTCAATGTGAATAAAAAGAGGAAAGTGGGATTGATTGACCACTCACCCCACAGTAGTTGCAACAGTAGGATTTATCTCCCTTGTTCTACTCTATATACACTCTCAGTCACACATTTTTTTTCTAAATTTGATTTAATTTAATTTAATTTAATTTAATTTAATTTAATTTAATTTAATTTAATTTAATTTAATTTAATTTAATTTAATTTAATTTTATTTTATTTTATTTAATTAAACTTAACTTAATTTAATTATAATTTTTAGTTATTGTGATACTGCTTCTCAAGCTTCTTAATAAATTACTCAAGAAACTGATTGTATTGAAAATTAAATCAAATTAACATGATTTATGGTACAGGTCAAAATATTAATAGTATTAGAGCTTTTAAGTGAGTTGTTTCACCAGTTATCCTATTTTTGTGTTGTTGTTGTTTTTTTTTTTTTTTTTTTGACTTTTGAATTTTGTCTTACAGTGTTTGGTATACAAGTTAACTCATCAAAAAAACACAAGAAAAAAAAAGTAAATAAATGTTGTTATTTTTGATGATTTTTCTGTGATGCACTCTGAAAAAAAGAGGAAAGTGGGATTGATTGACCACTCACCCCACAGTAGTTGCAACAGTAGGATTTATCTCCCTTGTTCTACTCTATAAACACTCTCAGTCACACATTTTTTTTCTAAATTTAATTTAATTTTATTTTATTTAACTTAATTTAATTTAATCTAACTTTATTTAATTAAACTTAACTTAATTTAATTATATATATATATATATATATGTACACTCATAATCTGGATTAATGTGAAAAACACCAGCCCTTGTTTTTTTTTCCAGATTAAAATTTACAAACTTCAAATGAATTGAAATGACAACTGACCAGTAAATTTTTTATTTTTTTAATTTTAATTTTATTTATTTAAATATTTAAACACTGACCTTGTGGACAATGAAATGTAACATGTACGTATATTACACTGCAGCAAGTGGGTTCTAGTATGAGGATACACCATGCAATATGGGGGGCAGACTTGCTAGCAAGTCCGCAACCTTGAACCCTATTTTATATCTAATTGAGCACACATTGAGACAGTGATGAAACAATCATGAAGAAATAGTGAATTTACTTTGAAAACACCTTGAAACTAATTTGAACCTTCATTGAACCACAGTTGATTAATAGTTCAAAAAATATTTCTATATGAATTAGAGGATTTGTTGAAGGGATAAAAAAATAAATGAGCCCCACTATCAATCTGGCCTTGTGGCTTCATAAGATTTTGAAAAATCATAATTTTTTTTTCATTTTTTTAATCTAATGAAACTCTCAGATACTTTGAATTATAAAAGATTTCACAAAAATTTATAGGGTATTCACGCTATAAATATACAGATAAAACATCCAATATTCTAAAAAATTATTCATTAAGAAATATTTATTGAATTTCTATATTTCATTAAATTTTTATCAGTAAAAAATTGAGAAATAAATGCCTTTTCTCATTATATCAATCAATATTATTATTTATTTATCCATTTTCAAAACATTTGTGGAAGTTAAAACACTCTTTAAAATAATTTAACATTAAATTTAGTCAATAGAACAATTTGTAAGATTGATTTACATCCCATATTTATTTAAGTTATAACAGGAAATGGGCCCAATTATATTAAAAATATAACTTATCATGATCTTCATTATATCAAAAGAATAAGAAATCCAATTTTTATGAGAATAAAATCTGTGGTTAATAAATATTGAAAAATATTTTTGAGTTTTTTTTGGGATGTTTCATGCCATTATGATTTTGAAGTCTCAAAATATATTATATAATTTTTGTGCTTACATTGTTTCAAAATGTTCCTTACAAGTACTTTCCTCCCTCAAACTTCAAATCTCATTCTTCTCCCATCTAAAATTTTCTCCCTCTTACATTTTATTTAAGTCTACCAAGAACTGTCCCATCCCAAACCCTTATTCCCCCTTCTCCACCCCTAATCATCCCATTACACCCCTCCTCACTTATTTTGCTCCCCTTAACACCCTATTTATTCCCCTCTTCACCACTTTCCACCCCAACTTTCTTGATATCACTCCGTTTTCTCCCCTTCTAACCCATTTTACTCTATAGGCAGAAAAGGGGGTGAATTGGAAAGCCATAGGGGTTGGATGGAAATTGAAAGAGTGGATTGGGGTGGGGTGGGGAATGTCTGGGGTGAAGAGTAAAAAAATGGGGGTTGAAAGCGAAAGCATTTTAAGTAGTTATAAAAGGAGTGAGGTGGAGTTGAGGCAAAAATAGATAGTTTAATGTTGAAAGGGGTGGGGTAGGGTAGGGAGAGGCAAGAAAGGAGTGGTGAGGGATGAGGATGGTAGAAAAAGGGGTGGAGGGGAATAGTGAGGAGGGCTTAAAATTAAATTTTTAAGCTTAAAGGGTTTAGAAAATGTATCAGGATGGAAATAAAAGGGTGGTGGGTGGTAAAAGAATTTACAGAAATGACAAGGTAGAAAAACTTGTGTGGAGAGATTGAGAGGTTGTCAATTGAGGTAGTGAAAAATGGAGAGTGCACTCTATTCTTTGGGAAAACATCAGAGTCCCCCCCCCTCAGTCTACAGCTCTATTCTGACAATATGAAAAATGATTGATAATTATATTTTATTAATATTTATGAACTTAAACCTATAGTTTATACATCTTTATTTAATATTTACTATTTACAATGCACTTTAAGACTAAGAAAGTAATATAATAAAATAATTGGTAACAAAATACTATTTTGCTTTTTTACACCAGAATTGAAACTATGCTTCTGATAAGTATACATGATATAAATAAATAATATAATAGGAAAATTGTAGCAAAAAGTTGAAAACTAAAACAAAACATTTAAAGAAATTTTAAACAATTGAAATTATGTATTTTATGAGTTTATTGTATCTATTTTTAAATGTAATAGTAAAATATTTTGGTAAGATTAAAAATATCTTTGAATTAAATTAAATAATTCAAGTAAAGTTTGAAGAAAAGATCTATCTACATATATAACCATTTAGCTTCATTTCTTGTTTTGTGATTACTATATATAACTGGATAATTGACTGTAATAACTGCAAATTTAAGAAATTTTAATAATTTATATGCCTCAATGTATTTACAATAATCTATTCAGTAACAGAAAAAAATTTCTGAGTCCTTTCTTTTACTAGTTTTATTCATTGCAATGACTATATATGTTTTCAAAAAAAAATCATCATGTTTTTGGTGGAACTTAGATTGAACTCTCAATGCAATCCTGTTTTCAAGTGTGGTTCAAAATAAGTTAATCCATGAAAAAATTTATACTTTTTTAGAATTTCTATTAAGTCTTTTTAAGTATGAAAATAATTAAATTTTTTTTATATCAAAATATTTTTATTAAATACTTTGAAGGTGTGAAAATAAGTACAAATTAAGAATCATTTTGATAAAATATCATATAAAAAATAGTTTTAAGTTGATCATATATTATTATGATATGAGTTCTTTCCATATGGCAGATTAAGAAAATAACTTAAAATAAATTTTATACAACTATATTATATAAAAAAGGTATCAGCTCTTTTGCTTAGATTTGAAGTACTTCAAAAAATTTTTTTTGCTTTAGGTACACATCATATAGAGTCTTCAGAGCATCATATTAATTTTTTAGACTTATGTTTGTAAGTTGAAGGGAAGCCTCACAGGATAAAATTGGAAGTTTTGTAAAAAAAATAAGTAAATATCTTTTGAATCAATATATATTTCTATAAAAATTCAAATTTTAATATTTATTTTTTGTTTTAAATATGTAATGAAGATTTGAAATAATGCTATTTAAATTAATTTTTATAAAAATATACTAATTCACCACACAATATGGAGGGCGGACTTGCTAGCAAGTCTGCAACCTTGGACCCAAACTCACCACAGATCAAATACACATTGAGCTATTGACAAAGAAGCCATACAATCAGGGATGGACACCACTCAGCAGAACAGTTTTAGGTGGGTGTTCAAGTAGAGTTCAGGATGGGTTCAGTCTGAGTTCTATCTGAGTTCAGGTTGGGGACTTTCTAGCAAGTCCACCCCCTATATTGTGCAGTGGTTCCAGTATTGCTTTGTGATAAGGCCAATTTCAAGAAGATTTATAAATTCTTCTGTTTGAATAAAATATCAAAGGGATTGTTTTCCATACACTTAGAGATTGAATGTAAACATCATATAAGATCTACCAATCAGCATAAATATCATTATTCCAATAAATCATTGATAGATCCTGAACCCATATATTTAATTTTAGAATTGTGTATAAGTGTTCAGTTGTGAATTACTCCTATCAAAACTTTTATTCTCAAGACTAAAAAAGTGTACCTGAAAAATTTCACTTAATTTATTTTTCAGCACCATAGAATTCAAATATTTTTTCTATTCATTTTAAATATGGAATTATATTACTTTTAATCAAAAGATGATTGCCTTTACAGCTGCTTTGCTGCATGGGCATAATCTAAAGTACCTATTGTGTTTTTTTTTACAAAATATATATCATATAATAGTTTTTCAATTTAAAACTGATAGAATTATGAAGAAGTACCACTTCTACCAATTTTTCAGTTCTTTAACAATAATACAATCAAAATTTTTATCTAAAGCACATTTTTTAACATGATAACACTTTGTGAAATATATGGTGCTTATTCCCAAGTTGACACTGAAATCATCCCACAATACAGCATTGAAGCAAAATCAAGCACTAAAATTGAAATTTAAATAAATTTATACTACTTTGTTTTTATTATCTTTAAAGTTTAACATCTAGCTTGAATTTCAGTTTTTCATATGAAAAAGTTACTGAGTAGTGATTTATTATTTCAACTCATGAGATTACTCTACCAAATATCCATATTTACATGCAATTTTGATGAAATAAATCATGAAAAGTTACAGAATATCATATATGTATTACATTGAATAAATGTATATTGCAAAAATTCATAGTAGTTGAATATTAAATAGAACAAAAAAAAGAGAAAAAATAGGGGGTATCAATGTTGACCAATCTGCAATTAAATTAATTGCAGATAAAAATCATTATACCCCAATTATTTTCAACAAGTATTTTTGCTAATAATTGGGGTATTAGACCTTTTACGTGTCAATGTTCACCTCTATCTGACATTTTTATCCTCAATTTTTCATAACCACATCTTGGACAACTTTCTGGATGTGCCAGCCTCCCTGCCTTGCTGTGCACTCCCATCCTGTCTATTTGTTTCCGTTCAAAACCCCTCCCCATCTCATCTGTTTTTTTATTCTCCTTTTCATCTTAAAATATATCAACATTCCCCGTCATCATAGATCTTCTCAAAGGCAGCTTTCCCCCAGTTTTTCTTCAAATCCCATTACTCCCTCTTTCCCCCGCTCAGCTGAGAAATCAAAGACTGTTCAACTAAAGAAAGATGATCATCTCATACTTATTAACTGGCTAAAAATTAAAAACTAATTATGACTCTTGTTTTGGTACTGAGAATGCAACTAAAGTAGGACAGCCCCCTGCATAAAAAGTCAATGGCTATCTTCTAATGGCCAATGAATTACAAAATAAGACAAATAGAAGGATTAATCTTTTGCCTAAAAAGATGTCTGAGCGTTTCAAGAATTACCAAGCCAAATACAAGAAGTCAAAGACTCTTTCATATTCTACTGGTTTTGGTATTACCAACATTGATATCAGTAAGGGCATAAAATGCATAGATGATAGACTTGAAACTTTATGTCCTTACTTTAAAGAGATGGATGCTATTTTTGGAGAGAGAGCTGATTTTAATCCTGCCAACATGTTGGATGGTGAAGATTCTATCTCCAAACAAGATTTCAAAAGAAAACTTTCCCCATCCTCTTCTTCCACTCAAGCCTTCCCTGCTCTAAATTCAACAAATCTAGATAGCTTTCCAATAGATCCTTATGGTGATATAAACCAACGTGATCCCACTCAAGTAAGTTTTTATTTCTTGTCTAGTTGTTTTATTTTTTTAGTTCTAAAAAGGCTAATGAATGAACCCAGGATCCTCAAGCAAGTGAGTTTGAAGCTAGCATCAATTATGAAGAGGAAAATGTAACCTCCAAAAAAAAGCAAAGACCATCAACTACTTTGAATTTCAACAGTCATAGAAAGCAAAACAGAAATAGTTTTTCCCAAACCCCTTTTTCTTCCATTGATGATTTTCTGGAGAAATGTGAGTCTGGTAAGTGATAGCATACCTCTTAATAATTAAGTAAGCTTTTCTTTTCTTTTGTTAATATTCCTTTTCAATCTAGGTAAAGTTGAAGTTGAAAGATATACTCTCAACTTTCAAAAGAAACAATACAAGCTCTCTTTAAGAAGGGATGATAGGGCACAAGAATTGGATGAGAAGAAAGTTGAGCTTTCTTTACAGAGGGATAGGAGGGTACAAGACTTGGAGGAGAAGAAATTAGAGCTTTCTTTAAAGAGGGATGAGAGGGCACATGACTTGAAGGTGAAGAAATTCGAGATAAAGAAAGGGGAGAAGGCTCTAGAGTACAATTTCTTATTGGATCAAACAAAACTCAAGTATCAACTTGAAGAAGGTTCAAAAAAGAAATATTTCTTGAGAGATTGTGTTAAAGCTAATAAATCTATTGAGGATATTGAATGCTTAATGAAAAAGTTTGATAATTGGTTTATTTTTTTTTTTTACAAAGTTTTATTAATAGAATGCATTAAATCTAATAATCAATCCTTGGCACACACTCCTCACTGAGATTTGAAACATAATATTGCAACATTTTAGATTATTTGTTTGTTTGGTTAAATTAATTTTTTTTTATTTCTTTTTGGTGATAATTTCATATGTTCTGACTTTTTAAAGGTCTTGATTCTAGATGATTTTTTTTTGCAAAAATTTGAAAAACTCATACATTTTTTCTTCTTTACATTCAAATCATTAAATTTACTTTTCTAAATACAGCTAAGTCAAGAAAACTCTAAAAAATTTTCTAATTCATCAATTTTACATGTCACATTTGAAAATTTGGCAATTCCCTCCCCTGCATTTTATTGAAGTAAGGGATGAAAATCACCAAAATTTAATATAATTACATAAATTAATATATAAACAACTAATGTATATCAATATCCCTAGTTTTAAAGTAATGAAAATTCATCCCACCAAAATGTGGACCAAGTCTAGAAACTAAGTTTGGGACTTTCCACAGGTATAGGTAAGATGAACCTCATGAAACAATTTAATGTTATCATGATTACCATTTATACAGAACAGGGTTGTTGGCCCATTACTTTATTTTAGGAATTTGAAATATAAGAGTTATTTATAAAAAATTTATGAAAAAATAAAAAATATTTGATGACTCTACTAATCCCCATACTTTTTTGATCTTCATAAAGTTTTTTTTTATCTGTTAAACTTACCTTCCTTTTTTACCTTGTTTGTTTGGTGGATTAAGTTTTGACTGATTTGAAAAGAACATCCAAAATGTGTGAACTCTTGACAAGATTCCAAGCCAGGTGGAGCTTTGGTTATTTGGTGATGATCCTGAGAAGAGTTCCAAATTGTTTCAATCACACCATTTCCCAAGCCAAAATCAATCATGCACTGATGGTCTGGAAAATATAAGCCATGTCCTTTGATTTTAGCTGGAGATGGTATTGGTTGGCCAGTTATCAGATTGATATATGAGAAAATTCCAAAAGTAAGATAATTGGTGTCATTCCTATTGATATGAATCTTATTGTGCAATCCTGAATGAGTAATAATAAAATTTAAAAATAAAAGATATTGGTTGCTAATTTCTTCCCATTCGGAGTCACACCAATTCAGTATTCCAACTTGGGTAGCAAGTTGATGATTCTTTTCAAAAGGTTTATTGCAGAGTTTTTTGAGGCAAAGAGCAATAAAAGTATTGAAAGAAGGTAAGGTTTCCCATAAGCAAAAATCTTCATCTTTTTCAGATTTAGATAGTTTTTTAGGTAAAGAATAGATGCCTATGGAAATAAAATTAGTGACATGATTTTAAGAATGAAACATATATTATCAGACACACCAAGAGAATAGCCATTATCTAATCCTGGTCTCCAACCAAATTCAATCATAATACCACCAACAAATTTGTATTCCTTATTGGTAAGCAAATCAAAGCCATTTGATATTGTCAAGGGGTCCTTTTTGTCTAGAAGATTTTTTCAAGGTTTATACAAGGATTTTATGGGATTAAATGGACTCTCAAGACAATGTACGTATTTCTTTATCATTTTGATTATTTTACTCAAATAATAAGAGGTAAAGTCAAATATTAATATAAATTATAGATTAGAATTACGTTGATGTAAATACTAATGATATAAAGTATAGAAATAATAGTAGTATTGTAAATGTAAAAAGTAAGGTAATGAAGGAATGTTCTGAAAAGCACAAAAGTAAGGGGCCTTTTATAGGCAAAAAATGAGGGAATAAAAGACACAGAATTTACACCATCTACTGTAAGAATGTGAGAAAGTAGGTGACTAAAAGGAGTATATATATGACATAAGAAAATAAATTAATTAATACGTCAACAAGGGCACCAATTTTATTAGTAATAAAGTATGAGTTCCTTGTCACAATTAATTACATCACAATTAA
This sequence comes from Hemileia vastatrix, assembly GCA_030280995.1. Lineage (NCBI taxonomy): Eukaryota > Fungi > Basidiomycota > Pucciniomycetes > Pucciniales > Zaghouaniaceae > Hemileia > Hemileia vastatrix. The sequence continues at coordinate 19,922,633 of JASXTE010000015.1, forward strand.
ATTAATTATATTAATTTCACGGGATTCCAGATATCTCAATGATGTAATATAATAATCTTAAGGTTTTTTATTACAATTTTATCATAAATTTTTATTCCCAATCAAACTTATACTATTGATCATGGTGTTAGGGAGTAAAAATGTAGAGGACATTTATTTACATTATTTATACTACTTAATGTACTTAACTAGTTAGTTGTAAGTAATACTTAAGTAAATAAATAATTAATTGTTATTAAGAAGAAGAGGTGTGGCTTTAACTCAGTAAAATAATTAATTATTTTACTGGGTAAGTCTAGTAGCCTGGCTGACACTTCCTCACTCTAAAAAAAACAATAAAAAAATGCTATGATTTTTTCTTTTTATACTTTTTTAGTAGAGTAGGAAGATTAGATATCTCCTTCCCAGGTATCCATGAATCATATTCAGATGATTTATTCTTGAATCTCAATAACTATTCTGTACCTTTCTCAGCAGTGACTATTCTGTCATTTAGAATTTTTTCAATTTCTGCTGTTTCAGTGATTTCATTTGGGGTTTTCTTTGGTCTTCCCCTTCTTTTTGGAAATAAATCACTATTGGATGTGTAAGGTTTCAGAAGAGATATTGGAAAAACAGGATGTTTTCTGTCATATGGAGAATACAAAATAACCTCAACTGCATTATCTCCAATCATTCTTCTGACAACAAATGGACCAACAAATGGGTCTTTTAATTTGTTATTACCTTTTAAATTGAAGTGGACTGTAGAAATCAACACTTCATCACCCTTTTTAAAAGTGTATTCTTTATGGGATTTGTCCCATCTCTTCTTCTCATATTCAAATGATTTTTCAATACATGTTTGAGCATGACTTCTGCAAAGTTGTTGCATTTGAAGAAAAGATTTTACACCAGGATGTATATCCAATTTAGGTATTTTGTTATTGAGAATTTGGGCAGGAGTATTTGGAACATATCCAAGCCAGAGCTCAAAAGGCTTTCTTTGAGTAACAGAATGAACAGTGCTATTATAGGCAAATTCTAACCCAGGAAGTAAGGTAACCCAATCATGAGTGAATCTGTCATTATCTTTATACTCAAGGCCAAAGGCACAGTACCTTCTTATCATGTCCTCTAGAGTCTGAATCATTCTTTCAGCTAATCCATCAGTCTGAGGGTGATGGGCAGTAGATAGTTTCAGATCACAACCACAAACATCCATCAGAGAAATCCAAAATTCAGAAGTAAATTTAGGGTCTCTGTCAGAGATTATGGCTTTAGGAAAACCAGAAGTATTAAACATATGAGACCACCATAAGAAAGCTAATTCTTTAGTGGAAACATCCTTGTGAGTAGGGATAAATTTACACATTTTAGTGAATCTGTCCAAAATAACCCAGCAAGAGTTATAACTGTCTTTTCCAGCAATAGGTAATCCTGTTACAAAATCCATGTTTATTATCTGCCATGGTGCATCAAGAGGTTCAATATGTTGCATCAATCCAGCAATCTTACCAGCCAATCTTTTTGATTTTTGGAAAGAATCACAAGATTCAACATATAATTTGGTGTCTTCAGACATGTTAACCCACCAAGCAGGGTTTTTAAGTCTGATCATTGTTTTTTCAAGATCAAAATGTCCAGCCAATATGTCATCATGACAAATTTTCAAGATGACTTCTTTCATAGAAGGAGGAATAACAATGACATTACTCAATTTTCTTCTATAATATAGATATCCTTCATCAATTGAAAATTTACCTTTTTCCAAAGCTTTTTGGTACTTTGGTTAAAGGGTTTTAATTAATGCTTGTATTGAAGCATTCTTTGGATCATTTAATATGGTGCATAACTTTTTCAAGTCAGTGTCCTTATCATATGAATCCAGAATAAACTGTAATAGCTCTTCTTCCATATCAAACACATATATCCCATGAATATGAATAATTTCATCCTCAGGATCATAAGCAGGATTAGAGTCATCATTTGGTAAAGGTAACCTTGATAACATATCCACATTTGAGTGAACAATACCAGACCTATGAATAATTGTCATTCTCCCTCTGTATTCTTGAACAGCTAACGGCCATCTGAACATATGTCTGTTAGGTGTTTTCAAGTTTAAAAGGGATTTAACTGCACTGCAGTCAGTAACACATTCAAATTTCTGGTCATCTAGGTAATAATTTAGCTTTTCTAGAGCCCAAACTACAGCTAAACATTCCAATTGAGTAGCACCATATTTCAACTCACTATTTCTCAAGGTTCTTGAAATATAACAAATTACTACTTCTGAAACTTTATCATTTATCACTTGTTTTTGATGGAGGGCAGCATCAAGACCAATGAAACTGGCATCAGTGTACAAAACAAATGGTTGATTAAAGTCAGGTAAAGTAAGAATTGGTGCTGACATCAAACAGTGTTTCATAGTGTCAAAGGCTCTTTGTCTTTCACCATTCCAGACAAAAGCAACATCCTTTCTAGTTAATTGGGTAAGGGGTAAAGCTATGACTTGGTAATTTTTAATATACTGTCTATAGTATCCACACATTCTTAAAAAACTCTGGAGCTCTCTAACTGTAGTAGGAGCCTTCACCTGTTGTATGGCTGCAAATTTGTTTTGGTCAACACATATCTGTAAGCCTGAAACAACATGACCAAGAATTTTAAAGAATGGAAACCAAATTTACATTTCTTAAAAGCAAGTGTCATATTTATTTCATCCATTTTATGGAACACTTTGCACAGGTGGTTGAGATGGTCCTCAAATGTTTTCGAGAATATAATGATATCATCAATATAAACCATCAGCCATCCTTCAATTATCTCTTGATGAAATTTTTTATCTATAACCTTTTGAAAAATTGAAGGGGCATTTTTAGGGCCAAATGGCATCCTAATATACTTATAAATACCTATATTAGTAGCAAGCATCAGAAAATTCTGGAAATTCTTCTCAACAGGTACCAGGTGATATCCCTTGTTAACATCCAGACAGCTGATATATTTAGCACCTTGTAAGGTAGCATGTATAGAGCTAATTCTAGGTAAAGGATAGATATCATCAACAGTACAAGTATTTAGTGCTCTATAATCACCACATAACCTGGCTTTATCATTCTCATAAGAAATTAGGACAGGTGAGATAACACAATATTTAGGTGTTTCAACTACCTTTTCAATAATATTCATTTTCAAAAGGGTAGAGATATTATCCTCAATATCTTTTATTTTTGTGGGAGAATCAGGGTAAGACCTCTTCTTCAACCTAGGTGGTATGTCAGTTAATGGACAAGATAATGAACGTTTCATTAATTCCTTAACTAATCCTAGTTCATGTGACCCATGAGCAAAGGCCATAGGAAAAGATTTAATCAATTTAATGATGGACTCTTTATCCTCACCAGAAAGTTGTTCTCCAAAAGAAGCTTTGTCAATTTCAGACATAAGAGCATGCATTTCCTTTGTAGACCTTCCTTTATATTGAATCACAGAATTACATTTGTTCAATTCAGGTTTTAACAATTTTTTGGGGGAGGAAATCTTAAATTTTCTCTTCCCATTCATCCCCATTGTGAAACATTGGTTTGAAGGATCCAATTTTATGCCATACTTGGTTAAAATATCATTCCCTACAATAAACCAATTGATTAAGTTATCATTCTTCATGACAACAAAATCACAAATAGCTCTTACAAAACCATGGTTATATTTAAAAAACACTGTGGCTTTGTATTTACCAATGGGGGACAAAAAAGAGCCATAAACTCTCCAATTTTAAGAAATGATAGGCATCAGTTTTGATTTATAGTCTTGATCCACTGAAGCAAGTGCTCTTTCAGATACTACACTTCCTCCAGCTGCAGAATTCAGAACAACTTCAATGCTGGTTCCATTAATCAAGACTGGTGCCTTGAGAGTGTTATGGTGTTACCATACTATGTACTTAGCTAGTCTCTCATAAGTATATAGTGTAGCCTCCGAATACATCGGAGACCTTTCCCTGGTTCTGCAAGGCATCATTCTCTACAGGTTATGGGCGGTCTCGCTCGTGGAGAACCCTTCGTAGAACCCCGTTCATTGCAACGATACTGCAATTTTCCTCCTCCTCATGGTGTATGGGCACCATATTCTCAATTCTACTCTCAAAACCATGTATGGGTGCTGTTCTCGCCTCAGCCAAAAAATGGCATTTTCCTCTCTAAATTTGGTGTATGGGTGCCATCTTATCATCCTGCCTAACAAAGGCATCCGCTCTGCTATGGTGTGTGAGGCATCTTCCCTCATCGTGATTTGCGACAATACGAGCAAAACTTTTTGCCACAAACTATTCTCAAAACCCACCTTGTTAACCACCCCTTTCTCTAAATCTTGTACCTTCGCCACATGTTGGCCTCAACAGGCAGCATTCCCGAAACCCCATTATCTCATTTCTCTAAAGTCATTAATCAATCAGAAGCAAGTCCGGAAATCTACCATTTTGCACACCGCTCACAATTCCCTTCTTGCTCAATCCTCAATTTTCATACCAAATATCTCAAATCTGAGTATACTCTCACCTCACCTACTCCATCAAGTTTCTTATTTTCCTTCAATTTCTACTCCAATACTTGGTGATTTGTTGATGTCTTGATGGGGGGGATGTACAAATTTTTCTTATAAATTTTCTTTACTTTCATTAAATACTTTTAAACTACAAACTGGAATAATTTAGCTTCTTAGTGTATTGTCTTTTAACATTTTTAACACACACTTTTTAAATTAGTTTACTATTCTCTTTCATTGTCACTCGTTACAATCTTTTATTATTAGTGTAGGGTGATGTTCGTCTAACTAAGTGGGGGGGATGTTATGGTGTTACCATACTATGTACTTAGCTAGTCTCTCATCAGTATATAGTGTAGCCTCCGAATACATTGGAGACCTTTCCCTGGTTCTGCAAGGCATCATTCTCTACAGAGAGGGACTGTCAGTATTGTCTAGTATATAAGTATGATATAATAATGTTATTTTATGGTCCTACTACTTATTAATAAATGATTTAGTGATTAAACCTCAGGGGAAGACTAATAGAATAGTTATACTCAAATTAAACTCACAATACTTGGATTTAAATGCATGCTAGTGGTGGAAAATAGAAGAATAAAATATAGTTATAGCTGTTATAAAGATAATATCAATTTATAAGGGCTTTATAATATATTTCTGAATGTTAATAATTGTAGTGTAGTGTTTATTTGAAGTGTAGTAATTGAATGATGATAATAAACCGTCAAAATCCCTCCTTACTTATACCCAAATCCACTGGAGTGCACAGACCTTCAATCCAGATGATGTCACTGCTATCCCCGGCAATTACAGCACTGTGAGGGCCCATCACCTCCCCATGGCGTCCACTTCAAGCAGTTTCAACACCCAGACCTCCAGTAAGGACCCTCCATCACTATTAATAATAACACAGAGTCATACCATAAATAGAAATCCCAGATAAAAGCGGATACCATAAGAAAACAGGTAAAATAAAAGATCAAAAAGAGATTTAATGAAACTAAAAGCATATAAAGGAAACAAATAAAATGTCCAAGCCCCCAATAACATCCCCAAGCATCCACATTAACCCAGAAACATCTTTCCAACCCATAAATCCGTGAATAACCATCCAAGGAAGTAATTTTAGTTGTCCAAACTGGGTGTATGCGCCTGATATAGGTGTCTATGCTTCTGTAGGCGTTGTGAGTCCACTGATTTCGTCCATATGACCTAAAATAAGCATAAAAACAAAGGTTATAGGCTATTAAGGGGCTAAAACCCACTTATATACCTAAATATACATAATATACTGCATATTTCACTGAATATGAGATTTATGTATACATATAAGCTTATGTATGTCAATAATTACTTCATATCACTTAAGATAAGTATATTATGACTCCATTAACACCTTAATAAGTATTATTAGGCCATGGATAAGCTATTTAAACTATTATAAATTATATAATAGAATAATAATTATATATATATATAATAAAATAATATATATTATTATTTTAACCTTATTTTTAAGATATAAGCTTAATCTAGTTAAGGTTATCTTATTTTAAGCATAAGAAATACTCAGTCCTAAGGATATTTAGGCTGACACTCCCTCACCCCAAAAAAAACAATAAAAAAAATGTTAAGACATTTTAATTAATCTTAAGGAATGAAATAAAAAATATAAAATAATTTTTATAATACATATACTGAATGAACAGTATTATTTAGATTTAAATTTTTTCAAGAGATTTTTAAGATCAGAGATTTCATTTTCTGGAATCCACTGGTCATATTCACTTGATTTATTTTTAAATCTTAGTAGATACTCAACTCCCTTTTCTTTTGTAAGGTGTCTCTTTTTAAGTATCTTTTCAATTTCTGCTTTTTCCACTATTTCTTCAGGTTGCTGTTTATGCCTTCCTGATCTTCTTGGAAATAGAGCAGTATCATTAGAGTGGTATGGTTTTATAAGAGAAATAGGAAATACTGGATGTTTTCTATCATAAGGTGCATATAGAATAACTTCAACAGCATTATTACCAACCATCTTTTTAACTACAAATGGTCCAATGAATGGATCCTTCAATTTAACATTACCATTTAAATTGAAATGTAGCGTTGAAATAAGGACTTCATCACCCTCTTTGAACATTTGTTCTTTATGGGCTTTATCCCATCTTTTCTTTTCATACTCAAAAGCCTTATTTATACATTCTTGAGCATGTCTTCTGCATAGTTCCTGCATCTGAAGAAAAGATTTAGTACCTGGATGAATATCCAATCTAGGTAACTTATTAAGAGTTTTAGCAGGGGTATTAGGTACATAACCCAACCATAACTCAAATGGCTTTTTGCCAGTGACAGAATGTACTGTACTATTATATGCAAATTCTAAACCTGGGATAAGGGTTACCCAATCATGCGTGAATTTGTCATTGTCTTTAAAATTAAGACCAAAAGCACAGTATCTTCTTATCATATCTTCTAAGGTTTGTATCATTCTTTCTGCTAGCCTATCAGTTTGTGGATGGTGTGCTGTAGAAAGTTTTAATTGACACCCTGAAACATCCATAAGTGACGTCCAGAACTCAGAAGTAAATTTAGGATCTCTGTCAGAAACTATTGCTTTGGGGAAACCTGCTGTATTTAACATTTGTGTCCACCATAAAAAAGCTAAGTCCTTTGCAGAAACCTCTTTGTGGGTAGGAATAAATTTACACATCTTTGTAAATCTATCTACAATTACCCAGCAGGAGTTATAACTCTTATGCCCTGCTATTGGCAAACCTGTTACAAAGTCCATGTTAATGATTTCCCATGGAGCTTTTGGTTGCTCAATTTGTTGTAATAAACCAGCTCTTTTTCCTGTTAATCTTTTAGATTTTTGACAAGAATCACATGTTTCAACATATTTCTGAACATCCTCAGACATGTTAATCCACCAAGCTGTGTTTTTTACTCTGGTTAATGTTTTATGGTAGTCAAAATGACCTGCTAATATATCATCATGACATATACTTAACATTAACTCCTTCATTGAAAGGGGAATTACAATTACATTACTTAATTTTTTCCTGTAATATATAAAACCATCCTCAATGGAAAATTTTCCTTTCTCTAATGCCTCTTTATACTTATCTGGTAATGTTTTTATTAAAACATTCATTGAAGCATTAGATGGATCATTTAATATTGTAGTTAATTTACTTAAGTCAGGATCTGAATTATAATTATCAAGAATTGATTGCATAAATTCATCCTCAAGATCTACAATATAAATGCCATAAATGTTAATAATCTCTGACTCAGGAACATAAGCAGGATTATCATCATTATTAGGCAGAGGTACTCTAGATAACAGATCTACATTAGAGTGCAAGGTTCCTGCTCTATGTGTAATAGTCATCCGTCCTCTGTATTCTTGTACAGCTAATTGCCATCTAAACATGTGTCTATTAGGAGTTTTCATGTTTAAGAGTGACTTAACTGCACTACAGTCAGTTATTAACTCAAATTTTTGGTCTTCAAGGTAATAATTTAGCTTTTCAAGAGCCCATACTACTGCCAAACATTCAAGTTGAGTAGCACCATATTTCAATTCACCACTTCTCAGAGTACGTGAAATATAGCAGATTACTACTTCTGACATTTTACCTTCAATAAGTTGTTTTTGATGCAAAGCAGCACCCAGTCCAATAAAACTTGCATCTGTATATAATACAAAAGGTAATTGGAAATCTGGTAATCCCAAGATAGGAGCTGTCATTAAACATTCTTTCAACTTATTAAAAGCTTGTTGTCTTTCATTATTCCAAATGAAAGCTTCTGATTTCTTTATCAGTGTGGTCAGTGGTGCAGCAATTGATTGGTAGTTTTTTATATATTGTCTATAATAACCACACATTCCAAGAAAAGATTGTACATCCTTCACATTTTGAGGAATGCCAATATTCTTTATTGCAGCCACTTTATTTTGGTCTACACATATTTGTAAGCCAGATACAATATGACCAAGCACTTTTAAAGATTCAAACCCAAATTTACATTTTTTCAATGCAAGGGTCATTTTTATTTCATCCATTTTCTGAAATACTTTCCTTAAATGGATTAAGTGTTCATCAAAATTTTTAGAGAACACTATGATGTCATCAATGTATACCATTAACCATCCCTCAATCATTTCATTATGGAATGTTATATCCATTAACTTCTGAAATACTGAAGGAGCATTCTTTGGTCCAAATGGCATTCTGACATACTTATAAATTCCCATGTGTGTTGTTATCAACAAAAAGTTCTGTGAATTCTTTTCAACAGGAATTTGATGGTACCCTTTATTTCCATCTAGGCAACTTATATATTTAGCACCTTTAAGGGTAGCATGTATAGAGGCAATCCTTGGCAAGGGATAAATATCATCTACTGTAAATGTATTTAATGCTCTATAATCACCGCACAGTCTTGCTTTATCTTGTTCATAAGAAATCAGCACTGGTGATATTACACAATATTTTGGTGTAGTTTCAACCTTCTCAAGAATGTTCATCTTTAATAACATCTTAATATTATCCTCTATGTCTTTCCTCTTCATTGGTGAAGCAGGGTATGGTTTCTTTTTAAGACTAGCAGGAATATTATCCATATCACAGGTTAAACTAATTTTCATTTCATGATCTTTTACAAGGCCAAGTTCATTTGTTCCATGTGCAAAAGCCATTGGAAAAGCTTTAATTAATTCCAAAATATTATCTTTCTCAGTTTCACTTATCTGAGTGCCAAATGATGCTTTTGAAATTTCTGTTTCCAGAAGTTCCATCTCATTGGATTCTCTTCCTTTAGACGGGGAATTTGTTACTGACTCAATGTGTAAGACTGTGTTAAAAGAATTTATTTTAAATTTCCTTTTACCATTCATGCCAATTGTAAAATTGTTATTAGCAGGGTCTAATTTTACACCAAATTTAGTCAGAATATCATTTCCAATGATAAAACAGTTACTACAATTTGTATTATCCATTACTACAAAGTCACAAGTTACCCTTACATAACCATGTTGGTGTTTAAAGAAAACAGCAGCTTTGTATTTACCAATGGGGTGTAGTACTGATCCAAAACCTCTCCAATTTTTATTCTGAAGTGGTTCAAGCTTAAACTTATATTCACTATCAATTTTCTGTAATGTATTAGTGGAAACAACTGAACCAGCAGCTCCTGTGTCCAATACTATATTAACATTTTCACCAGAAATGATAGCTGGAACCGTGATAGGTGTCATTCTAAAGTTATCAGCTTGTATATCCTTAATGATTTCAGCATCCTCAAAATTCATTAAAGATTCATTTGAGTCCATATTTAATATTGGATTTTCAAAGATGGACAAATCATCTTCCAACATACAGACTTCATTTTCATCACTATATGAGATATTGCTGTCATAATCACTTGATTCTTTACTTTTTTCAGTTTCAGTTTCAGATTCACGTTGATTTTCAACAATATTTATGTTTTTCTCACATTTGTGACCTTTTACCCAAGGTTTGTTACACTTATAACAAGTATTTGTTTCATACTTTTTAGGTACTACAGGTGCAGTAGGTTTTTTCTGCTTCTCCTGAAGTGTTTTTGAATTCTGAGTTTTTACAGGTTCAACATTTTGCTTATAAGTGGAATACCTTGATTCATACTTATGGTTCAATAATATTTCATTGCAAATATTAATAAAGTCAGAATATTCAGTAACATTTAATGTTCTAGCTACAACAATGTCTCTGACAGATATAGGTAATTTGTATATTATCTTATCTTTCCATAAGTTAAAATCCATATGAGGCTCAATGGCTTTTAATATTTTGTTTAAATTCATTAAAAATACCATAGGTTTGTCACCATTCAACAGATTATACCTAGTCTTCTCATACAGTCTCTGCTGAGTAAGCCTGAATTTAGAACCTCCAAATTGTTTTTCAATAAGATGTTTCCATTCAGCCCAGGAGTAGTCTCTACCCTCACTTAAGACAGCTTCAAACCATAATAAAGCAACATCCTTAAATTAATTTTGATGTTATCTCTTCATCTGGTAACTTATATGAGAATTTCAAGTTGTCAATTCTTTGAATAAAATGTTGCCAATCAGAGCTGGCTTCCCCATCATAAGTTGGGTACTGATCTATCTTAGGCCAGTTCTTCTGATTGGATTTTATCTCACTAATCTTAGGTAAATTCAACAACTCATTTACTTTTGATAAATGGTCTTGTATTTCTTCCTGCACGGATTTGTGACTTACATTTTCAGATTTGACACTACCACCAGATGGTTTCAATTGTGGTGGTATAGGGAAGGAATGAGATTCACTTTTGCCAATGAAAGGATTATTATTATATTGATTATACTTATGATTATCCTGGTTCATTAGTAGATTGGCAGTTTCAATCTCAACTTTAGTTAATCTTTGTAGCAGCTCAGAGACACTTTGATTTGTCTGTGCAAAAGATAACTTTGTTCTTGATTCAGTCTTTAATAAGTGTGTTTCATATAATTTTTCTAACTCACAAAATTTGTTTGAAAGGTCATTATATTTATTACTCAATGAATCATATTTAAGAGTTAGAGACAAATGTTCTTTCTCTAATTCTTTATTACGTGTTGCTAATTGAGAAATGTTCAATGTTAAGGATGAAATTGTATCACTAGTGAGCTTAACTGTCTGTTCCTCACAATCAGTCATTCTATTCCACAATGCTGAAACAATTCTATGGACAGTTGGATTATTGTTAAAATATTCCATGTCCTCCTTTTCAATTCTCTCACTCTCCTGTGAACTTCTCATCTCACTAGTAGGTGGTTGCAACTGAGGATTAACTGTATTATCATTGTATATAGTACTGTTATTATGGATAAAAGACAAGTCAGGTGTATCTACTCTAAAACCTAAATTTCTTAAATCCTCCTCTATTTTTTGTACAGATTTAACATCAATAGAATTACCTATATTGTAATTATCAGTATTATGTCTAATCTGAGAGGGTAAGTTACTTACCAAGGGATGGTTGCCAGTCCTGATTTTTGGCGCTTTTTTCCCTTGTAAGGGTGAGCTGAGGAAGTCAGATGAGGGGGTGGATCCCTGTTGCAACTGTGGCTTGTCCACTGTTGGTGAAACCAGTCCCATTTCCATTTGTCTACCAGGATTTTCTCCTGGGAGTGAGTGGACCCTCCTTGGATAGGGGGTTGCTGATTTGATTGACTGGGCTGGCCTCCCTTTAATTCTGCCATTGCCTGATTCATCTGCTGAAATCCTACCTTGCAATTGTTTTGCAACTGCTCTACTTCTTTGAACATGAGAGATTTTGATTCCTCTAGCTTCAGAACCTGTTTGGCCAGATGGGACAGTTGATCCTGAAGAGGAGGAGACGTCTTTTTGATAGTTATCTTTTTTAAGAGGGCGTCCTTTTCCTCTATACTCATGCTTTCTGGTTGGGGGTACTGTTGTCCCTCCATGGTGATGTCCTGGAAAGTTTTTATTAGCTTTAGACCTGGTATTATAAGCAGGCTGTTCACTTACACTATCCTGAGGAGCACTCATATTGTTCAGAATAACAATATTTTACGTCTACAAAAGGAAAAAACTCTGTGGAATTAGTAGACAAATAATATTAGCAATTATATTACTAATAAAAAAGCAATGGAGCTTACCCTGAATTTATATCTTTATTTATTTAAATAAAATATAAGAAAAATTCGAAAAAATCTGTTAAAAATATAATAATAAGTTTAACTAGACCTCTATAAGGGTGAATAATTAGCTTACCAAGCTTTAGCCAAATACCAATTTAATTGGGTGTTATATTGGTGTCCAAATACCAAGTGAAATTGGGTTTATATTGGGTACAGTTACTACTGTAAATATCTAATTTTTATGATAAAAAATTAGGACAATTATTATAAGGGTTCTTTTCCGCAATCAATGAGCTATGATGACCCACTAATATGCCGCAGACCCAAATATTTGGTTAATTTTGAGTTGTACTAAGGTAAAAATCACGTCCCAAGGCTTATACTAAATAATAAGTAAAATATAAGGAAAGACCCCCAATTGTCAGTATTGTCTAGTATATAAGTATGATATAATAATGTTATTTTATGGTCCTACTACTTATTAATAAATGATTTAGTGATTAAACCTCAGGGGAAGACTAATAGAATGGTTATACTCAAATTAAACTCACAATACTTGGATTTAAATGCGTGCTAGTGGTGGAAAATAGAAGAATAAAATATAGTTATAGCTGTTATAAAGATAATATCAATTTATAAGGGCTTTATAATATATTTCTGAATGTTAATAATTGTAGTGTAGTGTTTATTTGAAGTGTAGTAATTGAATGATGATAATAAACCGTCAAAATCCCTCCTTACTTATACCCAAATCCACTGGAGTGCACAGACCTTCAATCCAGATGATGTCACTGCTATCCCCGGCAATTACAGCACTGTGAGGGCCCATCACCTCCCCATGGCGTCCACTTCAAGCAGTTTCAACACCCAGACCTCCAGTAAGGACCCTCCATCACTATTAATAATAACACAGAGTCATACCATAAATAGAAATCCCAGATAAAAGCGGATACCATAAGAAAACAGGTAAAATAAAAGATCAAAAAGAGATTTAATGAAACTAAAAGCATATAAAGGAAACAAATAAAATGTCCAAGCCCCCAATAACATCCCCAAGCATCCACATTAACCCAGAAACATCTTTCCAACCCATAAATCCGTGAATAACCATCCAAGGAAGTAATTTTAGTTGTCCAAACTGGGTGTATGCGCCTGATATAGGTGTCTATGCTTCTGTAGGCGTTGTGAGTCCACTGATTTCGTCCATATGACCTAAAATAAGCATAAAAACAAAGGTTATAGGCTATTAAGGGGCTAAAACCCACTTATATACCTAAATATACATAATATACTGCATATTTCACTGAATATGAGATTTATGTATACATATAAGCTTATGTATGTCAATAATTACTTCATATCACTTAAGATAAGTATATTATGACTCCATTAACACCTTAATAAGTATTATTAGGCCATGGATAAGCTATTTAAACTATTATAAATTATATAATAGAATAATAATTATATATATATATAATAAAATAATATATATTATTATTTTAACCTTATTTTTAAGATATAAGCTTAATCTAGTTAAGGTTATCTTATTTTAAGCATAAGAAATACTCAGTCCTAAGGATATTTAGGCTGACAGGGACAATAACAATTGAGTTATCCTCAATGTTCTTTATGATCTCAGCATCCTCAACTGTAGATAAAGCATTATTATCAATATCAATAGTATTTAAATAATGAATATCCTCTTCCAGCATTAAGATTTCTTGTTGAGATTCATATGAAATATTTCTGGCACAATCACTTGATGTATCATCCAGTGCCACTGTGTCATGCTCCTCTGTTTGTTCTACAAGATTTATCTTCTTGTCACAAACATGGCCTTTCTTCCAAGGCTTGTTGCACTTGAAGCAAGTGTTTGTTGCATACTTTTTTGGTGCAACAGGGGCAGAAGGTTTACCAACCTTTTCCAGAGGTTTCTGTTGGTAAGTGGAGGGTTTCTCCAAAGGGGTCCTAGGAATGAATCTTCTGGCATCATACTTGTTATTTAGAAGGATCTCATTGCAAGTATTAATGAAAGAAGAGGGTTCTCTGGAGAACTCGGTCCTAGCCACTATCAAGTCTCTCATAGACATTGGTAATTTATAAAGGATCCTGTCCTTCCATAACTCAAACTCCATATTTGGGTCCATTGCCCTTAAGATTTTTACCAGTTTCATTAAAAACTCAATAGATTTATCAGTAGAAGATCTATATCTAGTTTCCTCATACTGCCTTTGTTGAGCCATTCTGAACTTGGAGCCACCAAATTGTGCTTTAATCAATTTCTTCCAATCCTCCCATGAGTAGTCATTCCCATCCAGGAGAACAGATTCATACCACACCAGGGCAACATTAGTGAACAAAGAAATTAACTTGGACACAATTTCCTCATCTGGGAGTTTGTAAGAATTTTTTAAGTTATCAATTCTGCAAATAAATTGTTGCCAATCAGAGGAAGAATCACCATCAAATGTTGGGTACTGGTCAAGTTTTGGCCAATTCTTTTGATTTGAAGGGGTCTCCTTAGTACTAGCTTGTTTCTGAGTAAGAAGCAGCTGGAATTTCTCCAATTGGGCTGTAATATCATTGTTCAATCCTTCTGTTGAAGATCTTGGTGCATCATCAGTTTTTGATGGAAACTCAGTGGTATCAACAGGTATTTCTGGAGCTATTTTTACTTTAGATGAACTAGCCACAGGTAATATTTGAGCATCCTGCACTATATGTTCCTTTAAAGAGATTTCAGAATATTTTTGGTCATTCAACAATGAGTTCAATTTCTCTTCAATGGTTGTTAGTCTTGTTTTCATTCTTGGAAGACTAGAAAAACTCTCATTGATAGTTGCAAAAGATAACTGATTTTTATTTTGAAAAGATGAATAATGGTCATTCAATCTTTTCAGATTTATCTTATCTATTTCCACCTCCTGGCAACAGGCAGATACAGTATCTTTTAGTTTAGACAAATCATTTTTTATATTTTGCCATAAAGCAACTTTCTTTTCATGGGTTGCTTTGTAATGAGACAATTCATCAGAGACTCTCTGTGATTCACTTCTTAATGCTTGATAACCCTGATCAGTTAACAAACTATTATATCTCTGAGTCAATTGCATATTGCTCATTATATGATTTTGTTTGGCAATAATATCTCTCAAGTACTCATCATTAATTCTTGCTACATCTGGAGTGTTTCTCAATAAGGAAACTGAGTAACTTTCCAGACTCTCATAGAACTCAGGGTCAAGAGTTTCATCAATCACAGCCATGTCAGGGTTAATCATTGAGGTAGCAATTAAAAGTAATGGATTAGATACATGAGATATCTGTCTACTGCTCCCAGCCTCTACTGGTCTCAAGGTGTCTTCTTCCCTCTCAGATTTACCTGAAAGAACAGAATCAGCCACAAGAAATGGCACTTGAGAATCAATAGAGGGACATACCAGGATTTGCTGGGTATGACCATATTGGGCTATCTTCTTCTTTTGCCTCCTTGATAGGGGTGGGCAGGTGTGGGGTTGACCTGGTTGGGCCTTGACGGACCTACCTGAGGTAACTGATGCTGGTTTTGAGCCAAGTAGTCCCACTGAGTGTTTAACCAGTCCCACTGCCACTTGGATACTTCCACTTTCTCTGGCTGCTGGGGAGCCAATTGTTGTTGATCCCTGGGAGGAAGAGGTTTCTTCTTCTCTTGAAGAAAGGTATCTATCCTTCTCACCTTTTCTTCCAGAGCATCTACCCTTGCCTTTAGTCTCAAGTTTTCTGTCCTTAATTCCTTTATGTGAGTTGACAGATTCTTTACCTGCTGAGACAACGGCATCTTTTTTATCCTGAAGCCTTTTGGAAGCTCTTCTGGTGGGTTTGTCATGGGCTTCTGATCCTGAGTTGTTTCTACCAGGATTTCCACTTCTTCCATCTCCACATCCTGTTTGGGGCAAGGATTGATTAATTTGAGATATTTTTCTTGTTAAAGGAGAACTTACAGAAGTAGGCTCATCATAATCAATTAAGTCTAGTTCTTCTTCACGTGCAGCAGAACCACTTTGGTCAGTCATTTTAAGATTTTACTGAAATGAAGAAAAGAGACAATAAGATGAATTAGTCTTTATTTTTGATTTTTATTTAGCAAAAAAAAAAAATAAAATAAAATAAATAAATAAAAAAAAATCTTTTTTTAGGATAAAAATCAACTAAATAATAAAGAATTTATTAATTCAAAAAGTAATTTAAAACCAGGATTATAATATAATCAACTGTAGAAATAAATTAAAATTTTTATTGATAATTTTTAATTAATTATTTTCAGGATTTAAATCAACTAATTTATTACCAGGACTTATTGTCAACTGAAGTAATTAAATATGAATTTTTATTTTAAAATTTTATTAAGCTGATCATTTAACTACCAGGACTTAATGTCAACTGAAATAATTAAATATGAGTTTTATAAATTAAAAAATTTATTGAACTACCAGGACTCAAGGTCAACTGAAGTAATTAAATCTGAATTATATATTAATTAAAAATATTATTGTCAGGACAATTTGTCAACTCGAACAATTAAAATTTAAATTAATCAGGACAAAAAGTCAACTGAAAAAATGATAATAATTAATATTAAAATATAATTATTTTATTACTTCTGGGACTAAGAACACTTATTGCTCTATTATGGTCAACCAGGAAAAATAAAAAATAAAATAAAATAATAAAAATAAAATCCAAATTACCAGACACCTCCCCCTGTAAAATGAGCAAATTAATGCCACTTACAGAGTGCTGAGTAAAAAGAAAAACATAGCAAATGAAGAGTGAAGAGTAACCCACAAATAGTAATTTCAATAATTACCACAATATATACGACATTTAGTCAATATATGAACCTAAGTTTTGGAGCGCGGTTCGATTCTCGTTTGCAGCAAAAATTTTTGTCACGTGACGTATGACGTTTGTCGTTTTCGTCGCTTTCTCGTCCTTTACAGGTACTCGAATGCCGATGGTCCCTTTGATTACGCCCTCAAATCACGATGCGCTGTCGATAATTCGGGAAGGCCCTCAATTGTCAAGGGGTCTTTTTGGGTCTAGAAGTTTATTCAAGGTTTTCACAGGATATTTAAAGGTTTTAAAAGTCTCTCAACAAAAAGGTACATATTTCTAAAATCAATTTGATTAATTCACTCAAATATAAGAGGTAGATTTAAGATATCAATCTAAATTATAAATTAGAATTACAATGTTGTAAATACTAAAGTTATAAAATATAGAAATAAATGTAGTGTTGTAAGTGTAATAATAATGTAAGTGATAAAAGAATGTTTTGAAAAGCACAAAGTAAGAGGCCTTTTATAGGCAAAACATGAGGGAATAAAATATACAGAATTTACACCATATATTGTAAGCAAGTGAGAAAAAGAATGACTGAAAGGAGTACATATATGACACAAGAATTAAATAAACTGGTACATCAACAAGGACATCAAATTTATTAGCAATAAAGTTTGAGTTCCTTGGACTGTCACAATTAATTACACAATAATTAATTAATTATATTACTCTCATGGGATTCCAGGTCTCTCACTGAGGTAATATAATTGTGTTAAAGTTTTTTTATTATAATTTTATTATTAAATTCTATTCCCATTGACTTATACCATTGAGCACAGTGTTAGGGAGTAAAAATTGTAAGGGACATTTTATTTACATTAATTAATTATACTACTTATTGTACTTAACTAGTTAATTGTAAGTAATATTTAAGTAGATAATTAATTATTAGTAAGAAGAAGGGGCGTGGCTTCAACTCAGTAAAATAATTAATTATTTTACCGGTTAAGCCTAGTAGCCTGGCTGACAATAATACTATATTATAATTTTCCTCTTCTCTTGTCCTTTTTCCTTTTCTTTTCCTCCATTTTTCTAGACGTCCGGCTGATACTGAGTTCCATCTAAGTTCAAGTTGAGGACTTGCTAGCAAGTCAACTCCCCCCCCCCCCCCCCCCCAAATATTGCATGGTGATAATGACATCATTTGGGTTGTCACCAGATCACTATCCAAAAAAATATATATAAAATTCTATTACCATTATTATTCTAATTATTGCAATGTACTCACTTCCAATTTTCAAAGCCAACAACTTAAAAACAAAATAAAAGAACAAGATACTAAAATATACATAAAAATAAAAGTAAAACAACTATTCCTAACCTAAACCTCATTTTTTACATTGTCTACCCACTAACCAACAAAAAAACAATGTGCATATACATATATATATATATATATATACTTTATTTCTTCATTCTATTTTAACTACATATCTATATCTATATATAGATACAGATGGATATATATATATATATATATATTCCCTCTTTATGTATTACTCTCAATAATAATTTCTCTATCTTACTATGTGTTCTTCTGATTTTACTACAAAAAATAAAAATAAAAAAGGAAAAAACACAGACGAAGACTAAGTAAAAAAAAAAGGCAAGTTTTACTTTACCTCTTACCCTTCATTCACACCGAAACATTCATAAATTTAAAAAAAAAAAGAATAAAAAAACCCTCCCCCCCCAAAAAAAAAAAAAAAAAAAAAGTTATGTAAAAATTCACCCCCACACGAATATCTGCAAATCGAGGTTTTTTTTGGTTTTTTTTTTGGTCGTTTGCATCCTCATTTTCACTTTACTTCGCTTTTCAAGTTCTGCGATAATTGATTCTCTTCAATCTTTGGCCGTAATATGACATTACTTTGTCGACTTGGCTTTTTAGGACTCTCATCAAAATATGTGTCCTCTGAGAATGGATCTTTATTAGGTGATGGTGACCTCACAAAAGGCTTCCCAGAAGAAAAAGGTCGAAGTTGATGAATCATAGGTCTATTGATACCAGAATAATATAAAGTTGATGATCTTAATGGTGAAAACGGTAACCTGCCGGTTTGAATCGAGTAAGATCTTCGCATATTCGATTCCCATCTGGATCTGTTAAGTTTTCTTACACTACCGTTCGAACTTGACACACTCCTTGGAAGTTGGGACGAGGAACTTCTAAATGGACTTGGAACCATAGATAACGATGAAAACGAATTCAACTTAGTCAAAGCAATGAACACCATCACAATAATCAATCCAAGAAGCTCAAATAAAGCAAGCTTCTTGTTAAAGTTTATAGATGAATCCAAAATTTTGATTTGCTCTGAGAACGCAACTCGTTCACTTTCAAGTTGCCGTTCCAGTTTGCGCAACCGCTTTAAAGTTTGTGTAAGAGTCGTTTCGTATTTCCTTGTCTATTAAATAGAATAATAAGGAATAAAAAATAAATAGATGTGATGATGATTTTCCAAAATAAGCTAATAATAATAATAATTGAAACCCTTACTTTGTCCTCCATTTCTTTAACCCTGCCCATCATACTCTCAAGCCCAGTTTGTAAAGTCATCCCTAACTCTTCAACATATCGGACAGAAAGAGCATGGTTTTCTTCTAATGCATTCAACCTTTTCATAATTTGACCAAAAATCGATTCTGACCCTTGAGATAAATTCGGGCTATGAACTGATTTTACAGATTTGGGAGGTTCGTTTGATGTAGTTTGTTGGTCAATCACTTCATCAGAAACATTGAGTATATTAGAAGTATCTTGAGTTACATCTTCTTGAGAAACGAGTAATTGATCATTCGTAGATTGAGGTTCGTTCAGCTGTGCTTGGTTTTCTCCGTCTGATAACTGGTCATTTGATTCCACAGACTTCGGTGGAAGAGGTGGAGATTTAATGATTTCGTCTGAATCTACTATGGGTGTACTTTCCTTTACATCTAACGGTGCATCATCCTTATCTACAAACATTCTATCAGATCCTTCACCGGCAGCTGGGATATATGCACCGGTTTGACTAGAAGACTCAGAATCTGCCTCATTTGTATCACCATTCGGTGGAGGAATTGGTGGGGAAGATGCACTACAGGACAGATTGGTTGGGCTTGTTGTTAAGGAGGATTCATTTCTTGCAAGAACTCGCTGAGTAAAGTTCCCGTTCTTTGTCACATTAAAGGTAGAACTCTCTGTGTCATCTTTGTTAGATGAGTGAGAGTTATTGAAGAGGGCTTGAGTATCATGAGTGTCCAACTCTTCTTCAACTTCTTCTTGATACTGACGCTCTTCCAATTCTCGCCGCCACTCAAGTTCTTGGTCTCTTCGGAAGGCATCAATCTGTGTAAGTCCGTATATTCGAACAAGACTAAGAGGGCAATAATACTCTGACCCATAATGGCTCAAAAAATCCATTCGAACATAACGATAAAAACCTTTGAGTTCCTTTACAGAAAACACCTGCCAAACAACCCAACAATCAAACATAATTAGATAGACCATCATAGCAGAGTACACACACCAAAAAAGAATAAAATAAAATAAATAGAATGAGCACCACACTCCTCAAAGAAGAAAATGCACTAACCTGAAGACCGCGAATGTTTCTAGCCCTAAACAAACCCACGTCAATCCATTCCACGCCATCTCCCTCTAAACCATTGCTACTGACTGAGATCCAAATCATCTTGAACATGGAGCTAAAAAATTCGTAATTGGCAATGACCACGGTATCGATTTCGATTTCATCGCACAGTTCAAAAATGACATAGTTGTCACCTGCTCGGTTTTTATGTTTAGGATCTTGGCAAGGAGTAAGCATATACTTGTCTTTTTTTTCATTCAAGATAGCAGAGGCAGACTTGGTCAACTTGGAAGAACGATGGATGGAAGCTGAGCAATCAAAAGAGGCGTAATTGGTCCGAGAAGACAGCTGCTTGAGAGGATCCAACGGGGTCCCTGTGCCGGTATGAGGATTTGGATGGATAGGAGATGAATAAGATTGGAGGGACGATGGATGCTGAGACCCGGCCGAGTTTTTGGCCTGCACATGAGTTCGGCCGGCTGGATTAGAATTTCCGCTTTGGTTGGTGGACGCCCATGCGTGGGGATAAGGTTTTGATTTATGAGAATTAGTGGACAATGGATTATCAAGATCGTCAAGGTTCAAGGGGCGCCCACTGGAGGACGAGTTTCGTGAAGATCCCTTTGGAGTGCTGTCATCACCAGCTTCATTGTTAAGCGAGGATAAAGAAGACGAAGGAGAGTAGGGTGATGATGATGATGATGATGATGATGATGAAGGGGAAATGGAAGGCGGATAAGCAAATTGAGAAACATTCTTTCTATGTTTTTTTAAGTGAGAAACAGATGGATGATGGAGATGATGGGATGAAACAATGCGAGAGGGGTCTTGAGCTTTCCACTGTTCGAAGCTAACGACTTTGGGTATGAAAGGAGTAACGGGTTCAGCTGCATGAGAGTTCGGAGAAGCAGGACAAGTAGGTTGAGAGTGAAAAGAAGTGAGAGCATGCCAAAAGCCAGGTCGAGGAGAGGTTGAAGCACATACAGAGGAGAAGGAGGGAGGAGGAGGAAGGAAGGAAAACCAAGAGAAGACGAGAAAAATAAAAGATAAGAAGATCAACTCTCGAGAACTCATGCCCACCACCCACCAAGAGCAAGAATAAGGAAAGCCACAGCAAAAAGCTAAAGCTGAAATCCAAGAACTAAACCTTTTATATAGAGTCAGTCTAGCTTAATTTTGAACCAACACACAATGCGATTGTATCAGCACATAAAGATTCGAAATAAACATCCACCAAGACACGAAAATCAAATCAAAAAGATGTAGAACAAATAATCACAAGGATGATGATGATGGTTACCAACAACCAAAATGAAAGCCTTACTCCCAAGTCACTCTGCCTTGTGTATAGATATAATAACCTTGGGAAGGGAGGGGGGGTTGTTACTGAGTACATATAAATTCAACTCCCTCAATCCAACTTGTCTTAATTGTTCGGATCTATAAACTGATTTAAATTCCTCAACCTGAGAATCTGACCCTCTTTCTTCCTCACTTGTTTCACTGAGAACTTCCCATCGTGATGTGACCATCAATTACAATCCCAGTTGCTTGGCCTCTTATTCTTTCTTTTTCTTTATCACCTTATCTTTACTTGCTCTTCTGACACTCCATATCTTCTCAATGTTCAACAATTGCCCACTTGTAATGTGGTCGGTCGGTGGATGTCTATTTATATAAAGAGATCTTATGTTCTCTTGTCGTCCCATAGTGTCAGTGAGTGACGTTTTCTTACTTCACTTGGAGACACCTCATGCCACAAGTAATCATTCAATTGGAAAAAATGAGACAAAAAGATATCTCTGAACCATGTCTCAAAAGAAAAATGGAAAAGATAGCTTGCATCATGTACATAGGTCAGCTGACTAAAGCTTTTGGGCCAAGGAAGGGATTTAAGATCACCGCAAGTGCCTTTTGAGATTAAGAATATAGTAACAAACCTGAGCTTTTGCAACGGATGTATGTGCACACAGAGCTCATCCTGGAAAGCATCCCACGCCAAAAGCATAGGTCAGCTGACCTAAACTTCTTGATTTTGGCTGGGGGATCGCAAGCTTTCCAGGATGAGCTGTAAGAGCATCTCCAACCGTCTCACCCATTCTTCTGTAAGAGCAGGAAAAATAATATACAATTTTTGCCCCTGCTATTAAAGAAACTGAATTGCCTGTGCATCTCCCTTCCAGGGGAGCATAGCTGAGAGTACTTAATAAAATAAAAAAAAGGAATGATTAATCTGACACATCATACACATCAGCTCAGTCAGGTAATATTTATGGAAAGATAAAGTATCACCCAGTTTGTCAAGAAGGAATAGAAAGTATTGAAGAAGAAAAGGAAGGTGAAGAAGGAGAAAAAGGAGAAAAAGGAGAAAAAGGAAAGGAGGAAAACAGGAATAAAGAAAAAGTGGAATTCAAATAAAGTAAACAGGGAACTAACAACTAGAGGAGGACAAAAAGGGTTTTCATAATAACTTTATTGAGAAAGCTTTCTTTTCTTTATCTAATATATGTAATTCATTCTCACTCTGCTTAAGTAATAATTCTTGATACTAAATACTCTTACTGAAACCTTAGCAAGTTATAATATATATAAGTTTTAAAGGGAAAAAGATACCACATAAATAAAACTAAAAATAAGCAAATTTATAAGTAAGGGTGATACAAGTAACTAAAATATCTTTGTAAGAGCCCAAAATACACCAGTCTAAACCCAAACAGTTACAATCAACTCAGTGAGAATTTAAATAAGTGTGAGACACAATAAAACTAATTAATTAAATTTAAAACATGTTTTATAACTATTTAAATAATATTCAATTTAGTTGAAACATAAAAATTTTACCATTTTAACACATTAAATGAATGTAATTAATTAATTTAGTATAAAGCATGAACAAGTAATTACTTTAAACTGTTTTATTAGTATAATACTTATTTTAAGTCAAACAAATATTTATTTTAATAAAATCACTAGCTTTTAAAGTAAAACATTAATATTTTATTTAGTAAAGTGCTTTAACTTGCTTAATACTTTGATGAAACAAGTGTGAGTCAGAAACACTTTCAATATTTATGGATTATAAGATATGAGGTGTATTAATTAATATATATAATTATCTAATTTATTTATTAGATTATAATTTAATTTAATTACTTATAATCAAAATATAAATATGTAATTAATAAATAATTAATTAATAACCATTGAATTCATAAAAAAGTGCCCAATTTTAATAGAATATAATTTATTACATGCTTATTTCATTGTATATACAATTCATATAGTAATAAGATATATATAACCCTTATTTTAATTATATTATCATAAGTTTATTATTTAATTATATTATTCAATATAATATAAATTTATATACATAATCTGGATAATTATTTGCCCTTCTCAGGTCCAATAAATTAAATTAAAATTTACTGGACTCCTGGTACAGCCTGGCTGACATAAAGCTTATTCCAATTTTTTGACTCAAACTGTCAGTAGATTGTCTAGAAGAAGGAGGAAAATTGTCAGCCAGGCTATACCAGGAGCCCAGTAAATGATATGTTGATTTATTGGACCTGAAAGAGGGCGTAAGAATTGCATTTGATGTATATAAATTAATATTTTATTGCATAATAAAATTATATAAGTATCTTATTAAATATAAGTGTTATATTAATTCTATTGTTATATAAATTATTTATACATTTAAATTAAGCATAATATATTTTATATTCTACAAATAATGGCGCATTTTTATGTATTTAATAATTATAAATAAATAAATAATTAATTACAAACATATATTATAATTATATGTGTAAAATTGACTTATAATGTAATTAAATTAATTAATTAAATTTATATATTAAATAAAACTTTTCATATATTATTAAACAATAATATTGGGCGCTTTTTTGACCCTTAATTGTGTCAGAAAAATTATTAAATAAATTATAACACTTATTTAATAACATAGTATTAAAATTTCCACTTTAAATTACAAATATCATTAAATTAATTATATGTTTCATTTAAACTAATTATTGAATTAATTACATAGTTGAAACAATTAATTAAAATTGCTTTAAACTGAATTGAATTAATTACATGAATTTTTGGTGTGAAAATAATTCTATTTGTTTTACTTAAACCCTTTACATGTCACTATAATGTCTGTTTAGGATTATTTTACTCACTGTTCTCATGTTTCAAACTTACTTGGTTACTAATTATTTTAATTAAGTGCTTTTGGGAAATTATGGTGGGAAAATTAGTTACTTACTGTTGGGTGGTCCTTCAAGTCTAGAAGATTTTTCAGGGAGGTCCAAGGATGGCAACACTGGGTTTCAGAGGATTCAAACTTGGTACGTATTTTACATATCTTTTAAAGATTATTTACTCAAATAATAAGAGGTAAAGAGATAGATTACTATTATGTTTAAAGGTTTAGAATCACTGTCAAGGTACACTTTTGGTCTAGAAGATTTGGTACGGAGTTTTTTCAAGAATTTTAAAGGTTTTAAATGGACTCTCAAAGATTGGTACGTATTTCTTAATCTAAGTGATTTTTTAATCAAATAAAAGAGGTAGAATTTTAATATTATTATAGTCTATTGATTAGAATTACGCTATTGTAAATACTAATGTGATAAAGTATAAAATATAAGTTTGTGTTGTAATACGTAGTAATAAAAGTAAGTGATAAAAGAATGGATTGAAAGGCACAAAATCGGAGGCCTTTTATAGGAAAAATATGAGAGAATAAAATATAAGGAATTTACACCGTCTACTGTGAGTGTGAGAGAAAAGAATGACAAGAAAAAGGAGTACATAAATGACATAAGAAAGTAATAAATTAGTACGTCAACAAGGGCATCAAATTTATTAGCACCAAAGTTTGAATTCCTTGGACTGTCACAATTATTACACAATAAATAATCAATTATATTACTTTCACCGGATTACAGATCTCTCACTGAGGTAATATAATTGTTTTAAAGTTTTAATATTATAAATTTATTATTAATTTTATTCCCTTTGACATATACTTTTGAGCACTGTGTTAGGGAGTAAAAATTGTAAGGGACATTTTATTTATATTATTTATTTATACTACTTATTGTACTTAACTTAGTTAATTGTAAGTACTACTTAAGTAAATAAATAAATAAATATTATTAAGAAGAAAGGCGTGGCTTCAACTCAGTAAAATAATTAATTATTTTACCGGGTAAGTCTAGTAGCCTGGCTGACACTCCCTCACTCTAAAAAAAAACAATAATAAAAAAAAATGCTATGATTTTTTCTTTTTATACTTTTTTAGTAGAGTAGGAAGATTAGATATCTCCTTCACAGGTATCCAAAAATCATATTCATATGATTTATTCTTGAAACTCAATAAGTATTCTGTACCTTTTTCAGCAGTAACTATTCTGTCATTTAGAATCTTATCAATAGGGGGTGTCAGTTCTGGCAAATCTGCACTTAAATTTGACCAAATCCGCACTTAAATAAGTGCGGATTTCCAAAACACACTAGCCCCAATACTGGTGGATTTCAAAATGAAATAAGTCACTTATTTCACTCAAATCCGCACTTTCTCAACCAAAAGTGCTGATTTCACCATCAAGTCCCATTTCACTGATTTGTCAGCATCATCCCATTCATACGCAGCACTCCGCAGCATAACACTTCATAACTCACAACATCGTACATCACTTACATCTTCATATCATATCATATAAGAGTTATGCCTTCCTCACTTTCAAATCGTGATAAATTACATAAAGCAATGACTTTCATGGCTCTTGAACTGCTCTTAGACTCTGATTGCAATTCTGATTCTGATCTAGAAGAAGATTTTGTCTTTTTATCAAAAATGGCCACGAAACGTTTCCTTCTTCCCAGAAAGCCTCAAGTACTTCATACCCCCAAGTACACCATCCAAACACTTCTTAAACTATCTACACCCAGTTTTAGAGAGCTGTTCAGGACTTCTCAGGAATGTTTCCTTAAATTGCTTGAGCTTATTCAGGATCATCCCATATTTCACAATAATTCTCAAAAAGAACAACAACATCCTTCAATTCAATTGGCCATCACACTATGTCATTTGGGTTCAAATGGTAATGGAGCCGCTTTGAAACGTTTAGAAAATGTCTTTGATTCAGGGTATGGTTCAGTTAACACTTATACCAAACAATTTATCACTGCCATCAACTCCTTGTAATCTCAACTTCTCACCTGGCCAACAAAAGAAGAGCGACTTGAATCATCTCAGGTTATGCAAGCAGAGGGCTTCCCAGGATGTATTGGTTTTGTTGATGGTACTGCTATTCCTTTGAGCCAGAAACCTGCTCAAGGTGGAAACAATTACTTTCACATTCTCGTCAAAAATTTTCACCAAAATATTTACAAGTCAAAAAAATTCTATATCTGTTTTAAAAAATTGGCAATACTCTCCCCTGCATTTTATTGAAGCAAGGGGTGGATATCACCAAAATTTTTCTAAGTCATCAATTTCACATGTCAGATTTGAAAATTTGGCAATACCCCCCCCCCTGCATTTTATTGAAGTAAGTGGTGGAAGTCATCTAAATTTAATATAATTACGTAAATTATTAAATAAATATCTAATATATATCAATTTCCCTAGTTTAAAGTAATGACAATCCCTTAAGCCAAAATGCAGATCAAATCTAGAAACAAAAGTTTGGGACTTTCCACAGGTATAGGCTAGAGGAACCCCATGAAACAAATAAATGTTATCATGATTACCATTTATACAACACAAGGTCGTGGGCCCATTACTTTAGTTGAGGAAATTGATACATAAAAAATATTTATTAAAAATTTACGAAAAAATATAAAATTTTCGATGACAACTCTAATCCCCATACTTTTTGGATCTAAATAAAGTTTTTTTAAATCGATTAACTTTACCTTCTTTCTTTACCTTATTGATTCTTTGAATCAACTTATGACTGATTTGAAATGAGCTACCAAAATGTGTTAAATGTTGACAGGATTCCAAACCAGGAAGAGCTTTGGTCGTTTGATGATTATCCTTAGAAGAATTCCAAATAGTTTCGATGATACCATTTCCCAAACCAAAATCAATGATGCACCGGTGGTCTGGAAAATATAAACCATTTCATTTGATTTTAGCTGGAGATGGTATTGGTTGGCCAGTAATTGGTTTGATATATGAGAATATACCAAAAGTAAGAAAATTGGTGTCCTTGGTATCGGTGTGAATTTTATTGTGAAATCCAGAATGAGTGATAATAACATTAGAAAATAAAAGATATTCGTGGCTGATATCTTCCCATTCGGAGTCACACCAATTCGGTATTCCAACTTTGGTTGCAAGTTCATGATTTTTTTCAAATGCTTTATTACAGTGCTTTTTGAGTCAAAGAGCAAGAAAAGAGTTAAAGGAAGGTAGAGTGTCCCATAAGCAAAAATCTTCATCTTTTTGAGCTTTAGTGATATTCTTGAGCAACGAATACATGCCTATATAATTAAAATGCCTAGATAATAATCATAAGAGTTTCAGAATCCTTATCCTCTAAATATGCAATATAAAAATGTGAAATAAGACAAGTGAAATTCAGAAAAAAGGCTCAACTTCAAAGGTCAAAATCTCAGCAACCACTGAACCTAATTCAAACCTGTTTGAGGTAAATGAAAGATATGCTTTAGTAGAATCTTCAGTTAAAGGACATGTGATTTAACTAAACCTAACCCTAATTTGTTACATAAAAAAATGAAATAAAAATTTAAATTGGGAAAAAAAAGGCTCAACTTTAATGGTCAATATCTCAGCAACCACTGAATCAAATTCAAATCTGTTTGTGGGAAATGAAAGGTAGCCTTCAGGAGAATCTTCAGTAAAAAGAACATTAGATTTGAATAAACCTAACCCTAATTCCGAGTCTGATTTTCAAAATTTTACAAAAACTTGAAAAGTGGTAATGAAGATGAGATCAAAAGGAGTTTTATAAGTTCACTGTTATCCAGATAAGAGTCATACATATATTTAAGTATGAAATTTTCATAAAAGGAATGAGATATCATATAGGCATGAAAAAAAGGAGATGAAACTTACCTTGATTGAAAAGTAGGAAAAATAGAGTGAGAAAGATTGATGTTGGAATTTTGGGGAAATTGAATATGGAGTAAGTGAAATGCATAAAGAATGTGCAATGTATGTGTTTCAATGAAATGGAGCCAAAAAAAAGTGAAATAAGGGAAAGGGGGGATAATGACCATGCCAAGGAGGGATGAAGAGTAGGGTGATGGAGCTAACAAAGAAAGTAAAGAGGGAGAGAAAAAAAAGGTTAATTATACCATTGAAATCCAAAATAACCACTTGCAAAAAAAATTTAGATAAAAAAAATAAAATAAACAGAAAAAAACAAAAAAAATTATAATTAGTAATCAAAAAATCAAAAAAAAAGAATAAAGTGACTTACCTGGAGAGATGAGATGACAAAATGAATGAAACCAAATTGTTTGAGGGATGTTGGAGGAGAATAGGAAAAGGATATGAGGGATGAATGAAAAAAAAAAATCACTGACAAAATATGCGATTTCAGAAAATATGCGATTTCATGTTGAGCTGGTGAAAGAAAACCAATGAGCCATCCAAAAAAAAAAATTCACCGTAAATTCCAAAAAAAATGAATATGCAACAAACCAAAATACCAACCCAAGTGAATGAAGTACACAAAGAGGACATTTGGAGAGTACAAAATGGTATGGGAAAGAAAGGGATGATGTGGCCAACATGTGGTTTTGAAAAAAAAATCATGAAAAAAGTGCTGATTTGAGGTCAGAACTGACACCCATAGAAAAAAGATTAAGAAGTAGAAGAAATAAGTAAAAAAGAATGTAAACATGCCTGGTCAAAATATTGAAAATGTCAGGAAGGGGTGTGTGCCGAGGATTGATGGGTAGGTAGCGAGGAAGGTCAGTGTGTCACATGTGACAGGGATGGGGTAAGAAAGGAAGGGATGTTTTGTGGCTAAAATGTGGTTGTGAAAAAAAACGGGAAAAAAGTGCTGATTTGAGGTCATAACTAACACCCTTTTTTGAAATAAGTGACTTTTTTGCAAAATTTAAGTGCTGATTTTTAAGTGCTGATTTGGTTTGAAATCCGCACTTAAGTTAAGTGCGGATTTTCCAGAACTGACACCCCCTAATTTCTGCTGTTTCAGTGATTTCATTTGGGGTTTTCTTTGTTCTTCCCCTCCTTTTTGGAAATAAATCACTATTGGATGTGTAAGGTTTCAGAAGAGATATTGGAAAACAGGATGTTTTCTGTCATATGGGGAATACAAAATAACCTCAACTGCATTATCACCAACCATTCTTCTTACAACAAATGGACCAAAAAATGGGTCTTTCAATTTGTTATTACCTTGTAAGTTGAAGTGGACTGTAGAAATCAACACTTCATCACCCTTTTTAAAAGTGTATTCTTTATGGGATTTGTCCCATCTCTTCTTCTCATATTCAAAGGATTTTTCAATAAATTTTTGAGCATGACTTTTTCAAAGTTGTTGCATTTGAAGAAAAGATTTTACACCAGGATATAAATCCAATTTAGTTATTTTATTATTGAGAATTTGGGCAGGAGTATTTGGAACATATCCAAGACAGAGCTCAAAAGGCTTTCATTGAGTAAAAGAATGAACAGTGCTATTATAAGCAAATTCAAACCCAGGCAGTAAGGTAACCCAATCATGAGTGAATCTGCCATTATCTTTATACTCAAGGCCAAAGGCACAATATCTTCTTATCATGTCCTCTAAAGTCTGAATCATTCTTTCAGCTAAACCATCAGTCTGAGGGTGATGGGCAGTAGAAAGTTTCAGATCAAAACCACAAACATCCATCAGAGACATCCAAAATTCAGAAGTAAATTTAGGGTCTCTGTCAGAGATTATAGCTTTTGGAAAACCAGCAGTATTGAACATATGGGACCACCATAAGAAAGCTAATTCTTTAGTGGAAACATCCTTGTAGGTAGGGATAAATTTACACATTTTTGTGAATCTGTCCACAATAACCCAGCAAGAGTTATAACTGTCTTTTCCAGAAATAGGTAATCCTGTTACAAAATCCATGTTTATTATCTGCCATGGTGCATCAGGAGGTTCAATATGTTGCATTAATCCAGCTCTCTTACCAGTCAATCTTTTTGATTTTTGGCAAGAATCACAAGATTCAACATATAATTTGGTGTCTTCAGACATATTAAACCACCAAGAAGTGTTTTTAATTCTGATCATTGTTTTTTCAAGGTCAAAATGTCCATCTAATATGTCATCATGACAAATTTTCAAGATGATTTCTTTCATAGAAGGAGGAATAACAATGACATTACTCAACTTTCTTCTATAATATAGATATCCTTCATCAATTGAAAATTTAACTTTCTCCAAAGCCTTCTGGTACTTTTTTGAAAGGGTTTAATTAATGCTTGTATTGAAGCATTTTTTGGATCATTTAATATGGTGCATAACTTTTTTAAGTCAGTGTCCTTATCATATGAATCCAGAATAAGCTGTAATAGCTCTTCCTCCATATCAACCACATATATTCCATAAATATGAATAATTTCATCCTCATGATCATAAGCAGGATTAGAGTCATTATTTTGCAAAGGTAACCTAGATAAAATATCCACATTTGAGTGAACAATACCAGCCCTATGAATAATTGTCATTCTCCCTATGTACTCTTGAACAGCCAACTTCCATCTGAACATATGTCTGTTAGGTGTTTTCAAGTTTTAAAGGGATTTAACTGCACTGCAGTCAGTAACAAGTTCAAATTTCTGGCCATCTAGGTAATAATGTAGCTTTTCTAGAGCCCACACTACAGCTAAACATTCAAGCTTGGTGGCACCATATTTCAATTCACTATTTCTCAAGGTTCTTGAAATATAACAAATTACTACTTCTGATACTTTATCATTCATCACTTGTTTTTGATGGAGGGCAGCACCCAGACCAATAAAGCTAGCATCTGTATAAAGTACAAATGGCTTGTTAAAATCTGGAAGAGCCAATATAGGGGCTGTCATTAAGTAACTTTTCAATGTATTAAAAGCTTTCTGACAGTCATTATTCCAGAGAAAAGCAACATCTTTTCTGGTTAGTTTTGTAAGAGGCAAGGCTATGACCTGGTAATTTTTAATATACTGTCTATAGTATCCACACATTCCCAAAAAACTCTGGAGCTCTCTAACCGTGGTAGGAGCCTTCACCTGTTGTATGGCTGTCACTTTATTTTGGTCAACACATATCTGTAATCCTGAAACAACATGACCCAGCACTTTTAAGGAAAGAAAACCAAATTTACTTTTCTTCAAAGCAAGTGTCATATATATTTCATCCATTTTGTGGAACACTTTACACAGGTGGTTAAGATGGTCCTCAAATGTTTTTGAGAATATAATGATATCATCAATATAAACCATCAGCCATCCTTCAATTATCTCTTGATGGAATGTGTTAACAATAACTTTTTAAAAAACTGAAGGGGAATTTTTAGGTCCAAATGGCACCCTAACATACTTATAAATACCCATATGAGTAGCAATCATCAGAAAAATCTGGGAATTCTTCTCAACAGGTACCTGGTGATATCCCTTGTTACCATCCAAGCAGCTTATATATTTAGCACCTTGTAAGGTAGCATGTATAGAGCTAATTCTAGGTAAAGAGTAGATATCATCAACAGTATAATTATTTAATGCTCTGTAATCACCACATAACCTGGCTTAATCTTTCTCATAAGAAATTAGGACAGGTGAGATAACACAATATTTAGGTGTTTCAACTAACTTTTCAATAATATTCATTTTCAAAAGGTTAGAGATATTGTCTTCAATATCTTTTCTCTTTGTGGGAGAAGCAGGATAAGGCTTCTTCTTTAAACTAGGTGGTATATCACTTAATGGGCAAGACAATGAAAGTTTCATTTCCTCTTTAACTAATCCCAGTTCATGTGACCCATGAGCAAAGGCCATAGGAAAAGACTTTATCAAGTTAATGATGGAATCTTTATCCTCGCCAGAAAGTTGTTCTCCAAAAGAGGCATTGTCAATTTCAGACATAAGGGCATGCATTTCCCTTGTAGATCTTCCTTTGTATTGAACCACAGAATTACATGTGTTCAATTCTGGTTTTAACAATTTTTTGGGGGAGGAGATCTTAAATTTTCTCTTCCCATTTATCCCCATTGTGAAGCATTGGTTTGTAGGATCTAATTTTATGCCATATTTGGTTAAAATGTCATTTCATATAATAAACCAACTGCTTAAGTTATCATTTTTCATGACAACAAAATCACAAATAGCTCTTACAAAACCATGGTTATATTTAAAAAACACTGTGGCTTTGTATTTATTAATGGGGGACAAAACAGAGCCATAACCTCTCCAATTTTCAGAAATGATAGGCATTGTAGACAATCCTATATTACTAGCTATAGGCCTTGACCAAGGGAGTTGGAGAAAAACCAGAGAGAAAATCCCCTGTCCCTTTAGAAAAATCGAGTGAAATTTACTTGCTAAAGTAAGTTGGTTCCTGTTTGCTAAAGCCCCTTTTTCAACACACTTGACTGCTTGATGAGTCAAGAAACTAGTCCCCAGACAGACTACCAGACCAAATAACTGAAATGTAGACCAATGTCCACACCAGAGAAAGCAAAGATACTTGATGTAGGCTGAACAATCCACACCAGAGACAGCAATAATACTTGATATAGCTTGCAAGACTATACCAGAGAACCTGTTGCCAAAGTTGAGTTAAATGAAGAGCTAACCTTGAAACAAACACAGCCAATTGTGGCCAAAAACAGTGAAAACTGAGTGAGGAACAATGATATCACCTCTGGATGGTTGTATGATAATTAAATTTGCCCCAAACTGTCTTATTCACTATGTACACACAGACCACTATCTAAGAGCCCATGCACACCAACAAATTTGGCGCCTGTACCAGCCAAATTGAATAAAAACCCTCCAGAAGCACTCCCTAACCTTCTAAAACAGAGGCGGGCAGGCCGCCTGACGTCGGAGGCGCCGCCTGAAGTGGCCCGGCCTCCCCGAAGCCAAAAAACCAATAAAAACACCGAATCTACTTAGAAAAATTAGCTACAACTACTAAAACCCTTAAAACACAGAATTACGCTATAACAACATTGTGACATGAAATATAGAGCTAAATTAGCCCTATCCAATGGTACTAAACGCTTAACCCTAAGACTTAAGGTTATCCCATAAAACACAAAAAACAAAATTAAACAGCTATCTTTTGTAACTGAAAAATGAGGAAATGACCCCTTAAAACTTAGAATATGAAAAATATCATCAAAACATGAAATATATAGGAAAACCGGGGCTATCAAATGATAGTACCCACATACCTGCAGTCCCAATATTCACGGAATAAATCTAGAAGAACACCCAATTCTTCAACAGATGTCAATTAAGACATGCACAAACAGCGCCAAACAACACAACAAAGGCCCCTTCCAATGTTGGAAGACCACATCCTCCCTCCAATTCATAATGTACACATTCTTTCCTCATCAAACCACCATGTTCAACCTTCTTCCCACATCTACCTCTGAAATGGGTCCTTGCCAATACTGCATTGACAATAATCTAATCTGCACCATCACACTGTCACCGGACGACCTACGCACAAGGTCGAGGATGTTCCTGAAAGTGAGATGAGGGATTTTAGAAACTTCTTCGAAGCACAGAGGAATGATTCGAGAAAGTGGTTCGAAGGTCACTCGAAGTAAGAGCTACAGGTTTGAGGTTCGTTCGAGAAGAATTATAAAATAGTTTCAAATGTAATAGGAATTCTTAAGATCTCACGAAGGGTTGGAAACTCAATAATCAAATATTTAGGATTTAGAAATGAATATTGAGAAATTAAAAGAAAGATACAATAACAATGATTTAACTTTAAAGATTTACCACTATTAATGTAAATACGATTTATAATTTAATTCTAAGGAATATCAAACCAAATACCCAACCCCTTTTATATCCTTTGTTCCTCCTCGCATTGACCTCCCTTCCATCGCACCATTCCCATACCATTGACCATTACTAACATACACTTAGACCCTCTTCGCTAAATATCCGTCCATGCTCAATTTACCCCTTTTTAATTAATTAACAAAACTTTAATGAAAAACTACTACTGTACTATTTTGTTGAACCTAGCGCTGTGCGTCGCTTATTGAAAGGGAGACTAAGGCACCCCATTGGGAGATTGACTAATTTAGATTTAGAGTTTAGGCTAGCGCAGTTAAATAGTAAGTACACAAAGGGGAATCGCAGTTGCTATGGATAATTGCTTTCTGCGCTTCGAGTATAGATTTAGGACTCGATATTATTGATTTAATGAGCTGCTTTCGCCTCGAGTGTCACGTGGCGCGTGACAGATGCCCGGGTATAAGAATTGCAAACTCTGTTGAGCTTGAGCCATCTTCCCACACTAGTTTCCCTTCTTCTATAACTTTTCCTCACTTATTAATTTCCCTTTTTATAATGAACTGCCCTACTCCCACACCCTAAAGCGGATGGGGGAATGATTACGCAACAATTTTCACAAACTTGCACGGCTTGTGAAAGCATGGAATATTTTTGTGTCGAAAGTACGGCGACTCGAGGCCCTCGCCAGAAATGCGAGTTTTGCCGTTGGCGACGAGTGGTGTGTGATGCGTTGACGAAGAAGGCAGAGATCGAACAACGGTTCACCAAGACCAAGTTTTGGGTAATCCCTAAAACAAAAGAGGTGGTCAAAGACATTTGGGATGTCTCGATTGAAGATGAACAATCGGTGGGGGAAAATGATAAGGAGCTAAATAACGAGATCACAACCTGGGTAACCCAGGCCACGAGTTCGAAGCGAGGTGTCGAGGAAGAGGTAGACGAGTTGGTGGAGGAAGATGAAGATGAAGTCCCTGTTCCAGGGCGGGCACCCAAGAAACGACAGGTGGTCATTGAAGACGATGAGGAGGAAAGAGAAGCAGAGGTAGAGGTGGCGCCAAGGTTATTCTTAGAGCCTGACCCCATCTTCGAGGTAAGTTTTCAATTGTTATTTTTTAAGGATGAAGTTACTGATGAGTTTTGTTTAGACATTGAATACCCTTGAAGACCCGATTGGGGAGCCTGCACCGGTTTTACCAACTGAGGCAAACCCTCCGGCCACAGATGTAGTTGAAGAACCTGAAGACACACTGGACCAGGTGTGGTCGAAGAAACCTCGTCAAGGTCGACGGGTGAGGTTCGCAGAAGAGTTGTGTGGGGAGGTCGACACAATTATCGACACTGCTTCCTTTGACGTGGCAGAGGAACTCTTGGAGATTGGAGAGGTGGTTCCGGTAGGAGAGGAGGAGGTATTTGAGAAATGCAGGAAGGAGATAAGGGTAGTTTTGGAGAAAATGAAAAGATTGGTTTGAGAAAAATTAAAAGAAAAAATTTGAAATGAAAAGGAGATGTAAAGAAGTAGAAGAATTTGTATTTTAGTTTTATTTTATTTTATTTTATTTTTTTATTGTAGGTGAATATTATTAATTTTATAAGATTTGAGAGAGAGAAAAAGGAAAAGAAAAAAGAAGTTTAAAATAAAAATTTTAGAATTTGAAAGAAGAAATTTAAAGAAAAAAAAGTTGTTTAATTTGAAGGAAGTTTTAAGGTTTTAAAAGGAAAATTTTATGTAAGAAAAGAGAGAGAAAAAGAAACGGTTGGTGATTGAGATGAGTTTGTTAAATTGAGAATTTAATGAAAGAAGAATTTTTTTTTTTTTTTTTTTGGAAATTTTAGTTGAAAAGAGAGGAAGAAGAAAGAAAAGAAAAAAAACAGAATTTAGAATTTAAAGAGAATTTGAAAAGAAGAATCATTTGTTCGAAGAATTATTATAGGGAGATTTAGAGGTTGAAGTTAAGTTCAAGAAAATGGTCGTGCCGTACAAGATTTGATGGTTCAAAGAAAAGAAAATTTTTAAAGAGAGAATAAATTTTTAGAGAAGAAAATTTTAAAGAGAATTTTAAATTTAGGAAAAGAATGTATTTTAGAGAATTGAAAAAGAGAAAAGAAAGAAAATATTTAGAGAGATTTAAGAGTTTTTTATTTTATTTTATTATTTATGTTTATTCTATTTATTTTATTTTATTGTTTATTTTATTTTATTGTTTATGTTTATTCTATTTATTTTATTTTATTTTTATTTTATTTTATTTTATTTTATTTAACTTTACTTTTGATTTTACTTTTAGTTGGTTTTAAAGAAAAATTATATAGAAGTAGAAGAAAAAAAAAAGAAGAGAGAGAAAAGAGAAAACAAGGCTAAGAAATTTAAGAGGTGTTTAGATTTTAAAGAAAGAAAGAAAAAGAAAAGAAAAATTAAATAAAAGAAATTTTAAGGTTTTGGTTTTAAAGGATATTTCAAATGAAAAGATTTTAGGAGTTCAGGGGCATTAGAAACATTGATGGCTGGTTCCCAGGATGTTTTGTCTGAGTCACGAGGTATTGAAGTTTCCCCTTGCGTATTCTTGAATCAAGGATACAACTTACTTCCCACTCTAGATGATCTTCTACTTTGACCGGTTCCGGAGGGGGTTGGTTCTTGCCCGGGTATATTTCTCGAGCCAGTTCCAGGAGAGATACATGGAAAACAGGGTGAATCGACTGCCATTTAGGAGGTAACTTGAGTCGAAATGCAGTTTTAGAGACTTCAGAGTTGATTTCGAATGGTTCCAAGTGCTTTTCAGCCAGTTTCTTTGATTGTCGTGTTGTTCAAATGTTTCGTGCGTTGAGCTATACTTTGTCGCCTGGTTTAAAGGAAGGAGCTGATTGTTGATGTTTTTCAGCCTGTTCCTTGTATCTTCGAATCGCTGATTCCAAATTTGTTTTAAGTTCTTCTTGAAGTCGTGATATAGTTTGAAGATAATGTTCCGCAGGATGATTAGTTCCTACATGGATTGAGTTGAATCAAGGATGTCGTCCATAAATGGTTTCGAAGGGAGATTGTCGTGTCGAAGAATGAGTCGAGTTATTATAAGCGAATTCGGCCAATGGTAACCATGTGGTCCAATCGCCTTGTTGGTAACTGACATACATTCGAAGATATTGTTCGAGGATTTGGTTAACTCTTTCTGTTTGACCATCAGTTTCAGGGTGATAGGCCGTGGAGAGGTTCCTCGTGATATTGAGTTGTCGACACAGTTGGGTCCAGAATGTGGATACAAACAATGAGCCTCTATCTGAAATAATATCATTTGGTAAGCTGTGTTTAGAAAATACATATTCTAGAAACAATTTGGACAAATCTTCTGCTGTAGCAGTAGTAGTGGTTTTAATGAAAATAGACATTTTTGAAAATCTATCTACTATTACTAATATAGCATCGAAATCATTAGAAATAGGAAGTTGAGAAATGAAATCCATTGATAAAGATTCCCAAGGTTTAGAGGGAATAGGAAGTGGTTGAAGCAACCCATGCTTCCGGTGACAGGGAGCCTTATTCCTATTACATTCGTAACAAGCTTTTATATAGGCCTTGATTTCCCTGGTCATACCTGGCCAGAAGAAATCCCTCGCTATTAACTGGTAGGTTTTATCAACCCCAAAATGACCAGCTAATGGAGAATCATGTCGACTGTTGAAAATCCATAATTTTATCTCATTGTTGTCGGGTATGACTACTCTACCTTCGAAGACTATAGGCCTGATTCGATACTAAATCTTTTGGCCCCTTGCTTCGAGAGTATTTTGTCTTTTAACCCTAAACAATATTTGTCCTTCGACTGAGCTTCGAGGATGTTGGATAGTGGATTTTGAAAAGATTGAATTGTCATCTAATTAAGTTGATGAGTCGTTAACATTGATTTGTTGAAGATTGATTGCACATTTGCTGGGTTCTTGTCAGCAAATGCGTCCCCCCGCTGTGGGTAAACGTCGTCCTGACGTGACAAGATATCTGGGACAATGCAATTTTTTCCTGGGCGATAGGAATAGA
This sequence comes from Hemileia vastatrix, assembly GCA_030280995.1. Lineage (NCBI taxonomy): Eukaryota > Fungi > Basidiomycota > Pucciniomycetes > Pucciniales > Zaghouaniaceae > Hemileia > Hemileia vastatrix. The sequence continues at coordinate 19,961,341 of JASXTE010000015.1, forward strand.
GAAAGAAAATTCAGACAAAAATTCAGCCCACCTGGCTTGACGCCTGGTTAACACTTTAGAAGACATGAAGTATTTCAAAGCATTATGATCTGTTAAGATTTGAAAAGGACTATCTAGGCTGAGAAGAAAAGAACACCATTTTTTAAGACAATGGATAATAGCTAAAAGCTCTTTGTCATGAATTTAATAATTTAATTCTGCGGCTATGAGTTTGCGTGACTCAAAAGCAACAGGGTGAAACAAATTTGTTTCAGGATTTAATTGGGAGATGACCCCTGCCATAGCATAATTGCTCGCATCTGTCTCAACTATTGTCGAGGCAGAAGGATCAAAATGTCAAAGAATTGGGGCTGTGGTGAACGCCGTTTTTAGTGCTTCGAATTCCTTTCGTGATGTAGAAGTAAAAACAAAAGGAATGTCTTTTCTAAGAAGAGAAGTAAGATTGGAAATAGTTTTAGAGTAATCTTTAATAAATCTTCTATAGAAGTTTGCAAAACCCAAAAATCCTTGGAGCGATTTAATGTTTTTGGGCTCAAGCCATTCCAGGATTTTCTGGAATTTTTTGTCATCCATTACTAAACCGTCAGTTGACAACGTAAAACCCAAAAAATCAATTGATTTTAGGTGGAATTCGCATTTATTATGCTTGGCATAGAGACCATGATCTCAAAGACGATTTAGGACCTGTCGAACATGATGAATATGTTCATCTAGTGTTTTCGAGAATATTAAAATATCATCTAAATAGACGACTACAAATTGTTCAACAACATCTTGAAAGATATCATTAACAAAAGTTTGAAAAGTTGAAGGTGCGTTACATAATCCAAAAGGCATAACTAAATATTCAAAACTACCAAATCTAGTGCGCATTGCAGTCAGTGGTTCATGACCTTCTGCAATGCGAATCAGATTGTTAGCGCCTCTAAGATCAATTTTAGAAAAGAAATTAGCACCATTGAAAAGGGTAAGAAGTAATGACATAGGAGGAACAGGATATGCATTCTTCTTCGTGACTGTGTTGAGCTTTCTATAGTCAACACACAACCTAAGACTACCGTCCTTCTTTTTTACAAAGAGGACAGGGGAGCCGGTTGAAGATTTACTGGCTCTGATGAAACCTTTGGCTACATTCTCTGCAATGTAGTCTCGAAGAACTTGAGATTCGTCCTTCGATAAAGAATAGACAGGACCTGCCGGAGGTACGGGGCCTATTAACTCTATTTGATGGTCATAGGGTCGATGAGGTGGTAACTTATCGGCCTTGCCGATTGAGAAAACATCGAGGAAATTGTGGTAGATTTCCGGTAGAGTTGATTTAATGGCTTCAACGTTGATTTGGTTGTCCTCATCATCTTCGAGAGAATCTGTTGAGGGAAGACCAGAATTGAGAGAGCATAATTTTATTACTTCAAGGCAATTTAAATCCTCTTCAAGTGAAGTCATCGAGCTAGAAAGGTTAGCCAATTGCTCATTTAGAGAAGGATCAGATGCTTGCAAGTCATCTGGCAGAGACTTGTCCTCTAGCAGGACGTTGTCAGGCGGGTTGTTTAACTCCCTATTGACCTGCATTGAAGAATCAGAAATATACTTAGAGCATGGGGTGATCAATCCCTTAGTCCAATAAATTTCGGGATTCCAATGCGTTAAAAAGTCATGGCCAAGAATTGTATCGTCCATCCTTGGGGCGTCCAAGACTGATAATTCCCACTCGAAGGGGGGAAAGTTCGGAAAGTTGAAAACCCATAAAACTTTCTTACTTACCCAATATTTGGGTTCCTCTGATTCGACCAAATAGATTGGAGTTCGATCGATATCTGTAAATGTTAGTTGAAGCTTCTCGGCAAAAGATAAACTAAAAAAAGAAATTGAAGCTCCAGAGTCTATAAGACAACTGAAGGTAATATCCTCCTTAAAAAGAATGAATCTCAAGTGGTTTAAGGCAACTCCAGTCCTTAAGACATGGAGGTTCTGTGCACTGGGAGAGATAAGATAGTTTGCTTTACAAACAAGTAAACTATCTACTAGTTTTTTGACTTCGAACTAGTACCTTCTCTTTCCTTCAACTTTACACAGTCTTCCAACTTGTGCTTACCCCCACAATACATACATAACCCATTATCTGCTCGTCTCTTCCTCTCAGCTTCTTTAAGTTCCCCTTTAGGATCCAGTACTTTGCTGATATTGCCTGGGGTCGAGCCTTTTGGTCGAGGTTTATCCTTTCCCTTATTGGGTTTGGATTGAGTCGAGGAGGATTGGTTTGGTCGTGGGTGTGAAGAAGGTCCCGATTTAAAATTTAGGCCTTGAGATTTGTTGGCATATTGACGATGTTGAAGTCGTCCTTGATAAATGCCGTCAAGTTCGAGGGTTCAATCCATTAAATCCGTTAAAGTAGTCATCTTCTGACCGTGAAGATTTAATTGATCCAGAATCCTCGAAGGAAGTCCTTTCTTGAAATGATACTTAAGGGCAGCATCATTCCAACCTACTCGAGTTTGAAGTGCTCTGAAGTTCGAGATATATTTAGAGGCTTTACCATTATCACTCATGCAAAGAAAATCAAGTTCAATTTCTGCGTTGTCCATTTCATTAGGGTCCCCAAACAACGTAAAAAGTTGGTCTTCGAACTTTTCCCAATTATTGATAAGTAAGTGGGTTTCTGTCAAAGAAAGCATGAGCAGATAAGGTTAGAACCATCTTGCTGCTTTCCCGGCTAGGAATGAAGAAGCGTAAACAACCTTCGATCGGTCGCTGTTAAAGGTTTGAGGGTCATTATGGAACAGTAGCTTGCAGGTTTGCAAGAAGGGTCTCAATCTGTTGGGGTGATCTCCGTCGAATTTGTCAGGAGATTTCATAGAAGGAGTTTTGAACTTAGATCCCTCTGAAGACGTTGGATTTGAAAGGGTTTTCATGAAAAGTCTCATGAAATCTTCCAGAGAGTTACATGGTCCAGGTTCTGAGGATTGACCAGAAGGGTGATTGGCTGGGGCGGATGGTGCCTCGTGCATTGTATCCTCTCCTTCTTCTTCATCACTAGAATCCTCAAAATCTTGTGGGATGTCTTCTACAGATTGAACTGAATGTTGCCGTTCCCTAAAGTCAAGTGGTTCCAAAGAGTGAGTGCGGGAAACAGACCTTGTGGCTGTTAGCCTGCCCCTAGCGCGAGCTCTAGTAGTAGCGCCCGGAGGAGGAGTGCGTTGAACAGGTGCCATTTTAAAACTTTAAAAACACCTAAAAGGACGTAGTAGTGCAAAGAATGAGAGCTACGGAGAATTAAATTATACTGTCACCAGACAACCTACGCACAAGGTCGAGGATGTTCCTGAAAGTGAGATGAGGGATTTTAGAAACTTCTTCAAAGCACAGAGGAATGATTCGAGAAAGTGGTTTGAAGGTCACTTGAAGTAAGAGCTACAGGTTCGAGGTTCGTTCGAGAAGAATTATAAAATAGTTTTAAAGGTAATAGGAATTCTTAAGATCTCACGAAGGGTTGGAAACTCAATAATCAAAGATATAGGATTTAGAAATGAATATTGAGAAAATAAAAGAAAGATACAATAACAATGATTTAACTTTAAAGATTTACCACTATTAATGTAAATACAATTTATAATTTAATTCTAAGGAATATCGAACCAAATACCCAACCCCTTTTATATCCTTTGTTCCTCCTCGCATTGACCTCCCTTCCATCACACCATTCCCATACCATTGACCATTACTAACATACACTTAGACCCTCTTTGCTAAATATCCGTCCATGCTCAATTTACCCCTTTTTAATTAATTAACAAAACTTTAATGAAAAACTACTACTGTACTATTTTGTTGAACCTAGCGCTGTGCGTCGCTTATTGAAAGGGAGACTAAGGCACCCCATTGGTAGATTGACTAATTTAGATTTAGAGTTTAGGCTAGTGCAGTTAAATAGTAAGTACACAAAGGGGAATCACAGTTGCTATGGAGAATTGCTTTCTGCGCTTCGAGTATAGATTTAGGACTCGATATTATTGATTTAATGAGCTGCTTTTGCCTCAAGTGTCACGTGGCGCGTGACACACACCTCCTGTCAATCCATACAGAATGTCCTGAAATGTCTGCGAATCCAAAAAGAAGACCTGCTACAGACCTGGTCCATTATCTTCTGCAACAGCCTCACCTCCACCTCAACCTGGTCTATCTTCTACCAGCACCAAAAGATCTGGGCAATCCATCTTAATTCCCAGATTAATTAAAAAACTACACCCTTCCCAGAAGAGTTCCAAAACCACTAAAACAACAAGTTCCACCATCCCTGGTCCATCTGATGGTAAAAACTTCCATTTCTTCTTTCCACTTTATAAAACTGATGACTTCTCAGTTCCTTCATCTTCATACAGTGATGATAACAATGTAGGATCCATTGAATTAACAACACCAAACCACTTGCCCGCAATTAAGGCCAAGTTCCAACAACACACATCTCAACAGAAACACCTTCTGCTAAACTACTTCCAATCCACTCCTGCTAGAGATCCACAGGACATTGAGAACAGAAGACACCTCATTCACCAGTTCAAGGCTAATTCTGAACACTTCATTTCATCTCTTGATTCCCTCTGTATTTACACTAGTACTTGAGCTTGATTCAGAAAAGAAAAATTGACCACACCCTCTATAGGATGTAACCACAAATAACCCTCAGTTTTAAGTCTTGGGGGACCATCCTCATTTTATAGTCTTGGGGGACTCAAAAACCTAAATCATAAACCCAGAACCAGAGATCAACCACATCAAGACACAGAGAAAAAACTCACATTCTGGGGTAACTGTGAATAGAGTAGCCAGCCCATCAATTACCCCCAAACTTGCCTTTGCTAAATTCAGAGGCTCCCCCTGTGGATACCCTCCACCAATCTTTCAAACCCATTCCAACAACAAAAACCCATTCCTCAGTTTATATTCTTGGGGGACTAAAACATCAAACAATCCTCAGTTTAAAGTCTTGGGGGACTATTCTTGAAAGCATAGATTTTCAGTTTAGAGTCTTGATGGACTATTCTTGAAACCAGCCAGTTTAAAGTCTTGGAGGACTGCCTGAAACCAGATTTCAGTTTAAAGTCTTGATGGACTAGCAGAATTTTGCATAAAATAGACGCAGCCAATTTCATACAGAATACACCTACAGCCAACCTGCTGAACTTCCACATTCACTTCATCATCTACCCATCACTGACAAAATCTCCTTCTTATCTCTTTCCATCATCTTTTCTCACCACAGATCATGGATGGATCCCCTGATGTTGACCCCTCCAATCTTCCTTGCTTCACTGATCCCAAGGACTATGCCTGCAAGCAGTGCATCCACATGTGCAGACCTTGCACATTCACTCTTCCAACTCCTGAAGCCAAATTCTACAACAGGGCCTGTGATTCTTGCTACTCCAAAAAGAAGAAATGTGACAGAGATGCCAACTACCCTATTCCTCCTCCTTCACCTTCTCATAAATACCTCTCCAGATCCCCTACCCAATCCCCAGAGCTTGGTCCAGCCTCTTCATCTTTATCCTCAGCACCATCCAGAAGATCCCGGAACTCAGTTTCCAGAACTCTCCCCAAAAGGCCTGCTTTAACTTCCCAAGAAACATATTTTATCTCTGCTAAATTAGCTCCAAAAGCTTCAAAATCAGCTCCTAGGCTTCTAGACCGCATCCAGGTGGCCCGGCCAACTTCGGGAGGCCTGCCCGCCTCACTAGACAGTGAAAATCAGGCTCAAAACTTCCAAAAACAACCAGAAAACAGCCAAATTCATCCAATCAACAAAAACAACTCCACGCAGCCACCTCCCACTTCTCCCGAAGCAATGCAGCCAACCTCTCCAAGTTCCAAAAACTCCAAAATTTCCCAAACTTCTAGGAGACCTGCCAGAGGACCCCAGGAAGAAACTAGAGCACCTAACACCGCACCAAAGCAACAACTTTGCCCCCAGTTAAGGCAACAAAACTACACCTCTCCTCTGTCAGACATCTATTCTTCTGACAGTTCCATTCCTTCAAAAGCATCATCCAGAAGAGATCAATCCGCTTCCAGATCACCCTCTACTGCCCCATCTTATAACAACCCTGGTACTCCATCACCAGCACCTCATACAACTGAATCAAGCAGAAATATTAACAACAGCAACAACAGACCTGCTTCTCCAACTAGGCCCCAGGAACATCAGCCTCCTAGTTCACCTTCTCAAAACCTTTCAGAGGAAGACCAAGAGAATCCATATCTTTCCCTAATTTATCCACCTACTATCACCATTCCAAAATCTTCATGAGTGCAAATTCCGGCCTTTTACAAATTTGATGAGCTTCCAATCTGTAAGTACCACATTAATTCATCCAATTTCTTCAACAAAAATAATTACTGATCCAATTCTTCTTGTCTAGTTGGCACCCCTCCTCCTGAAACTACTATTGGAGTTGGCCAACCTCTAGAAACTTCTTTGACCCTGGATTATGGAGACATGAAACAACACCTCAGCACCATGTGTTCAAACATGCTGAAAGACTTTTCCCTCCATGGACCATTAAATGACTTTGAGAAAACCTTGAGGAAAAAACTATTGGACGACCACTGGAAGATGTCTAGGATCATTAAGCACACCTTCCAACAATCCATTCCTGCCTCTTCTTCCTCTTCTTCTGAACTTCCATCCAAACCCATTCCTGCCCATTATAATCCATATAATCTCTCCATCAGGATGCACTTCAAAGAACACAGTGCTTCCCACAACCCCAACAAAAAAGAAAAACGACATCATAATCCGGACCAGCCTCCAGAAACTTCATCATCCAGACAATGAGCTCGTGCAAAAAGATTAAAAACATATTAATAAATAAATAATAAAAATTAATAACTATAAATTCTAATTTTTTTTTACAGTCTACTAACATACTAAAATTAAAAATTGATAAATAAAATAAAAAAATAAATGAAATAAAATAAAAGATAAAAAAAATAATACAAATGGTATCCCCCAGCCAATTGATGAGCTAATCCCCTGATACCTTGCCCACATCCAAGTGCACCTTGATGTGGATACACCTTATGTCAGGCTAGGGTCAAGTACAAGGACGTGAACTAGCTTGAATAGTCAGTTGTCTAGAAGATTTAAATGGTCCTGTATGAATACTGTAGTACTAATCCACTAAGTTGTAAAATATAATCAAATATAAAGGTCTCAGTAATATAATTCTCACTGTTCTTATATATGGCTTACAATCTTTATAGTTGGTAAAAAAATAGATTATATAAATTCAGATACTATTCAAAAGTCTTATAAAAGTACTAATTGATATGTATTGTAATTGGTTTGGTTATATTGGTTGAATTGTAATGATAAAGAATGAAGAAATACAACCCAAAAACCTCCTCCTTTTATACACACTGAGTTCCCCAATGATTCCCTTGATGTACCACCCAATACACAGTTAATGACGCCTCTAAACAACTAATAGACATGCCCATCAACATTCCCAGTAACCCATGACATAATTAGAAGAGTAACAACCGCCAAAATCCTGTAATAATAAGGGAAATCCATCAAAATTAAAGAAAAAGACAAAAAGAGAGTATATGCGTATAAAACAATAATATTAAAGACTAAAGGAGAATTTTTAAGGTTAATAATAGCTTAATAATAAGGGGGATTGACTGTAGAAATAATGGGGCTAATCCTGACATTATACTACGTGAAATTCCCATTCAAAAATAACCAAAATTGACTGAGAAACCACCCAAAACTTAAAAAAGAGCGTGAGATGTGGGGTAACTACATGCAGTTCTTGGAAGGCTCTTGCACGGGTAAATCCTTGACTAAAATTAGGCGAATTTAAGCGTGGTGATGAAATAAAGTGCCAAGAGTGAGGTTATTAATGAAATTAGTGCATATAAACAAGGTCAATGCATTATTAATTAAGCTAGGACACTAAATAAGCGCCTGTCGCCTATTTTAGTGTGTTTCCCCACAGTGGGCGTAGAATGTGGGGTAATTATAGTGTGAAAAAGCTAACTTTGCTAAAAATGAAGCTATTCACACGGGAAAAAAGCAGGCAGTATGTGGCCAGTACACAGAAGCCATTTCTGGCATAAAAAACACCAAGTTTGAAAAGTGTTATTTTTATGCATTTAAATAGCCAAATCAATAGTTCTAAATGAGCCCAATTGATCTGTCAAAGCGCAATTTTGATATTCTCAATTTTATAGCGCATATAGTCAACTTTTAAGTGAAATAAAGCACATTTCTTGTTTTTTGCATAAAACAATGAATATAACAGCTTTAAGTGTACTTAAAAATTATGTAGCCTTATACTTAAGGTTCTTAAGATTACCCTAACATATTCCAACTTAATATTAAGTACATAAGACCTATAAAAGGTGGATATATGCGTGTATATAAGGTGTTATAATGGCATTTTTTGTGTATTATCATAATTTTACTTATGTATACTATTTGTGTACTCTTATTTATTATTCCCATGTATAGTTCATGTGTTTAACATAACTTATAATTACTTTTTACTCAGTCCTGGAGATATACAGGCTGAAACTCGCCCACCCAAAAAAAACAATAAAAAAAATGATAAGTTATACATTTTATTTTATTAATTTGTAATTTTCAGGTATTCAGAATAAATCTGTAGCATTAAAGATTCAACTTTAAAGAAATAAAACATAATAAAATATTATGAGTACTGGTTTTTTAACCCCTCAGCTGGTTGAACAGAAATTTATTTCTGTTTAAATTTTTTAAGAAGGGTGGATAAATTAGAAATTTCTTTTTCAGGTATCCATTTATCAAATTCATTTGATTTCCCTTTAAATCTTAGTAAATACTCAGTTCCTTTTTCTTTAGTAAGGATTCTTTTCTTGAGTATTTTTTCAATCTCTGCTTTTTCCACAATTTCTTCAGGTTGCTTTTTAGGCCTTCCCCTTCTTTTTGGAAATAAGTCAGGATCATTTGCATGGTAAGGTTTCAATAATGAGATAGGGAAAACTGGATGTTTCCTATCATATGGAGCATATAATATGACTTCCACTGCATTATTCCCAACCATTTTATTTACTACAAAAGGTCCTACAAAGGGATCCTTTAATTTAACATTACCTTGTAAGTTAAAATGTAGTGTTGATATGAGGACCTCATCTCCCTTTTTAAATTCAAATTCTTTATGAGATTTGTCCCACCTTTTCTTTTCATATTCAAATGCTTTTTGGATGCATTCTTCTGCATGCTTTCTACACATTTGTTGCATATGAATAAAGGATTTCGTGCCAGGGTGTATATCCAACCTTGGTAGTTTATTTAAATGATTTACTGGGGTATTTGGTACATATCCCAGCCAGAGTTCAAATGGTTTCTTCTCTGTTACAGAATGAGTTGTGCTGTTATAAGCAAATTCAAGGCCAGGAATTAATGTTACCCAGTCATGTGTGAATTTCTCATTGTCTTTGTATTCTAATCCAAAGGCACAATATCTTCTGATCATGTCTTCTAGAGTTTGTATCATCCTCTCAGCCAGCCCATCAGTTTGTGGATGGTGTGCTGTAGACAATTTTAATTGACAACCTGATACTTCCATCAAAGATGTCCAGAACTCTGAAGTAAATTTAGGATCTCTGTCAGAGATTATGGCTTTGGGGAACCCAGCAGTATTCATCATCTGAGTCCACCATAGTAACGCCAAGTCTTTAGCAGATACCTCTTTATGGGTAGGGATAAACTTACACATTTTTGTTAATCTATCCCCTATTACCCAGCAAGAATTGAAACTTTCTTTTCCTGCTAATGGCAAGCCAGTTACAAAATCCATGTTTATAATTTCCCATGGAGCTTTTGGCTGCTCTATTTGTTGTAACAACCCAGCTCTCTTCCCAGTTAATCTTTTAGATTTCTGACAAGAGTCACATGTTTCGATGTATTTTTGTACATCCTCTTTCATGTTTATCCACCAGGCTGTATTTTTAACTCTGGTTAATGTTTTGTTAAAGTCAAAATGACCAGCTAAGATGTCATCATGACAAGTACTCAACATTAACTCTTTCATAGAAGGTGGTATTACTATTACATTGCTTAACTTTTTCCTGTAATATATATATCCATCTTCAATTGATAGTTTACCTTTTTCCAACGCATTTTTATACTTTGGAGGCAAGGTTTTAATTAATGCACTCATGGAGGCATTTGTTGGATCATTAAGAATGGTAGATAGTTTAGACAAATCTTTATCAGATGAATAATTTTCCAATATAGTTTGCATAAACTCTTCTTCTAAATCCACTATATAAATCCCAAATATATGTATAACCTCATTTTCAGGTACATAAGCTGGGTTGTCAGCATCATTTGGCAAAGGACTTCTGGATAATAAATCCACATTTGAATGCAATGTTCCTGCTCTGTGAGTGATTGTCATTCTTCCTCTGTACTCTTGTACAGCTAGTTGCCATCTAAACATGTGCCTATTAGGTGTTTTCATGTTTAGTAATGATTTTACTGCACTGCAATCTGTTATAAGTTCAAACTTCTGGTCTTCCAGATAGTAATGAAGTTTCTCCAAAGCCCACACCACGGCTAAACATTCTAGCTGTGTGGCACCATACCTTAATTCTGTTTTTCTTAAGGTTCTGGATATATAACAGATAACTACTTCAGATAATTTTCCATTTATTATCTGTTTCTGCTGTAAAGCAGCACCCAAACCTATGAAACTTGCATCAGTGTACAAGATAAAAGGTAGGGTGAAATCTGGCAGTCCTAATATTGGAGCTGACATTAAACATTCCTTTAATTTATTAAAGGCGTGTTGTCTTTCATTATTCCAAATGAAAGCTTCATTCTTCCTGATTAATGTTGTTAAAGGGGCTGCAATGGATTGGTAATTTTTAATATATTGTCTATAATATCCACACATACCCAAAAAACTTTGAACCTCTTTTACATTTTTAGGTATCCCAATGTTTTTAATTGCTGCCACTTTATTCTGGTCAACACAAATTTGTAATCCAGATACAACATGTCCAAGTACTTTCAAGGATTGAAATCCAAACTTACATTTCTTTAATGCAATAGTCATATTAATTTCATCCATTTTTTGAAAGACTCTTTTCAGGTGATTTAAATGTTCATCATATGTTTTTGAAAACATTATGATGTCATCAATATAGACCAATAGCCATCCTTCAACCATTTCCTGATGAAAAACACTATCCATCAATTTTTGGAAGACTGAAGGGGCATTCTTTGGGCCAAATGGCATTCTCACATACTTAAATATACCCATATGTGTGGTTATTAATAAGTAATTTTGAGAATTTCTTTCCACAGGAATCTGGTGGTAACCCTTGTTCCCATCCAGACAGGAAATATATTTTGCTCCTTGTAAGGTAGCATGGATAGAAGCTATCCTTGGTAGAGGGTAAATATCATCTACTGTATATGTATTCAGAGCTCTATAATCACCGCATAATCTTGCCTTATCTTTTTCATAAGAGATTAATACTGGTGAAATGACACAATACTTAGGTGTTGTGTCCACTTTTTCAACAATACCCATTTCCAACAACAATTTTATATTGTCTTCAATATCTTTCCTTTTTGCAGGAGATGCTGGGTAAGGTTTCTTTTTTAATCTGCCAGGAATATTATCCAGATCACAGCTTAGAGAGATTTTCATCTCATGGTCTTTGACCAATCCTAGTTCATTTGAGCCATGAGCAAATGCCATAGGATATGATTTAATTAATCTCAAAATATCTTCTTCTTCAGTCTTTGAGAGTTGAGGGCTGAAAGAGGCCTTTTGGATTTCATTTTCAAATTCACACACTTCATTGGTGGTTCTTCCACCTTTCAGTTGTTCTTCTCTAGGAGAAATGGCATATACTGAATTTTCAGAACATATTTTGAATTTTCCCTTACCATTCACGCCTATGGTGAAACAACTGTTTGCAGGATCTAGTTTAATGCCAAATTTTGTCAATAAATCATTGCCAATAATAAACCAATCACTACAATTATTATTATCCATTACTACAAATTCACAAACTGCTCTAACATAACCATTATTATATTTAAAGAATACAGCAGTTTGGTATTTGCCAATTGGATTTAATACTGAACCAAAACCCCTCCAGTTCTTTGTCTGAACAGGTTCTAGTTTTTCTTGGTACTTACTATCAAGTTTCATTAATGTATCAATTGAAACTAAACTACCAGCAGCCCCAGTGTCAAGAATGGCATTCATTTCTTTTCCACATATGATAATAGGTGCTCTGATAGGTGTTATTTTGTAAGTATCATGAGATACATCTTTAATTATTTCAGCTTCCTCTATGGAATTTAAAGATGTGTCTGTATGAGGTATAGCATCATTCAGGAACATTATATCCTGTTCTAATACAAATATCTCATTTTCATCATCACTGTAAGATATGTTACTTTTGCAATCCTCACTAGATTCCACATTTTCATCTTCATGATTACTAGGTTCAGAATTCTGTGAGGTTTCAATAACATTTATTCTTTTCTTACACGTGTGACCCTTAACCCAAGATTCATTACATTTGTAACAAGTGTTATTTTCTTGTCTCTTAGGGACAAGGGGAGCTGAAGGTTTTTTCTTTTCCACTGGTAACTTACTTGTAGTAGGTTTTACCACTTCAACACTTTGTCTGTAATTACTATACTTGGTTTCATACTTGTGGTTTAATAATATCTCATTGCATATATTAATGAATCCAGAGGTGTCTCTGACAGTTTCAGTTCTAGCTACAATAATGTCTCTAACTGATATAGGCAACTTGTATATTATTTTTTCTTTCCACTCTTCATAATCCATTTTTGGATCCATAGCTTTCATGATTTTTATTAAATTCATTAAGAAGACCATGGGTTTATCTCCAGCATTTGGATTATATCTGGCCCTTTCATACAGTCTTTGTTGAGTGATTCTAAATTTTGGGCCACCAAATTGCCTTTCAATTAGTGCCTTCCATTCATTCCAGGAGTAATTAATTCCCTCACTCAATACAGATTCAAACCATAATAAGGCCACATCTGTAAATAAAGATATTAACTTTGAAGTAATTTCTTCATCAGGTAATTTGTATGAAAATTTTAAGTTATCAATTCTTTGTATGAATTGTTGCCAATCAGATTTTGAATCCCCGTCAAAAGAAGGGTACTGATCTAACTTAGGCCAGTTCTTTTGGCTAGTTTTTGCTTCCCTAACCTGAGGAATATTGAGTAATTCACTTACTTTAGAAAGATGATCATTTATTTCATCTTTTACTGATTTTATATTCTCAGAGCCCATAACACTATGTTCATGTTCAATCATTGGTTTATCATCAGAGTGTTTCATAAAAACTGGTACTCTTTCTACATAAGAGGTATTATCTTTTATTGTTTCAGTATTTTTCAAAATGTTAGCTACTTCAATTTCTACTCTTTGTAACCTATCTTTTATCACAGGTACATGATTTAAGGTATCATTTACATTTGAAAAAGACAATTTTACACGTCCCTCTATGGTAGCCATAATATTCTGAGAGTGTTCTAATTTATTTTCTAAATTTCTAATCTCAGATTTTAATCTTTTATTCTCTTTGATTAATTCATTATTTGAATTTTCAATAATTTTTAATTTATTGGCTGTGGTACTCAATGATTGTGTTAGTTGTAATAATACATTTTCTGTATTAATGTTTGACTCTTTTGAGAACTCTTCCAATTTTTCAATTCTCAATAATAATTTACTTATTATTTTTGATTCCATTGGATTCTCTTTTAAAAAATATTCTATTTTTTCCGTGTCCAATTCAGAAGACTCATTATCAGGGTCAAGATTTAATTCATTTGATTCCATTTTTATATTAATAGTATTTTCCTGGTGATCAATAAAACTATTTACATTGTCCTCATGTAAAGACAAGTTTAACATATTCTGTTCAAATGAATAATCCTTTAAATCCTTATCAATAATATCCAATATTTCCTTATCAATCTCATTACCTATAAGTAATTTATTTTCAGGTTGATATAATTGATCATAAGAAGTTGGATGACTTACCAAGGTCTTATCCCACTTCCCCTGCCTCTCCTTGCCTTTCCCCTGTAAGGGTGACTGCTGGAGCCCTGCTGTTGAGGATTGTTGTAGTTTTTGGCGTACCAATCCCATTTCCATTTGCTTACTGTAATTTTTTGGTCCTCCTCTTGGGCTGGAGGTGTTGCTATGGAATTGTTGGGTGCCACTGTTGGTGGTTGAGTCTTTATGTCCACTAGAGCTTGGTTGACTTCTATGAAACCTTGAGCTGCTCTCTTTTCCAGATTGTTGATCTGGTCCACTATATTGTTGACTCTTATTGTCAAGGTGTTAAGTAGGGTGGATAGGGAGTGAACTTGTTCTTGTAAAGTATTTTTTGTTTTCTTTATTGAAACCTGCTTTAAAAGCTTTTCCCTTTCCTCCAGAGACATTGACGGAGTGTTTTTGATTATGGGAGAGTCCTGGCCCTCCATTTGAATGTCCTGTAACAGGTCTTTCAGCTCTAGGTCTTAAGTTATAAGGTTTTACCTTATTACTTACAATGTCATTGTTGTCACACATTTTTACGTGGAATTTAAAGAATTGAAAGTTTAGATATGAAAACTTCAAAAAGGAGTTTTATCAGTATTTATCAATACCACTGAAGACAATTTTATTGCCTACTTATTGGTATGAAGTGAATATTTAAGTGCCAAAAGTCAAATATGCTTTTATGTGGTCACTTGATTTAACTGGTCTACAATATGTAGCCGTGTTTTTATATTCAAAAGAAAACAACTGTCAGTATGATTCTTTCTAAATATTTAATGAATTTTACAAACCAATAAAAGAAAAGATTAAAAGTCCTGTTAAAAGAAAACAATTAATCAGTTTAATTGGTTTATTATCTGCAAAGATCACAAATTTAATTGGTCTATTGACAGACTCCCACTAAGAACAATTATATGTTAAATTAGTGGTAAAAATTTTATCTGCAAAGATCTCAAATTTAATTGGTCTATTGACAGACCCACTAATAACAATTATAAGTTAAATTAGTGGTAAAATTGTTGATTCAATATCACAATTTTATAATATAACAGGGCTTCTTTTTCTGAAATCACTATATAAGTGACCCCAACCTGTTGTAATTATCCAAATATTTCTATAGGGATATTATTTACGTGCACCTTCTTTTGAAAATTTCACTTACAGGATTATAACAGAATTCTTGAGGAAAGGTCCCCAATTGTCAGGCTAGGGTCAAGTACAAGGACGTGAACTAGCTTGAATAGTCAGTTGTCTAGAAGATTTAAATGGTCCTGTATGAATACTGTAGTACTAATCCACTAAGTTGTAAAATATAATCAAATATAAAGGTCTCAGTAATATAATTCTCACTGTTCTTATATATGGCTTACAATCTTTATAGTTGGTAGAAAAATAGATTATATAAATTCAGATACTATTCAAAAGTCTTATAAAAGTACTAATTGATATGTATTGTAATTGGTTTGGTTATATTGGTTGAATTGTAATGATAAAGAATGAAGAAATACAACCCAAAAACCTCCTCCTTTTATACACACTGAGTTCCCCAATGATTCCCTTGATGTACCACCCAATACACAGTTAATGACGCCTCTAAACAACTAATAGACATGCCCATCAACATTCCCAGTAACCCATGACATAATTAGAAGAGTAACAACCGCCAAAATCCTGTAATAATAAGGGAAATCCATCAAAATTAAAGAAAAAGACAAAAAGAGAGTATATGCGTATAAAACAATAATATTAAAGACTAAAGGAGACTTTTTAAGGTTAATAATAGCTTAATAATAAGGGGGATTGACTGTAGAAATAATGGGGCTAATCCTGACATTATACTACGTGAAATTCCCATTCAAAAATAACCAAAATTGACTGAGAAACCACCCAAAACTTAAAAAAGAGCGTGAGATGTGGGGTAACTACATGCAGTTCTTGGCAGGCTCTTGCACGGGTAAATCCTTGACTAAAATTAGGCAAATTTAAGCGTGGTGATGAAATAAAGTGCCAAGAGTGAGGTTATTAATGAAATTAGTGCATATAAACAAGGTCAATGCATTATTAATTAAGCTAGGACACTAAATAAGCGCCTGTCGCCTATTTTAGTGTGTTTCCCCACAGTGGGCGTAGAATGTGGGGTAATTATAGTGTGAAAAAGCTAACTTTGCTAAAAATGAAGCTATTCACACGGGAAAAAAGCAGGCAGTATGTGGCCAGTACACAGAAGCCATTTCTGGCATAAAAAACACCAAGTTTGAAAAGTGTTATTTTTATGCATTTAAATAGCCAAATCAATAGTTCTAAATGAGCCCAATTGATCTGTCAAAGCGCAATTTTGATATTCTCAATTTTATAGCGCATATAGTCAACTTTTAAGTGAAATAAAGCACATTTCTTGTTTTTTGCATAAAACAATGAATATAACAGCTTTAAGTGTACTTAAAAATTATGTAGCCTTATACTTAAGGTTCTTAAGATTACCCTAACATATTCCAACTTAATATTAAGTACATAAGACCTATAAAAGGTGGATATATGCGTGTATATAAGGTGTTATAATGGCATTTTTTGTGTATTATCATAATTTTACTTATGTATACTATTTGTGTACTCTTATTTATTATTCCCATGTATAGTTCATGTGTTTAACATAACTTATAATTACTTTTTACTCAGTCCTGGAGATATACAGGCTGACACCTTAAATAATTTAAATGATTTGAAATAAGAAGCATAAATTAAGGGTAATAATGAGAATAAAAAAATAAAAAATGACATTAATGAAAATAAAAATAAAATAAAATAAAATAAAATGATAAAATAGCATTGCCCGGCCAATTGATGAGCCTTTCCCCACCAATGCTTGCCCAAATCCAGGTGACCCTGATGTGGTAACACCCTATATTTTTGATTTTATAATTTTAACAACCCCCATAAAAAATTAGAAGAAAAAAAGAGAAAAAAGAAAATAATCTAAAACTACTATCTAGAAAAATCATAACTAAAAAAATCAAAGAAGGTCCAGCTCCTTGGATGGTCCAGATTAAAAGAAGGTCCAGTAAGAGAGATTCCAGTCCATAGAAATGATCACAGGGTGGACTCCCTCAAATAAGTAAAAATGATGGGAGACCACCAGTGATCCACCACCAAACCAAAAAAAACCAAAGATAAAGAAGCCAGTCCCAAACCAGTTAAAGTCATGGTGGACTTGAGACCTAAATAATAAACAACAGAACTAGAATTCAACAAGGAAAAAAAGGCTTGAGACAGACATTCTGGAGTAACTGTTCTATTGAGCAGCCAGCTCATCAGTTACCCCCACACTTGCCAAAATAAAATCTAGAAGCTCCACCCATGGGTACCTTCTAACAAAAAGTTTCCAACACAAAAGCTGCTCTGCATCACCAAAAATTCCAAAATTTAAAGAATGTTCCATAGCTTATCCTCATTGCGAAGTCAATGTTCTTCATGTCTAGTGCCTCTGGGATAGAACCTCTTCACCTGGTCTGCAGCCACTCTCTTCTTTAAGACTGCACCATCCAACTCTTCCAAAACATAAGAACCTCCAGACGCCTGAGATCTGACTCTGTAAGGTCCCTTCCATCTGTCAGCAAATATTTTTCCCCACTGACTCTCCAAACTTCTATTATAAACCAAAACCAAACAATCAGGTTTCAAGGGAAACCTGAGTCTATGAGCCAACTTCTTTTCCCAGTATCTGACTGATTGATTCCTAATCTTCATCATTCTAGAGTATGCCTTCTCTTGACATTCCTCTCTACATTCCAACTGTTGCATCCTGGCACAGAGAAATTCTTCTGTTGAGTGCACATCATCCCAATCAATTCACAGATAAGAGACAGATTCCAAGTCCACTGGTAGAACAGCTTTCTGACCAAACATTAACTCATAAGGAGAATAGCCAGTTGTCCTCTTCACAGTCACCCTATCAGCAAATTTCACCAAGGGTAAATAATGCCTCCACTTTTCAGCACTATCCCCACACATCTTTACCAAAGCATTCTTGATAAATTTATGGACTCTTTCAACCATGCCTTCAGCTTCAGGATAATAAGGTGTAGCCACTCTAACTTTAGAACCAACACTAGCCATAGCTTCTTTAAATTCGGCACCCAGCTCCGGCCCTCCATCAACAGTCACCAACTTCATCAACCCATACCTATAAATCCACTCCTTCTTCAAAAACTCTGCCACATTCTTGGCAGTCAAATTAACCAGAGGCACTCACAGGGGGGAAAAAATGAGGACTTGTAGGCAAGTCGTTTTTTTGTATTTCTGACTAACCTTACTGTAACCTGGTTAGAACTTCAAGTGATCCATATTCAAAACTGCCTCTCATGAATCAGGGAGTGAAATTTGGAGTCCATACTTTTTACTTTTATTAGTTAGCTCAATCACTGGCAGTAAATATTTGTATATATATTTATTGTCCACAAAAAATATACAATTCTAAAACCACATTAAAAATCAGAATAGCTGCTGGCTATATTTTTTAATGATATCATACAACATGTATTTGAGAAAACATTTACAAAACCACTAGGATGTGTAGTTTTTGAAACATGACCAATAATTTCCTTGCTATTCATAACTACTTTTTTTGACCATTTATCATAACACCAAAAAATATTAAGCCCAGCTTTTAAATAAGGATTTTCAATTTTAGGATCCACAATGTCATATAAGCCAACTAAAATAAAATTTTGACCTGAAAATGTTGTTGACTGCCACATTTTCAATATAACCCCAACAACATTTCCTTTTGATGAATTTACCTCAACATTGCCATTTCCTTGATTTGTTGAATATAATGAGTAGTTTTTTCCATCCAGTAACAAGTTATCTACTTCAATAATTTGAGGTGATAGAATTTGAGATGAAACAGATGGTTGATTTTTCGTAAAAATACTGGAAAATATTTTTTTACCATCAATCATGTTGAGATACTCTATTCACAATTTATAGTCTTCACACAGTAGTTGAGATGATTTTGAGGGAATTTTTCTTTTCTCCGAACTGAAGACATTTTTCATTTCATTCTCAAATCGATCATTAGTTCTGTCCATTAATGATTGAAGCTGACCAGTCAAAATAAACCATTTCATAATGGTCTTGTCCATTTGATCTTTAAAAAATGAAATTAATAAAGTTAAGTAGCTTTAATTAAGGAAAACATACATGTTTTCTTATTGGTTGAAATGGAGCATAACATTCCATTTATAAGCTCGTGGGACCATGCTGCAGTTGATGGTGCTGGCCCAAATCTTCTCAGAACTTCAGGAAAATGTTGTGCTAAGTGGATGTTTGGCTTTATATTGATATCTGGCCAAAATTCCTTAAGACACTTCATATAATCTTTTAACTGACCTTGAAGAGATGAAATTTGAGCTTCACGTATCTCCAAGGAAGTCAGAATATTGATTATTGAAACCAGAAGTGAAAGAAATTTAATCAACTTCTTCTCTCGTGCGTCAGAATTTTCAATAGCCCAAACTGGTATCAAAGCTGCCACATAGTAAATTTTACATAGTACAAACCATTCAGCAGCTTTAAGATTTGTACCAGCCTCTCCTAGACTACTAGGAACACGGGTTAGCCATGAAGGGGTCTTGGTATTGCGGATACAGGTTTGAACAATTAACAATTCACTCGATCATAGACACAAATTATCTGTTGATGCATCTGGGTTTTGTGCTGGTTTCAAAGTGACTTTGGGTCTTGATAAATCTGAATATTTCTGAAAGTTGTGATCTACAAAAATATTTTGAGATACAATTTTCATCTAATAATAGCTCATTTTAACTTACTTGAACTGGAAAAATTGGATCTAGAATCATTTTCATCCAAACAGATATCTTTAGGAAGTTGATTTTGACTTTTTGATGGACCAGCCGTTTTTACTTTCTTGACCTGCTCATGAAAACTATCTTGATGAGAAGGTTTATGTTTAAAAATTTTTCGCAGAGGTAGAAGTACACAAACAGAACTTTTTGATTTATTAGATTTTCTCGAAGGTTGAGAGGATGAATGAGGGTAAGAAGGAGACTTTGATTTTTTCTTTTCAGTTGAAAACAAATATATGAAATTACTAGAGGCACTAGAAAATGAATTTTGTCTTGATATGGAAGGATTTGGATTGAAATCATTAAAGCCTATTTTTGATCTATTTTTCTTTTGTTTTTGAATTCTTTCTCCAGCCACATGTATCTGAAGGTACGTTTTGCTGAAGTCCTTTGCCATTCCAAGGAGTAAGCAGTGCATCAACTAAATTCCAACAAATGAAATTGGTTTCCAATATGGAAGCTGAAGAAGTGATGAATATCGTAAACCTTTACTCTCCAAGATTTCTTTCCTTTCTTGTGCACTGGAAGCAGTTTTCCTTTTGAG
Organism: Hemileia vastatrix; assembly: GCA_030280995.1. NCBI lineage: Eukaryota > Fungi > Basidiomycota > Pucciniomycetes > Pucciniales > Zaghouaniaceae > Hemileia > Hemileia vastatrix. Next base: position 19,981,851 of record JASXTE010000015.1, read on the forward strand.
AGCGTATGTGCAATGGTGAGAATCAGTCCGAGAAAGAAATTCAGAAGGAGTTTTGCCAGATTTCAGTTCCTCCTTTGAAATGTAGCAAAAATGGCATGGGATGTTAGAGCTATAGCTGGAAAATCCTGAAAGCTTCTGGATAGCTGGAAGATCGCCAATCAAAGTAAATATTGCTGCATGGATTAACCATCCATTTGGGTGATTATAAGTCTTGGAGAAAAAACATCCTTTCCACAAGGCAAGAAGTTCATCCAAAAGTGGTGTAATAACGTGATTACAATGGTCCAAACTGGGTTCATGAGGCCCAGGTGTAATTCCAGCCAAAAAGACATGTTGCTTTTTATATCGTAAATGAGGTGGGAGATTGAGACAAATCAGTATGATTGAACCAAATGATACCTTATTATGACCACTGATTTTGTTCCCAAATTGATTAAACCAATCCATATACAAACTAAAAACCAAATTCCCACTTTTTTTTGTAAAATAACCTTCACTAGAATCTTTAAATTCTTTTCACACTGACCCATCCCATACGTCACACATTTTTCCACGTGTCTGCTGTGGTCTTCTCAAAGAAGTGTCGAGATCATCCTCAAATCCAGGAAGAAGTAGAAGAAGTGCAAGCCAAGATATAAGGGACTGAGTTGTATAAGTTTGTGCTGGTAAGGATTTATTATTTTTCACTTTGAACAAGGGGTAGTTGCATATCAGCAAATCTTCATCCTTCTTAGGAATGGGATTTAGTAGAAGTTGTTTGCAGTGACTATGATCATAGTTGTACTCATTGACTGATTTTAAAGGTTGATGAAAGCAATTTGGACAACAGAGTAACGTTTTTAAAGGGGCTTCGAGATTAAGTCTCTGGATAATAGTGTATATATCATGTGGAAGTAATTGAGATTCTTGTTCAAAACTAGCAGAATTTCCAAAACTTCTGGAAATTAGTTGAATTTTGAAAAATTCAGCTTTAATTCTTATTTCAATTTGGTCCCTAGATAGGTTTTGTACCAAGTGGCCATGAGAGATTTAAATGAGGGTAAAGAAAATATAAGGTGAGAGATGGGCAAGAGCAGGTGGAGAAAAATCAGAGGAATAAACACGTGTGAAATTCGAGTTCGATGAACTAGATGATTTTGAGATATTAGATTTTCTTAAAATATGGGTAGTTGAGTCGGTATTCAAAGTATCAGGTGTTAAAATGGGTTGGTGGGTTGGCTATGATGATAAAAATTATTTTGGTAGTTAGAAATGATATAAAATTAGAGAATAATTCAATTGCATACCTCTTCTGAGAGGGGGATTCTTTGTTGTGAAGTGCTGGCAATTGGATGTGAACTCAAAGTTACTTCAGGATGGGAGGTTGAAGGAAGAGAGGATGGAATGTTGGAAATTGTTGGTGATTGTCTTTCTTGATTTTTTTTAAAGTGTAAAATTTTTGTTGATGTTTATAAAATGTTGTAGAAGACATTGAAAAACCTCTTTCAATTTCACCATTAGGATTAGTAAATGTCTTTTTATCACAGCCAAGTTCAGAGCAAATGCAAATCTTGTACTTAGTTGGCATTTTTAAATGGCTTATAAAAATATAATACTTAGGATGGTGGTGATAGAGGAACAAGGGGGAAATAAATTTTGATGTATTCCATGCCAAAATATGTATCATAACTGATTATTCAATTAGAATAATATACTAAATTGAATTAATTTTTTTTCAAGTTTCATGGGTTTAATATTAAAGGTGTAGGAGCATGAAATTGCATGAACTGCATGGTAGAAGATACAGATACAAGTAAAAAATTCTGTACCATAATCAATCAGGGATATTGAACATACATGTATAAGAAATGGTTGACAAGATACTAAACTTTTTTCATTTAAAAATTAGAGTACTTTTTGTTGTACTGCATGATTCTCTGAGTATTTTGGTCAATGAAAAAAGGAAGTATAATTTAAAATTTAAAGACTGTAATTTATATTGTTAGGAAAATGAAAAAGGAAAATTTTGTTCAAAAATCATATTTGTATATTCAGCTTAACCATAGATAATGAACCATATATGTTATTTCTAAAATCACGTTTATAGAGTGAATAGAATTTAAATGAAAGAAGTTATGAATTTAAAATGATATTTAAGCAATGACATGTCAAAAGTTAAAAATTATACCATTCAAAGGTAATCTTTCAGGTGCAATTATGAAAAATGATATTCAGTGTTTTTTTTAAAATTTTTTTCATCATTCAAGGAATTCTTGTGAATGGATAAATTTAAAAATTGCAAAATTCATTAATACAGTGAAATAATTTCTCTTGTTTCTATTGAATGTACACATATTTTAAAATAAATAAGGTTATAAATAATAGGGGGTGTCAGTTCTGGCAAATCCGCACTTACAAATCCGCACTTAAATTTGACCAAATCCGCACTTAAATAAGTGTGGATTTCCAAAACACACTAGCCCCAATACTGGTGGATTTCAAAATGAAATAAGTCACTTATTTCACTCAAATCCGCACTTTCTCAACCAAAAGTGCCGATTTCACCATCAAGTCCCATTTCACTGATTTGTCAGCATCATCCCATTCATACGCAGCACTCCGCAGAATAACACTTCATAACTCAAAACATCGTACATCACTTACATCTTCATATCATATCATATAAGAGTCATGCCTTCCTCACTTTCAAATCGTGATAAATTACATAAAGCAATGACTTTCATGGTGCTTGAACTGCTCTTGGACTCTGATTCCGATTCTGATCTAGAAGAAGATTTTGTCGTTTTATCAAAAATGGCCAGGAAACGTTACCTTCTTCCCAGAAAGCCTCAAGTACTTCATACCCCCAAGTACACCATCCAAACACTTCTTAACCTATCTACACCCAGTTTTAGACAGCTGTTCAGGACTTCTCAGGAATGTTTCCTTAAATTGCTTGAGCTTATTCAGGATCATCCCATATTTCACAATAATTCTCAAAAAGAACAACGACATCCTTCAATTCAATTGGCCATCACACTATGTTGTTTGGGTTCAAATGGTAATGGAGCCGCTTTGAAACGTTTAGAAAATGTCTTTGATTTAGGGTATGGTTCAGTTAACACTTATACCAAACGATGTATCACTGCCATCAACTCCTTGGAATCTCAACTTCTCACCTGGCCAACAAAAGAAGAGCGACTTGAATCATCTCAGGTTATGCAAGCAGAATTCTTTGATGAAAATCAGTATCTTCTTGCAGATTCTGCTTATGTGAATGGAAAGTATGTACTTCCTGCTTTTCGGGGAGCAGCTTCAGAAGACAGTCAAAATTCCAAATTCAACAATCATTTGGCAAAGTCAAGAGTCCGTATTGAACATTCTATTGGAATCTTGAAAGGCCGTTTTTCTAGTTTAAGGGAATTAAGAAGTCCTCTTAGAAATAAGTCTGAAATGGAGGCGGTGATCAACTGGATTCTGTGTTGCACTATACTTCATAACCTACTTGCTGACCTCAAAGATCAATGGTTAGAGCTGTATGAAGATGAACAAGTTGATTCACCTCCGACTATATCCAACACTTCTATTTCTCAATCAACTAGTATAAGGGCGAAAATCCTTCCAATAACACTCCAACATTTTTCAACGCAATTTTAATTTTTTTCTCTTTCTCTTCAAATTATCAATTTGCATGTATTATTCACTGAGAATGGTAAATTTTTTTGCATATTTTTTTGGTTTTTGAATTTGCTGTTAAAGTCTTATTTTTTTTTCTCTCTGTGTTTTCTTTCATCAACTCAACATGAAATCGCATATTTTCAGCAAACGCATATTTTTTCAGTCACTCAAAGGTTGGGAAAGAGTTGGAAGGGAAGATTAAGGGTTCCGAGGCATTTTAAATGAAGAAAAGGGTCTGGGAGAGGTTGAGAGGGGTGAAATGGGGATCAAAAGAGGATGGCATACAATGGGGCTGGGAGGATAGCGAAAGGCATGGGGAGGGAAGACAAGCATGTGTTGATAGAATTGAAAGGGTTGGAGATTGGTGCAAACAGAATGTGAAAATAGGAGGATGAACTCTGTTCTTCGGGCGAAGAACAGAGTTCACTTCCATAAAATATTAGCTGAAACATAGTTTTCAATTCTGTAAAAACAGTTGTAAGTAATAGAAAAAGTCACTGATTTTTTTTCTATGTAATCCTTGCTTTACGAGGAGACTTTTGTGACGAAGCAGATTTTTGAGTTACCTTTTGAGATTTGGAATGTCTGGGAGGCATTATGAAACTGGCACATAACAAGAAAAAAGATTAAAAAGTAGAAGAAATAAGTAAAAAAGAATGTAAACATGCCTGGTCAAAATATTGAAAATGTCAGGAAGGGGTGTGTGCCGAGGATTGATGGGTAGGTAGCGAGGAAGGTCAGTGTGTCACATGTGACAGGGATGGGGTAAGAAAGGAAGGGATGTTTTGTGGCCAAAATGTGGTTGTGAAAAAAAACGGGAAAAAAGTGCTGATTTGAGGTCATAACTGACACCCTTTTTTGAAATAAGTGACTTTTTTGCAAAATTTAAGTGCTGATTTGTAAGTGCTGATTTGGTTTGAAATCCACACTTAATTTAAGTGCGGATTTGCCAGAACTGACACCCCCTAATAGAATAAATATTATAATAAATGTAAAAGAGAGGGTATTTTAAAGGATCGATTCCTGCATAGCAATAAAAATTGTGATGTAGTTAATGAATCAGTATTATAGCAACACAGTGGAAGATTACTTGGACAAGATGATGTTTCCAACATAATGGATGATTCTTTTCTAAGTGAAACAACATGTTTATACAAAGATTTACATTTTCTGGTTCCTCTTAACTTATTCAAAGTAATCTGATCAATCTGGGAATAAAAATTGGAAAGTTCATCTTATTGCCATTTCAATTTTCTCTTCCAAAGATTTCCTTCCTCATCCTGCTCAGTGTCAGAGTGATAATTCAGGTTATCAAATAAGAAGAGATATTCTTGATCCAGTACAGATATCGCAGTATGGAGCCAAGATTTTTGTAACTGAAGTAGAGTTTCAATGAAAGTTCCTCTAGAAAAAAAAAACTTGACTCACTTTTCTTCTAGTTTCCTTATTTTTTTTCCAGGACAGAAAATTGGAGGTGATCTGGACTGTCCCTGTTGGGTGCGGAGCCATCATTCTATTATGAGTGGCACAAAATCCTCTTGGTACTCATTATGATCAAAGACATAATATCGAAATGCCTGGTTTTTGAAGGCATAGCAATAGTGCTTTGTCAGATGAGAGATAACCAATTGATTCCATTCTGTGTCATCATTCATAGAAAAGCATAGTCGAGGTATTCCAACTTCTTTAGCATCATTATGACAAATATGATGAAAAACAAGTGGAATTGTTTTTTGCCGCCCAGAGGGAAATAACTGCAGTTCCTCCATGGTTTCAGTTGCTTCGGATATTGTTGGAAGGGAAGTAGAAGGTAAAGGATTGACAAGAGAAGAGATTTCAGAAACAGTCGGAGAAGATGGATAAGTATCTTCTTTCTTGCATTTCCCAAGGATAAGCTTTATAAAATCAATTATAGAAGCTGTTGAGGTAGCCTTGGAGTTGGGAACACCTATTTCAGCAAGAAATTTATTGAATGCCCTAGAGCTTTTAAAACCTGTTGCTGGTATTAAAGTAGAATCTAAAATTTTACATTAGTGAAAAAATTATAGCCTATCGAATAGGAAACTTACATGAAGACATTGTTTGTGGTAATTAAAAATATGTACAAATCAGGGGAAATGGGGGAAAAGAGGGGATAAGTACACCTTATATATCAAATTTTAACATTTCCCCCTTGTTAATAACTTTGAAAGGGCCTAATAATTTTTTTTTCATTTGTGTACTTGTGAACCTAAAAACATTTTTTAATCAAACTAAGAAAATCAAACATTTTATTAAAATTACATGTAATTACAAGATGATTATGAAGATATTTTTGCCCATCTAGATGTTGCTCTCAGGAACAGCCAAGCTAAAAGTATTTCAAATTCAGTCTCAAAGAATCACAGTTGAAAATGAAAATAGCTTACTCAGCCAAGTACAGTTTTTTTGATTGAATCTAAAATTTTAAATTATTGAGTAATAATATTGATAAAGATTCTTGGAAAATTACCCACTCGTGTAATGTTTTCTTCTATTGTAGAGGCAACAATATATCTGTAAACATGGACCTCTTGAGTTTGACCTATCCTGCAAACTCTGTCAATGGCTTGTTTCTCCATCAAAGGGTTCCAGTAAGGTTCCTAAAAATAAAAGTTAGATTAATCATAATTTGAGAAATTTAAATATTACAATTAAGAAAACATGTGATGCCATTTTCAGATTAAGGCCTTCTCCTCCAGCCTTCAAAGATACCAAAAGAACACCGGAATCAATGGTAGAGAATGACTGGAGGACGATTTCCTGTGCACTCATGTCAAGTGAACCATCAAATCTGAGATTTCCGATATTGTACTCAGAAAGAGCAAATGAAATTCTATTATTTTGAAGGTTAGTTTTAATATTTTTTCATTGAAAGAAAAACTTACAATTTGAGTGTGTCAGTCCACTCAGAGAAAATGACACATTTCATTTATTTTTCAATAGAGTATAATTTGAGAAGGAAGTTGACCAGGTGGAAAAATTTTGGACTCTCCTTCCAGTCCATTTCTTCCACCACAGATATTTCTGAATTGTGTGGGAACTGAGGGTGATTGCAGAAATGTCGCAATGCTGATAGAGCCACTAATCCAGAAGGATCTTTAGCAGGTAAGCTGTTTTCATCCATGTTGAGCTGCTTGAATAAGGTATTATGCCGCATGATGTACATTTCTGAAAGTTGACCCGTCAAATTGATAATGAAGTTTTGATATTTCACTCTATTTATGAAGTTAACATCCCCCTGATCCAGACATATAGAATTCTTTGTCCTTCCAATCATTATGTCCCCTAAGACGTTTTGAATAATCTTTTTGACATCGGTAAATTGGCCTTTCTTTGCTGGAGTTCCAACGTATTTATTCCATTCTTCAGAGGTTGATAGTGGCTCAAGACGTAAAAATTGAAAGATGGGAAATAAATCTTGGACTTTGTTCTGGATGGGAGTTCCAGTTAGACTAAGACGGAGAGATGTCTTTAGTGCAGTAACAGATATGGAGGACTTTGAAGATGGATCACGTATCTGACTATAGGAAAATGAATCAAATTTATTAAATCAATAGTGATTAAAAGCTTACTGTGCTTCATCCAGAATCACACAAAACCATTGAACATGGAACAAACCTTCCTTTTCTAAACTTCCTAAATCATTTATCATAATATGATATGATGTTAAGACAATGTCAGCCTCATAAAAGCTTATGAAATTTTCACTTCTGCCCTTTCCATGATGAATAATCACTTTAATCATCAAATCAGGATCAGTATGTTGTAAAATTTTGTGTTCCCATTGTTTCAATAAAGTTGAGGGTACCACTAAGAGTGTTGCCTTCACCTTCTTTGTGCTTGATGAAGGGTTTTGAAGAAGTGAAAATTCAGCAGCTTCATTTATAGTACTAACAATCAGAGAAATTGTTGACACTGTCTTCCCAAGGCCCATGTCATCTGCTAATAGAATTGATTTCAGAAGTGTGTTGGTAACTCTTCCACTCAATTCATTTTCCCAAGTCAAATCTCCACAGCACCTCCATAAATATGTTTCAGTACGCCTTTCCTGAAGTAGCATAAATGCAAGAGCCTGGCTTTGATGGGGTAAAAGGCGTGTTTTCAAATGTTGGGGTTGAGCCATAGAAGCTGGGTGAATGAATTTGATGGAGAGGAGTTCCTGTATGTGAATGAGTGAACCGTCAAGCTGAGTTGAAAACAGATATTGAACTTCACAGCCCAAGTGAAGAGAGGGTGTATAGTTAGTTGGTTCAGAAATATCCTCTTTGATAGGAAGAAGGAAGGTGTAGAGTGAAGAAATATGTGCAGGTAAACAGAAAAGTAATATATTGATTGTTGGAGGAAGGGTGAGATCTAGGTGAGGAACAAGAAGAGTCTCAATGAGTAGAAGAGGTTATTCTTGACCAGGCGTCCAACCACCAACTGGAGCTATAGTTGTTGAGGAGGATGTTTTTCCAAGAAGAGTGTAGAGCACCTTTGCATGTGTAGAGATAAGATTTCCCACACAAAACTTTGGCTTCTGTGAAAATATTTTGATAATATTTTCAGTTTTAGATAAATGAATAGAAACATGCTGTTTCTGAACTGAAGCTGTATTGTGACTAGTTGTGGTGTAGGACCTCAAGATGCCAATACAAATGGGTTTGATAGTAGAAACATCCATGATGGTAAAGAAATAAAAGATGGGACAATTTTTTGAGGAAGCAGAGCCCTATATATAGGACTTGATATTTTGGGAACAAAGGGACTTTTTTGTTTGGAAGTGTTTTAATTTAATTCAGAAGTATAAAGGGCTAAATTAATAATGTAAATCCTTCAATTATATATAAAAACTACATGTACTACATAATAAATCTTCATTTTTAAATAGTAAAAACTTTCAAGGAACTTTATTTTTAATTTTTTGGAGGTGCATTTAATAAATTAAATTCATATTTTGTAAAAAAAGGTCATCAAATATAGTTTGAGAGATCAATAATTAAATAATACTGATTTGCCTACATTTACTTTAGCTTACAGCTGCTTACATAAATTAATAATGATTATATTTTTTCATATTTCACTTGAATAATCATCTTGAAACATTCTAAGAACCTGTTTCCTAGAAATGGTTTTAGATTTGAAGGCTAGATGTGTTCAGTGTATATAATAATATCACAATATATTTTAGTACATTTGATTAAATTTTACCTTATGAAATAGCTTATTAAAATTCAAAAACAGCTTTTAATTTCCAAATGAAATTTTAAAGAATTTATATGTACCTTGATATTGGGAATCTTGAAAATTGCTATCTTCAACACCAAAAAATTATACAAAAAATTTGACATAAAAAATTTAATTTTATAAAAACCAAAAAAAAAAATTATTATTTTATATTTTAAGAACATTATATTATTAATTTTACCTTCATTACCTCTGACTTACCCCTTTGAATCACTTATTTTAAACCTTTGAAGCCCCCCTTTAGCCCCTCTGTCACCCCCAGTGGGGCCCCCCTGGGGCCAACTGGGGGTGGAAAAGGGGCTTAAAAAGTGCCAGGAAAGGCTTCGCAATGGTGTTTCTCTCTAGTAAAATTCTTTTAAACCCCTCATAAAAACCTTTCTCAATTCCATAAACTTAAAATCCATAACCTTATATTAATATTATGTTTAATCTCTGCTTACTTTTTTTCTCTCTCTCCATGTTGCCAGTCACAAATTTATATATATGTTATTTCCCATCAAATATGTAGTAAAATGTAGTTAAAAAAATAAACTTTTTGTTGATTTAGTCCTATGAAACTCCCCAATTACTCACTTTTCAAATTGAAAAAAGAATTACCTATATACTTATTCCAAAGTCATCACCTGTCCCAGTTCCCTTATTCATGGTTTGATGGACCATAATGTTTAAATTATGGTGCATTGAAACTTTTTTTAAACTCACATTCTCTGATCCCATGAAAAAAAATCCCACAATTATTTTTATTTTCATGGGACCACAGTATTTTAACTCATGTATTTTTTCTATATTAATCAAAAATTCAATTTCTTATGGCTCATTTTTGAGCCAGGATTTGTGCCTGCTACCTAGTCACGTGCAGCAAAGTATTGCTGCGACACTTTGCTGCATGTGACCAGCATCTAGCCACCAAAAGCTGGGTCAAATGAACCATATCTGCTTTATGATATGGTCCATTTGACCTGGCCACCTAAACCATTACTTGTCACATGCAGCAAAGTATCGCTGCAATACTTTGCTGCACGTGACCTAGAGGTGAGAAGCAAAGAAAAAGGGAAATAGCTAGATGGACCAGATATTCTGGTTCATCTAGCTATAGTGTGAGAAAAATAAATGACCATATGAAAATAAAAAATAATAAAAAATTTAAATGTGCCATTAGGCAAAATAAATAATAATATAGAAAAATTGAGAGTTAATAAAAATTTAAAGAAAAATTCAATTAACTTAAGTATATGTTAATTTATAGTAAGCTCAAATTAATCACAAAAAAATCAAAAACACCACAAAGAAAAAACAAAATCAGGAGGGCTGTGAAATAACATGGCTGTGCTATGCACATATGAGTTCAATTTAATTTTTATAATATTATATTTCAATTTAAATTAATATATATAAATTTGTGCATAAATTAAAATGTATTGTATTCAACTTCAATGTGAATTATGAATATGAGATGACCTTCACATTGAGATTCATGCGCAATTACATCTGCAGCTGCTTCTTTCTTCCTTTAACCACAATCAGGCTCAACTCTCTCAACTCATTCAGATATTATGCCTTCCCAGACTTCAACCCCTAGCCAAGCCCCTCCAAGCTCTCCCTCTGTGTCTGAAGAATCAGCATTGCCTGTACCTGCTACAGCACAAGTTTCTACTCAAGATAAAGATAATGCTGGAACAGGCAAGTCTAATTTTTTGTGTAATTTTTACCTCTTGAGTTCTTTTTTTTTACTTTGGTCTCTTTTTGTATCAATTAGAGTCTGGAAAGTTTTCTAAGTCCATGGATATATCTAGCCCTCTCTCCTCTATAAAAGATTCTCAAGAATCAGGTGGAGGCTCTGGTGAGTTTTTTGTATCATTATTAGTTTTATTTTGATCTAACAAGTTCTACTTCAGATGGTGCTTCAGATCACGCTCACAAAATGGAAGACTTTGAAGAGCACGAGGACAGAATTTTGAAGGATGAAGTCATTCAAATCTCAAAGGATGATTTCCTCACATCTGTATCTGAGTTTCAAGCATCAGTGGAGAAACTTGCTGGCAAGAAGATTCTTTCAGGAGAAATCAAGCAAAAGGTTCAAGAGCTTCTACTTGCATGTGAAAAATCCGAAAAAAGTATGTATTCTAGTATTAATTATTTTTCAAATAACTAATTTCTGCAATTTTAGCTGTTGCTAGTGGAAAACAGCTTCCACCAAATGATCAAATTGTCATCATTGATCTCACTAATGAACCTGAAAGAAGGGCTTCAAAAAGAAAACAGACCATTAAAGTTTCCAGCCATCCTGTTCTATCTGACTCAGAGGATGACTCCCAGCCTCACTCAAAGCTACGTTCACTATACAAAAAGGATGCACCCAAGAGGCAAAGGTTATCAGCTAATCTAGATTCTTCACTACCACAAGCCTCAACCTCCGAGATACCTCCTCCCCCAGAGGAAACTTCATCAGCTCCCTGTATCCCCAATCCTTCTGTCTCTATTCCTGAACCTGCTAAAAATATTGAAGCTCCATTACTCCCTTCAAAGAAACCTGCTGGTTCTAAAGCAACTGTTACCAAATCTATCATCCAATTAACCCATTCTAAACCTCCCACTTCTAAACCTCCCCCTGTTCAATCTCCTGCTCAGTCCCCCTCAACTCAAACTCCTGTTAATGCTCCAGCTGAAAAATCTATCCCTGATTAATCCTCAAGACCCTTATCTGCTTCAACTTCATTGCAACTGGCTGGCCCTCCAGAATCTTCTTCAACTTCAAAAGAACAAAGTTCTATCCCTGCTTCCTCTACATCTTTCCCTCCCCAACCCACTTCAGCTCCCATTGCCTCATCTTCAACTGCCATTCCTTCCACTGCCCCAGCTTCTACATCCAATCCAGATAATGAGGAATCATCATCTACTGCTAAATCAAATTACCACTTTGTCTTGGCCCAGCATAGAGAATCTGTGGAAAAAATTTGTTCCACATTTTCAGGTAGAATGGATTGAGATGCGTGAAGGAAAATGGCATTAAATTCTTAAAGTATATTGGAGTATCATCACTCTATCAAGGTTGATTCCTCTAGTGAAACGAATAATTCAAAAAACTGTGCATGGCAGCAAGAAAGCTGCTCTATAGGGAAATGGCTTCAGCAGGTTTTGACTTTAGGTATGTTATTTCATATTTTCATCTGAATTATAATAGCAGTGGTTGACATTTTTTACAGCACCTTCTTACCTCCTTCCCTCAGAATCTGAACTATGGTATTGACGTGACATCTTCCATACAGGCTTTATCAACAGTAAATTCAAGAATTCAACCTACTTATTTACTGCTCTTCTCCAGCTAAATGAGCCATCCAAGGGTCAGAATAATTCTTGGGCTCATCTTATAATGGAAGCAATCAGTTTATCTGGACCCCGATTGAGTTCTTCAAGAGAAACTTTTAAGACTGGCAGCACTGAAGATAGTGTCCTAGATGCTATCTCATACTTGGAGAGCTTGAAGATACAGAAAAATGTCAACAATGAAGAGAAATCAGATGCACTGTCAACTAGTAAGAAGGTTTCTATTGGACATCTCACTCTTCTTCATGACCGAATCCTTGTTATGCTTCAATGTTTGACTATGTTGAAGGGATACTCCAAAAAACCTGACTTTTTGTTGGAAGAAAAGACTGGGGATACTTTGGTTATATCAAAAACAAACACAGAACTTCAGTCAAAAAACCAGGATAAAAACTATTCTTATCTAGCTTTTTTCTTAGCTGGTGGGGTAAGAGGTTTGTTTTTGTGCAAGGATGATATCAGGAAGGCAAGATATGTTTTTTGTGCTGAGCTAATTGAGGTCACCAATTGGCTCAAGAAGAGTCACAAAAACAGGGATAGAGTCAAGTGGCCCAGGACACATAAATACATTGTTGATATTATTTTTACCTGTCTGGGTTCTGACAATTTTTTCAATAAGTTTAGTATGAGTATTGAAGACATTTCAATGACTATTGTTTTAGATTTTTTAGAGCAATGGTCTGTAGATACTAAAAACCAGGAACTTCCATGGATTGGAAAGGGGGGAAAAAAGATCAGCCTCCTAGTATAAGCTTGTAAATACATTGCTTTATTTTTTTAAATATATATGATCTGATTATCTTTTTCATGTTTGCTTGCGTGAATCTAAAATTTTTTCCATCTTAATATATTTTATAAAAAGATCAATTGATGGCTATGAATTACTAATTTCCATTTCCATGGAAGAGTGAAATATATTTTACAAATTAATAATATTGAGTAAAAGTTCATATTTTTGACCAGAAAGAATCAATTGCAATTTTTTTTACCTAATGGCTATCTTATTATGGATGTTTTAAAATTCTTACTATAAATTTATTTCTTCTTGTCAGATATAATGAATAATGCATATTATAATTATTTTGTTCTAAGAAGGTTCTATGATATTTCAAAACTTGCCTTATTTCCTAATAACAACCACATTCAACATCTACCTTCAAGAGTATCAAATCTTTTTTTTACTAAGCCAAGTTATCCTCAAAAATGGACATCAGTACAGATGGTAATTATTTTTCATGTTTGTGATCTCAACTCTTGTACTCACAGGAAAAAAAGTTCCAATGGTTGATTCTCCAAGAGATAGTAGAGACAATTCCCCCCAACCCAACTCATCACATGCATCACCAAATAGACAAGAAGAGGAGATTACGGCACCCCCACCTGCTTCAACCTTGCGTGAGAAATCACAAGGACCCAATCCTGAACCTGGAGAGAGTGAAAGAAGTAAGCCTTCTGCAGGTGAATAGCTCTACCTTATAACAACATGATATTATATGCTTTATACTCACAATTTCATCAATATTTATTTTTTTCAAATCCATTTTGTGGTGGTTGTAGCAGGTAAGTAAATGGGAAATCCAAAATTTTCATTTTCTTATTTCAAATGATTTTTATTTAACCAGAAAAAGAAAAAAGGAACATCGAGGATTTTCTTCAAGGTTCATCTGGTGATGATGATGGTAAGTACAAATTCATATATTTATTGTTTCATTTTATCTTTATTAATTGAATTTACAGTGGAATCAGCTTTGGATCCAGAGTCTTATATTCAATGGCATCAGCACAAAGAATCACAGGCAAAGAAGAGAGAGTCTGAAAATTCCTCCAGGAGACAAGTCACTTCTTTAGCCAAAAAGAATCAAATTCCATCTGCATCCTCTCCCTTAGGACGATCTGTCATCATGTTTGCAAGATTTCTTTTAGGCTTTGACCCCTCAAAGCAAAAATTTCCGCCTTGCCCTGAACCAGGGCTAGTCAAAGAATGGAGAAGCCTGCACCAGAAAAGGGAAAAAATGATTCAAGAGATTCAAAATAAGCCCCGTCCTAGCCTGGATTTTGCTCAAAAAAAATTATTATCAAGTCCGAACTTGATCAGCTTGTTTCTACCTTCAAAAATCCTACCTTTACACCCACTTCTGACTACCCCCTTCCACCAGGCCAGAGCATTAAAGTTGTTTGGAAACGTCAAGCTGAAGCTAAATTGGCTCAAACTGGGATCTCTTGCTTCTTGTATGACTGGGGAAAAAGTGATGATGATGATTGGAACTCAACCATCCTCACTCAAATTGTCTCTGGATGGATGGCTTGTTATCAGGGCAAAGGTTTCAAAAATTTTCCAATTTCTCAAGACATTTTCAGTAATGAAGCAGTTTTAAGCATTCTTCAGCGATGGATATCTGGACAGGCCAAAATTCTCAGGGATAAAGCCAAAAAAAACCAATCTGATTCTGATCTTGCCCAAGTGCAGAAGATAAAAAGTGTGAAACACCAGACTGCTAAAATGAGAAGAGAGGTAAGTGAACTACTTTATCACAGTAGTATATAAATAAATTGATTCTTGACTTATATAGTTGTGTGACCATCAAATTGAGATTGCTGCTTCATTCTTGGTTCCTGATAAGGCTAGGCTTTTCAAAGTTGCTGAGCTTCATTCAGACACAGAGGTGAGTGCTAGTGGAACTCACACTAAGAGAATAATTCCTTGGAAAAGTCCAGCACTTGTTCGATGTTTAGATTCACTCAATGAAGGCTGGGTCAAGAAATCAATGATGAAAGCAAAATCATCAACAGCCAAAGCTTCTGTGAGGGCCAAGGTCACTTGTCCTCTAAAACAAGTTTTACCACCAACAACTGAGGGAAATCAACCTGAAGCAGGGCTTAGCAATTGTCCCATTAAATATGAAATTGATGATAGACCTCTTCCCAATGGTATTTCTAAAGCTTATGTTGATGATGAATATTATAGAAAACTCAGTGTAATAGAAAAATTGTGTGTAGATAATAAAAGTGATATTGATTTGAAGGAGTTAGCTGGAGTTATTGAGTATTACTGTTCTGGTAGTGAGATTATGTTAACTCCTAAGCAAATAGAATATCTGAAAAGATGATTTTTTTATTTTAGTGATATTTGAATAATTTTTACTGCATTGGAAATGTGCTATTTAAAATTTTGTTTTTTATTTTTTGAAAAAGATGGATATATAGTATATACAAGGGCTAGAGACATTAGATTGAAGAAATACAAACATGGATATTACCAATATACAATTTCTTTTACTATCTCAATCATCCCTCATTAGGCTCCAATCATTTTCCATTCTCTATTTACAATCATTTTCTCCCCATCTCTTAATTTTTTATATCTATATTCCACTATATAATCTATGGTGGGTTAAAATTGCTCTCCATTATTTTGTTAAATTTTTTTGAATTTTTAAATTAAATTTTTTCAGTCTTCTACAATTTTCTTTAACTGCCTCTATTGTTTTTCACAGCCTCAACTATCTTTCCCAGCCCTAAAAATTCAAATTTTATTTCAAGACCATCATTATCACTCCTTTCACTGTCACTAGTAATTCACTATTTTTTTCCAAATTGTTAAAAATTTTATCTTTGTAATTTGAACAAGCAGTTGAATTGTTTTTGTCCCCATGATATTTTTAAACCCACTACATCAACAATAGTACATCTACATAAATCTTTTTACAATAATATTCCACATAAAATGGAAATTTCCTATTTAAAAAAGTAGAATTGATCATAAGAGCATTACATAGTTGTAAACCATAATAGATTTTTTTTCTTTTTCTACTTTTCTGAAAAAGTCAAAATCTACCTGGTGTAGGTTTCATAAGATTTTACTGATGTGATCTTTAATTTTGTTAATTCTTCAAAACAAATAATACATTTAAATTTTTCAATAAAAAAAACCTGATTATGTGAGCCAAAATCAATTTTTTGTAGTTGTAAAATCTAATGATAAGAAAATATAGCTCAGAATTTTGTAAAAAAATTTACTGGAGCTTTATTCAGAGTATTTAGCTACGCTTGAATTTTCAAGAGCTATTTTATTAATATTTGATTTATCAGAAAAACAAATATATGTAAAATTAATTTATTTCCTAATCTAAATCTGAAATATATTTTAACTTCAAAAAAAAATTAACCAGTTGCAAACATAGCCTGATGGGTAAACATGAATGATTTACCAAAAATAAAAAAAATAAAAAATAACTACATAATTCCAAAAATAGTTGAAGCTTAGAAGAATTATTGCTGAGAGAAAGGTGAAAAAAGATGATTATTTTTTCCAGGTCTGAGTGAGGTAATAAAGAGGAGAATTATCCAAGCACTAAGGAGAGTGATATGAAAAAAAGGTTTAGATCAAATAAAAAGTCTATAATAGGAGCATCTATGAAGAAGAGTAAGAATTGTTCTTATTTCAAAGCCATTAGTCTTTATATGAAATAGTGCATCAATTTCCATATCAAAATCATTTCTTCTTTTGATATTTTATATTTTGGAAATTTTTTTCTGAGCTTCTGATGTTTCTGTAATCTGTTTGTGGAAGAAATTCTTTTTTTAAAAAAATTGTTATATTTCATATATTATAAGTGAAAAAAGGAAAAATAAATCATAAAAAATAATATTCCTAACATGAATTTGAAGTTTCATATTAATAATGATAAAGACTAATCTATATCTATATTAAAAGTGCAAACACTTTTCAGTTTTATTATTAATCTTACAAAACAAAACAAAAAAAAAAACTTCTGAAGTTGGAGAAATAATGATATCAAAAAATTGATACTATCATTTGACTGAGGAAACATAAAAAATTTCTAACCTTTTGACATTAGCTGAAGGCAAATTGTCTTGATTAGAATAAGAAAATTAATCTTGATCAAAATTATAAAATAGCTCTTGGATTATGCTTGCTAGTTTGCAATTTGAAAACACTTCAAATATTACTTAACACCAAATAAACATTAGAAAAGATGTGGACATGGTCATTTTTATGGCTCAGATATAGTAAATTCAGTGCACAAGAATCTCTACCTAAATATATGAAATCCATTTTTTTAATGAAAAAATAATAATAGTGCAAAATACATTATGACAGGTTATAAGACTTGATTTTTTTTTTCTAATAAATCATAGCATGGCACTTTTTCCTGTTATTGGTCTTTTGATAGAAATAAATTGTGTTTTTCATTAAGAAAGTGCAGAATATTATTTGAACTTGTCTAGAATTTGATGATATCTGTTTTTTAGAGTTTCAAAGATTTTTCCATTCCAAAATCTGCATCCAAGAAAAAAAGTTTGGTTGTAGAGATTTCCCATAAATTATCAGATATTGATAACAAATTATACACCTATATCTAGACATCAAATTTAGCATCAAGAGATTACTCCACAGATTACTCCAGGAAACCTGAAAAACGACTCGCCTACAAGTCCTCATTTTTTTTCCCCTGTGACTGCCTCAACCCAACCAGACAAATCATCCCTGGAAACCATTAAGTATTTATACCTGCCATCTTTAATATGGACAGCATCCAAACTGACTCTTCCAAAAACAGTTGATTCACCAGTAGCACGGCTGACCTCTTTAGGTTTCAAGTGACTTCTTCTTTGACATTCTTCACAAGATTGAACCCAACCCTGCACAGCCAACTTCATACCTGGCCACCAAAATCTGTCAGCTACTCTTCTATAAGTCTCCCCAAAGCCTCTACGACCAAGGTCTTCATGCAAAGACTTCAACACAACTTCTTGACCCTTCTTCTGAGTCAACACAACTTGAGGATTAGAATGTCTCCTCCTCATCAACCTTCTTCCTGACACATAAAATCCAGGACTCTTCTGCTTGATTGCCAACCAAGTATTGTCATCACAACTATCTGACCTCTCCAAGTTCAAAAGATATTCCACCATAATAAAATAAAACCCAGACTGACCCCAGGTCTCATCTTCAAAATCCAACAAAACAACATCCAAGGGTACAACTCTGTCATCAAAATCACCAGTGTGAACATGATCCAATTGTCCAGCCCAACCAGGATACCAATCCTTAAAGTTTGGCACATCCTTCTCTTTCCACTGAATCTTGTGAGAATCCAGTTCACTAACAAAATCACCATTTTCCAAATTTGAGCTGTCCCAAACAACAACTCCATCTTCATCATCAAAAACATCCTGATCACCAGAATCAAGATCAGATCCAGCCAGTTTAGCCTCTTGGGGGAGGTCAGAAAAATCTTCAGAACCCTTTGTGCTGGCCCTAACCACTGGAACATATTCATCAAACTCTTCAGCCTCAGAATATTCATCTGTAGGTGGCCTCCTTGATAATCCATCAGCCATTGTAAAAGTTTTGTCTGGTTTGTGTACCAGGTCAAAAAAAAATGTTGAATAAATGCCACCCACCTAGTCATTGGAGAATTTGGAAGACTAGGTGTATTGATCATCTGAACTAAAGATTTTGCATCCACCTGCAGCTCAAAATTCTGCCCCCACAAAACAGTCTGTAGCTTCTTTAAAATTTTTGCTACACCACAAAATTCCAACTTAGGTTGAGAATACCTAGATTCCACCTCATTAAACACCACAGACTCATATCTTACTGGTGTGACCCTCCCAGTTTTATCTTCCTGAGACAAAATAGCACCAGAAGCAATATAGCTTGAGTCCACTGCCAGATAAATTTTTCCAGCACCAACACCATAATCCAACTTGTGAAGAACAATATCTTCCCCAACAATCTTTTTCAACTTCTGAAAAGCCTCTTCACACTCTTCAGTCCATTCCCAATCTGCATCTTTCCTGGTCAGCCTCCTTAAAGGTGAAGCCAACAAAGCAAAATCCTTAATAAAAATCCTGACATATACACACACACCCAAAAATCCCCTGACTTCAGTAGTATTTTTAGGCCTTGGCCATGACTGAATTTTATTAATCTTTTTCTTTGCTGTAATCCTTCCCTCTTTACATACCACATGACCCAGAATTTCCAAAGCAGGAACACAACAACAGAATTTTGACCCTGAAATGGTCAAACCATCCTCTTCAATCCTAAACAACACTCTCTCAAGAGTTATTGCATATTCCCAAACAAACCTCCTTATGCCAGGGTTCTCCGTTAACACCTCATTACCATAATCAGTGGATGGTCTTTAATTCCACCATCATCAATAAAAGTACCAGCATGAGTAGGAACCTCATCCTGCAAAATCCAAGCCATTTGTGCTTGATATACTGCCACTGAATCAGTTGCTCCTTGAGGAAACCTAGTAATCTGAGATCTCCCCAAAGGAGTCTCAAAAGTTGTGAGAGGCCTTGAATCCATATAAAGTTCCCTCTCATCATAACCACCCATAATATCACCCACACCATAACACACCCTTCCAGCAAAAGCTTTAAAAAAATCCTCTGCACTTGGTGGCATACCAGCGTCCTTGATAGTGACTCTATTCAAGGCCCTAAGATCATGAGCCACCCTCAACTTTCCATTCTGCTTCTTTACACAGAAAACCGGACTTGAGTAACTGGATGTCGATTGCTTGTATAACCCAGTCCTGACTCTTTCCCTAACAATCTCCACAAAATCCTCTGATAGCAGCTGGAATCTGAATAGGTTTGATTTTCCAAGTTTCATGAAAAACCACAGGAATCAAGTAAGGTTCCCCAAAAGAGTGCTTCAACACACCCCTTTCTTCCTCAACAAAAGCCACAGCTTTTTTCCTTAGCACAATAATGTTTAACAACAACTTCTTTTCTTCTTCAGACAACCACCCATCAGGACCAAAATTAACAACTTTCAACCTTTCCACAGTCACCCTAGCCGTCTCTACAAATTTTGGAAGATTCTTCACCAAAGGAGTACAGTACGGATCTCATGACAAAGGAGGTCTCTTCAAAAGCGGATTCAAACCCACAGGCATAGGCTCATTTACAGGCCTAATCTTCTGTGCTACCTTCTTATACTTTGCCGCTCCACCTTCAACTTGAGGGATCTTCAGGAAATCTTCACCACAAGACCTGGAACAAAAACCAAGGGTTTCCCCATTGCTCACATGTGTGGCCAAGGTAATGTTTTTGAAAGGTGTAGAAGAAACCCTAGCGGTGCACAATTGGGAGGACTTACTTTTAGACCCCAATCTCACCACTCCAAAACTTTTCCGCGATTCCAAATCTTCATCTTCATTTCCGTCTTCCAAATCTTCAAATCTTGATTCATCTTCAGAATCAACTCTCTTAAAATAGTGCAGTTTATCCTCATGCTGGAGGCCCAAAATTTGATCTTGATGATCTTCTTTCTTCATAATTTTCTGCAGTTTAACCTCATGCTGGAGGCCCAAAAATTGATCTTGACGATCTTCACAAAAATATTTTTAATCTTCTTTCTTCATTATCTTCAGATTTTTTCTTGATTTTCTTGAATTATCTTGAAATTTTTATCTTCTTTTCTTGAGTTATCTTCTGACCTACAAAAATAAACAGGGGTTTCCCCAGTGCTCACAGGTGTGGCCCAGGTAATGTTTTTGAAAGGTGTAGAAGAAACCCTAGTGGTGCACAATTGGGAGGACTTACTTTTAGACCCCAATCTCACCGCCCCAAAACTTTTCCGCATATCTTTCAATAAAGATATATAACCAATCTTCTTTCTTGAGCTTGAATTAAAAATAATTGAGAATCTTGAGAGAGAACAGAGACTTGATAAAAAACATGATGAATACTTGCAGAGAGGAGAAACATTAAAAAGAGAAAGTTGAAAATCCACTTGGTATATCTCCAAGGGAGCTGACATACTACAACCTGGGATTTCCTCATCTTGGGGAGAGGTTGTAGCACTAGGGTGATCAGCCCTCATTACTCTAAAAAAGACAGACTCTCAATAGAGCCTGAGCCACACTCCAAAAAATAAGAGACGGCACCCACTTCTTTCCTTCTCCTGCAAAAATCCATGCACTGGCACATTGAAGATAAACCAGGCCTGGTCCCCCAACCATCCTCTCCGGGGGATGATAACCTCATGTGAAGTCTCCTTTCATCTTCACCAGTCAACTCCAAACTGATTCCCAAATCAAATTGATAACCAATTCATGCTTGAAAATCCATCAAGAATGGCCCACCCAAAACAGCTTTAACTGTTCCCTTAGCAATATAAAAATGAACTTTCCCTGAGGCTCCTCCAACATCTAACTTCACAAAATCTGAAGTTCCAACCAATTCAGTGACATGGCCACCAATCCCTCTCAAATTCCCACCAATACCAGTTTTGATGGGGAGGCCCAAATGAGTTGCCTCAAACAAGAAAATCAGGTTTATCTGAGAACCTGAATCCACCAATGCCCTTGCCTCCCTGCCATTCAGAGTGACATTGACATAACCCAGAAGAGCAGAAAAATGAGTTTCCAACCCCTCACCAAACTTTTCAGAAGAATCACAAATGTATTCCACCTCCCCAGAAGAAACTCTTCTCCTGGTCAACAACTTTTTCAGTCTATCAGCCAACCCTGGACTGATAGCATACAATTCCCCATAGGAAAGGGAAACCTGACCCTGATTCATCCTTTCCAGGACAGAGTCCATAACATTAAATTGACCAGAAACTACTGGCCTCTCGAAGTGGGCTCTTTGCTTCACTACCTTGGTCCTAGAAGCTTCTTGAGGACCAGCACCACCAACAGATTTACCATTAACAGGAACCAAACCAGATCCCTCAACAGAACCTCTAACTCTAGCAGGCTTTGGAAAAGAAGCCAAAGGGACATCTCCTCAGAGTCAGAATCAACCTCCATTAGCATTGGCTGACCATTCATGTCCAATGCACCGAAACTAGGGGGGCCCATGTCAGCAATACCCTTCTGCATCTTGTACAGCTCCTCTTTGCTGTACCTCTTCCTAGCTACACTCAGCTTAGGATCCACCTTTGAAGAATTTGGCTTTGGTTGGGCCTGAGAACTGCTCTTAGGCCTTCCCACCTTCCCTGCTTCCACATCATAAACACCAGCCAAGCATTCTCCACTTGAATGTCCTCCACAAGAGTAAAACTCCAAACCACCAAAGGAAGTGGAAAAAAAGACCTTATTGACCTCCTTTTTCTTTCCTTGACGTCATCATTCTCCTTACCAGAAGACTTCCCCTGATCAGGAATATCCTCAAACCTTGGCCTCCTTTGATTGAGACCACCCCTTCTCCTTACCATATCAACAGGAGCCTGCCCCTCACTGGGCTTCACAAATGAACCGTCAGGGAACTTGAAAAACCTGCCATCAAATTCCAACTTTCCTTCAGAAACATCTCTGTTCAATGCCCAACAATCATTAGACCTGTTCCCCCTTCTTCTGCAATAAGAGCAGACCCAAGGATCACTCCTACCAGCCCTCCTATCAAAATCTCTAGGCTGAGAAGGTTCCTTATTGACCTTCTTAGCCTCCTGAACAAAAATATGCAGCTTCTTTGTGAGATCAGCCAACTGCTCCACCACTGGGTCCCTCTCCTGTTTGGGAACCTGCACCATATTCTTCTCCTCCTTCTTCTCCCTAACTTCTTCTTCAGCCAAAGCCTCACTGACTTTGCTGACATATTTGGCACACCCCTCCTGATAGGTGTCCACAGCCAATAACTTCAAATGGGCCTTAACAGCCTCCTTCACCTTATCCAAGGCAGGAAACTTCTGATCCCCATTAGAAAGAGTCTTCATCAAGTCCTTCCTTGACGGCTCCTTCAACACATCCATCCTGAAATCTCTAGCCAGGGCAGACCAAAAAACATCCTTGGCAGCATTTTCATGTGCCAGCTCCTCCACTTCAACCAAGTATTCAACAACAGGACCAAACTGTAGCAGAAACTTTCTGTAACTATGCAAGTTACCAACACCACCATAAGATTGCCATTCACTTAAACCCTTGTTCAGATCCACGATAGTGAACCTGAAACCCCATCTATCTACCATCTCCCTACACAATAACTTCCAATCCCTCTTCTTGTAGCAAGACATGGCCACAATATCCTTCTCCACTGCCCTATCACCAATGAAGAAGATAATCTGCTTCACCATGTCCAGGTAACAAGCACCATCCATCCAGCAGCAGTTTCATACTTCTCCAGAAACCACTTTACATCCTCCCCATTAAACTTGGTACCATCCCAAGTTTTAACCCTCACACACTCCTTGACCATCACAGCAGGAGGACCATCTCCCCCACTGACAGTCACCACAGGAATAATGGAACCAGAAGCCATTCCTCCAGACAAAAAAACACCAAATAGAGCCAACCAAAGAAAACAGAGATTCCAAAGAACTAGCAAGTCCCCCCATGTTGGGCACCAGAAATGTAGACAATCCTATAGTACTAGCTATAGGCCTTGACCAAGGGAGTTGGAGAAAAACCAGAGAGAAAATCCCCTCTCCCTTTAAAAAAATAGAGTGAGATTTACTTGCTAAAGTAAGTTGGTTCCTGTTTGCTAAAGCCCCTTTTTCAACACACTTGACTGTTGATGAGCCAAGAAAGTAGTCCCCAGAAAGACTACCTCACCAAAGAACTGAAATGTAGACCAATGTCCACACCAGAGAAAGCAAAGATACTTGATGTAGGCTGCAAATCCACACCAGAGACAGCAATAATACTTGATATAGCTTGCAAGACTATACCAGAGAACCTGTTGCCAAAGTTGAGTTAAATGAAGAACTAACCTTGCAACAAACACAGCCAATTGTGGCCAAAACAGTGAAAACTGAGGGAAATAAATCTCTATTGGATGTGTAAAGTTTCAAAAGAGATATTGGAAAAACAGGAGGTTTTCTGACATATGGAGAATACAAAATAACTTCAACTGAATTATCACCAACCATTCTTCTGACAACAAATGGACCAAAAAATGGGTCTTTCAATTTGTTATTACCTTGTAAATTGCAGTGGATTGTAGAAATTTACACCTCATCACCCTTTTTAAAAGTGTATTCTTTATGGGATTTGTACCATCTCTTCTTCTCATATTCAAAGGATTTTTCAATAAATTTTTGAGCATGACTTCTGCAAAGATGTTGCATTTGAAGAGAAGATTTTACACCAGGATGTAAATCCAATTTAGGTATTTTATTATTGAGAATTTGGGCAGGAATATTTGGAACATATCCAATCCAGAGCTGAAAAGGCTTTCTTTGAGTAACAGAATGAACAGTGCTATTATAAGCAAATTCCAACCCATGAAGTAAGTTAACCCAATCATGAGTGAATCTGTCATTGTCTTTATACTCAAGGCCCAAGGTACAATACCTTCTTATCATGTCCTCTAAAGTCTGAATCATTCTTTCAGCTAATCCATCAGTTTGAGCGTGATGGGCAGTAGAAAGTTTCATATCACAACCACAAACATCCATCAGAGACATCCAAAATTCAGATATAAATTTAGGCTCTCTGTCAGAGATTATGGCATTGGAAAAACCAGCAGTATTAAACATATGAGAGCACCATAAGAAAGCTAATTCCTTAGTGGAAATATCCTTGTGAGTAGGGATAAATTTACACATTTTGGTGAATCTGTCCACAATAATACAACAAGAGTTATAACTGTCTTTTCCAGAAATAGGTAATCCTGTTACAAAATCCATGTTTATTATCTGCCATGGTGCATCAAGAGTTTCAATATGTTGCATCAATCCAGCTCTCTTACCAGTCAATCTTTTTGATTTTTGGCAAGAATTACAAGACTCAACATATAATTTGGTGTCTTCAGACATATTAACCCACCAAGCAGTGTTTTTAAGTCTGATCATTTTTTTTCAAGATCAAAATGTCCGGCCAATATGTCATCATGACAAATTTTCAAGATGACTTCTTTCATAGAAGAAGGAATAACAATGACATTACTCAACTTTCTTCTATAATATAGATATCCTTCATCAATTGAAAATTTACCTTTTTCCAAAGCCTTTTGGTACTTTGGTGGAAGGGTTTTAATTAATGCTTGTATTGAAGCATTCTTTGGATCATTTAATATGGTGCATAACTTTTTCAAGTCAGTGTCCTTATCATATGAATCCAGAATAAGCTTTAATAGCTCTTCCTCCATATCAACCACATATATCCCATGAATATGAATAATTTCATCCTCAGGATCATAAGCAGCATTAGAGTTATCATTTGGTAAAGGTGACCTTGATATTATATCCACATTTGGGTGAACAATACCAGCCCAATGAATAATTTTCATTCTCCATCTTTATTCCGGAAAATCTAACTGCCATCTGAACATATTTCTGTTAGGTGTTTGAAAGTTTAAAAGGGATTTAACTGCACTGCAGTCAGTGACAAGTTCAAATTTCTGGTTATCTAGGTAAAAATGTAGCTTTTCCAGAGCCCACACTATGGCTAAACATTTAAGCTGAATGATACCATATTTCAACTCACTATTTCTCAAGGTTCTTGAAATATAACAAATTACTACTTCTTATACTTTATCATTCATCACTTGTTTTTGATGGAGGGCAGCACCAAGACCAATAAAACTGGCATCAGTGTACAAAACAAATGGTTGATTAAAGTCAGGTAAAGAAAGAATTGGTGCTGACATCAAACAGTGTTTCATAGTGTTAAAAGCTCTCTGTTTTCTCTATTCCAGACAAAATCAATATCCTTTCTAGTCAATTGGGTAAGGGGTAAAGATATGACCTGCTAATTTTGAATATACTGTCTATAGTATCCACACATTCCCAAAAATCTCTGGAGCTCTCTAACTGTGGTAGGAGACTTCACCTGTTGTATGGCTTCCACTTTGTTTTGGTCAACACATATCTGTAACCCTGAAACAACATGACCAAGTACTTATAAAGAATGAAATCCAAATTTACATTTCTTCAAAGAAAGTGTCATATTTATTTCATCCATTTTATGGAACACTTTAGTCAGGTGGTTGAGATGGTCCTCAAATTTTTTTGAGAATATAATGATATCATCAATATAAACCATCAGACATCCTTCAATTATCTCTTGATGAAATTTTTTATCTATAACCTTTTGAAAAATTGAAGGGGCATTTTTAGGGCCAAATGGCATCCTAATATACTTATAAATACCTATATGAGTAGCAAGCATCAGAAAATTCTGGAAATTCTTCTCAACAGGTACCTGGTGATATCCCTTGTTAACATCCAGACAGCTGATATATTTAGCACCTTGTAAGGTAGCATTTATAGAGCTAATTCTAGGTAAAGGATAGATATCATCAACAGTATAAATATTTAATGCTCTATTATCACCACATAAACTGGCTTTACCTTTCTTTTAAGAAATTAGGACAGGTGAGATAACACAATATTTAGGTGTTTCAACTACCTTTTCAATAATATTCATTTTTAAAAAGGTAGAGATATTGTCTTAAATATCTTTTCTCTTTGTGGGAGAAGCAGGATAATGCCTATTCTTTAAACTAGGTGGTATGTCAGTTAATGGAAAATATAATGAAAGTTTCATTTCTTCTTTAACTAATCCTAGTTCATGTGACGTATGAGCAAAGGCCATAGGAAAAGATTTTATTAATTTAATGATGGCATCTTTATCCTCACCGGAAAGTTGTTCTCCAAAAGGAGCGTTGTAAATTTCAGACATAAGGGCATGCATTTCTTTTGTATATCTTCCTTTATATTGAATCACAGAATTACATGTGTTCAATTCCGGCTTTAATAATTTTTTGGGGGAGGAAATCTTAAATCTTCTCTTCCCATTCATCCCCATTGTGAAACATTGGTTTGAAGGATCCAATTTTATGCTATACTTGGTTAAAATATCATTTTCTATAATAAACCAACTGCTTAAGTTATCATTTTTCATGACAAAAAAATCACAAATTGCTCTTACAAAACCATGGTTAAATTTAAAAAACACTGTGGCTTTGTATTTACCGATGGGGGACAAAACAGGGCCATAACCTCTCCAATTTTCAGAAATGATAGGAATAAGTTTTGATTGATAGTCTTGATCCACTGAAGCAAGTGCTCTTTCAGATACTACACTTTCTCCAGCTCCAGAATCCAGAGTAACTTCAATGCTGGTTCCATTGATCAAGACTTGTGCCTTGAGAGGGGCAATAAACATTGAGCTATCCTCAATGTTCTTTATGATCTCATCATCCTAACTGTAGATAAATCCTTATTATCAATATAAATAGTATTTAAATAATGAATATCTTCTTCCAGAATCATGATTTTATGTTGAGATTCATATGAAATATTGCTGGCACAATCACTTGAAGTATCATCCAGTGCTATTGTGTCATAAACATGCTCCTCAGTTTTTTCAACAATATATATCTTCTTGTCACAAAAATGGCCTTTCTGCCAAGGCTTGTTGCACTTGAAGCAAGTGTTTGTTGCATACTTTTTAGGTGCAACAGGGGCAGAAGGTTTACCAACCTTTTCCAGAAGTTTCTGATGGTATGTGAAGGGTTTCTCTAAAGGGGTCCTATGAATGAATCTTCTGGCATTGTACTTGTTGTTTAGAAGGATCTCATTACAAGTATTAATGTAGGAAGAAGGTTCTCTGGAGAACTCAGTCCTAGCCACTATCAAGTCTCTCAAAGACATTGGTAATTTATAAAGGATCCTGTCCTTCCATAACTCAAACTCCATATTTGGGTCCATTTCTATCGGCCAGTCATCTAGAAGAAGGTGGGGAAATGAGGAAAAGTAAAGAAGAAGAGGAGGAAATATAGGGAAGGATAATAAAGAAATAATAAAAATAATAAAAAATATAATTATTCTGAGATAGAGAGAGGCGACGAGAATTTTCTTGGGAACTTTGACTAAATAGTAAGGGTTTTAAATTATAATATAATTATTTGATTAGTAGTTACTTTTAATGCGCAGAAATCAATAATATTATTATTAGACTTAGAGCAACCGTAAAAATTTATTAAAATTTATATTAGATCTATAATACTAATAACAATAATAATAATTTGTATAATATCTAAATATGTAATAAAAATGTGAGTGTAATAAGTGATGTAGCTACAGGGGATTATCCAAAGCCTTTTATAGGCAAGGGATCCTCTGAAGTGCCAAAATAAGTAATTACAAAAGAGTAATAAAGTGAAACAAGAATATAAAAGAATTTAACTAAGACATAGATATTGAGAGAAAAACATGAAACAATAAACTGCATCCGTGAGTAAGTAATCAATTTTCCCACCATAAGTTCCCAAAACAATTAATTAAAATAATTAGTAACTAAGTAAGCTTGAAACATAAGAACAGTGAGTAAAATAATCAAAAACAGATATTATAGTGACATGTAAAGTTTTAAGTAAAACAAATAAAATTATTTTCATGCCAAAACTCATGGAATAGATTCAATTCTTTTTAAAGCAATTTTAAGTAATTTTTTTAACTATGTAATTAATTCAATAATTAGTTTAAATGAAACAGATAATTAATTTAGTGTTATTTGTAATTTAAAATGGGGATTTTAATACTATGTTATTAAATAAGTATTATAATTTATTTAATAATTTTTCCTGACACAAATAAGGGTCAAAAGAAGTGCGCAATATTATTGCTTAATAATATATGAAGTTTTATATAATATATATAAAATTAATTAATTAACTAAATTACATTATAAGTCAATTTTACATATAAAATTATAATATATGTTTTCGTAATTAATTAATTATTAAATACATAAAAATGGGCCATTATTTGTAGAATATAAAATATATTTAAGCTTAATTTAAATGTATAAAAATTTATATAACAATAAAATTAATATAACACTTATTATTAATAAGATACTTATATAATTTTATTATGCAATAAAATATTAATTTATATACATAAAATACAATTATTACGCCCTCTTTCAGGTCCAATAAATTAACATATAATTTGCTGGGCTCCTGAGATAGCCTGGCTGACACTCCCTCACTATAAAAAAAATAATATAAAAAAAAATTGCTAAGATTTTTTCTTTTTGTACTTTTTTAACAGAGTAGGAAGATTTGAAATCTCCTTGCCAGGTATCCATGCATCATGTTCAGATGATTTGGTTTTATATCAAAATAAATATTCAGTACCTCTTTCAGAAGTGATAATTCTATCATTGTGAATTTTATCAATTTCTGAAGTTTCTGTGACTTCCTGAGGGTTTTTCTTAGGTCTTCCCCTTCTTCTGGGAAATAAGTCACTGTTGGAAGTATAAGGCTTAATTAAAGAAATGAAAAAAACAGGATGTTTTCTATTATATGGAGAATACAATACAACTTCTACTGAATTATCTCCAACCATTCTTTTAACAACAAATGGTCCTACAAAAGGATCTTTAAATTTGTTGTTACCTTGTAGATTGAAATGGACAGTAGATATCAACACTTCATCACCCTTGTTAAATGTGTATTCTTTATGGGATTTATCCCATCTTTTCTTTTCATATTCAAATGCTTTTTCAATACAGCTTTGAGCATGTTTCCTGCATAGCTGTTGCATTTGCATAAAAGATTTTACACCAGGGTGTAGTTCCAACTTAGGTAATTTATTATTGAGAATCTGAGCAGGAGTATTTGGGACATAACCTAACCAAAGTTCAAGAGGCTTTTTCTCAGTGACAGAAAGAACAGTGCTATTATATGAAAATTCAAGTCCAGGCAATAGAGTGACCCAGTCATGAGTAAATCTGTCATTGTCTTTATATTCTAAACCAAAGGCACAATACCTTCTAATCATATCTTCCAGAGTTTGAATCATTCTTTCAGCTAGACCATCAGTCTGAGGATGGTGAGCTGTAGACAACTTTAACTCATAGCCACAAATATCCATCAAAGAGGTCCAAACCTCAGAAGTAAATTTTGGATCTCTATCAGAGATAATGGCTTTTGGAAAACCAATAATATTAAACATTAAAGAACACCATAAGAAAGCTAATTCTTTGGTGGACACATCTTTGTGGGTGGGAATAAATTTGCACATTTTTGTGAATCTATCTACTATTACCCAACAAGAGTTATAGCTGTCTTTTCCTGCAACAGGAAGACCTGTGACAAAATCCATGTTAATTATTTGCCAAGGTGCATCAGGTGCTTTAATATGTTGTAATAACCCTGCTCTTTTACCTGTCAACCTTTTGGATTTTTGGCAGGAATCACAAGATTCAACATATAATTTTGTGTCTTCAGACATATTAGCCCACCATGCAGTGTTTTTGATTCTAATCAATGTTTTTTCAAGATAAAAATGACCAGCTAATATGTCATCATGACAAAGTTTGAGGATAGTTTCTTTGATAGAAGGAGTAATTACAATTACATTAGTAAGATTTCTTCTATAATATATATAACCATCTTCAATAGAAAACTTTCCTTTACTCAAAGCATTTTGATACTTTTCAGGAAGAGTTTTTATCAATGCTTGAATTGAAGCATTCTTAGGATCATTTAAGATAGTAACCAATTTATTTAAATCAGAATCTTTATCATATGAATCCAGTATTAATTGTAATAACTCCTCTTCCATATCAACTATAAATATACCATGGATATGAACAGTATCATCTTCAGGTACATAAGCAGGATTTGAGTCATTATTTGGGAGAGGCAATCTGGACAGAATATCAACATTGGAGTGAACATTTCAAGCCCTATGGATAATTGTCATCTGTCCTCTGTATTCTTGAACAGCAAGTTGCCACCTGAACATATGTCTATTAGGTGTTTTCAGGTTTAAGAGGGACTTCACAGTACTACAGTCAGTTACCAATTCAAACTTTTGGTCATCTATATAGTAATGAAGTTTCTCAAGAGCGCAAAAAACTGCTAAGCACTCTAATTGGGTGGCACCATATTTCAATTCACTATTTCTCAAGGTTCTTGAAATATAGCAAATTACAACCTCTGAGGATTTATCATTGATAATTTGTTTCTGGTGAAGGGCAGCACCCAGACCAACAAAGCTAGCATCTGTATACAGGACAAATGGTTTGTTAAAATCTGGAGGAGCTAAGATAGGGGCTGTCATTAAGCAACATTTTAATGTATCAAAAGCTTTTTGACAGTCAATATTCCAGATGAATGCAACATCTTTCCTAGTTAGTTTGGTAAGAGGCAAGGCTATGACTTGATAATTTTTAATATATTGCCTGTAATAGCCACACATACCTAAAAAACTTTGGATTTCTCTTACAGAAGTTGGTGCTTTCACATTTTAGATTGCAGCAACTTTGTTTTGGTCTACACAAATTTTTAGGCCTGACACAACATGGCCAAGGACTTTCAAAGATTGAAAACCAAATTTACACTTTTTCAAGGACAAAGTCATATTGATTTCATCCATTTTTTGGAAAACCCTATTTAAATGAACCATATGTTCATCAAAAGTTTTACCAAAAACTATGATATCATCAATATACACCATGAGCCATCCCTCAATTATTTCCTGATGGAAAGTGTTATCCATGACTTTTTGAAAAACTGAAGGGGCATTCTTAGGTCCAAATGGCATTCTAACATACTTATATATTCCCATATGAGTAGCAATAAGCAAAAAATTTGAGAATTTTTCTCAACAGGAACTTGATGATACCCTTTATTTCCATCCAGACAACTAATAAATTTTGCACCTTGCAAGGTAGCATGTATGGAATTAATTCTGGGTAAAGGATAAATATCATCAACAGTATAAGTGTTTAATTCTCTGTAATCTCCACATAATATAGCCTTATCTTTTTCATAAGAAATTAAAACTGGGGAGATGACACAATATTTGGGGGTGACTTCCACTTTCTCAATGATATTCATTTTTAATAATGTGGCAATATTATCTTCAATATCCTTTCTTTTTGTTGGAGAAGCAGGATATGGTTTTTTCTTAAGACTAGGAGGAATATCACTTAAGTTACAGGATAAGGTAATTTTCATTTCTTCCTGAACACTTCCTTAGACATTAGAACCATGAGCAAAAGCCATAGGGAAAAAGGTAATCGAGGCAATAATAGAATCCTTTTGTTCACTAGTTAACTGATCACCAAAAGAAGCAGTATTTATTTCATTTAATAAATCATCCATTTCAATTGTTGTTCTGCCTTTACACTGGATTAGTGAGCTACAAGACTTTAACAGATGCTCAGAATGTATTTTAGAGGAGAAAATTTTGAATTTCCCTTTGCCATTCAGTCCCAAGGTGAAGCAATTATTTGCTGGGTCCAATTTCACACCAAACATGGTTAAAATATCATTACCCATAATAAACCAATTGCTTAAATTATCATTTTTCATGACAACAAACTCACAAATAGCTCTGAAAAAACCACCATTATATTTGAAGAATACAGAGGTTTTGTATTTGCCAATAGGAATTAAGGTAGAACCATACCCTCTCCATTTTTCAGAAGTTATAGGTAATAATTTACTCAAATAATCCTTATCTACTGAAGCTAAAGCTTTTTCAGACACTGCACTTCCTCCAGCACCATATCCAAGAACTACATCAACATTTTTACCATTTATGATAACAGGTGCTTTCAAAGGGGATATGGCTATAGAATTGTTAGTAATATCTTTAATTTTTTCAGCATTTTCCACTGAAGATAAATCTAATACACATTCTTCAGATAAATTATCTAAATAATGGACATCTTGTTCTAACATTAAAACATCTTTAACAGAGTCATTGTCATAGGAGATATTTATTTCACAGTCACTAGAAGATTTATTATTGACATCAATTTCAGCCTCATCAGTGTCTTCATTTTGTTCAACAAGATGAATTTTCTTGTCACAAACATGACCCTTTTGCCATGGTTTGTTACATTTATAACAAGTATTTGTTGTATATTTTTTAGGTGCAACTGGGGCAGAGGGTTTACCAGATTTTTCTGGGGGCTTTGTAGAAGGTTTACTTTGATCATGATAAGATTTACCAAGGTAGTTCTTTGGTTCATATCTATGGTTGAGCAGTACCTCATTACAGATATTAATGAAAGAAGAATTTTCCCTTACATGCTCAGCTCTAGCCACAATTAAATCTCTAAGAGAATTTGGTAATTTATACAAGATTTTATCTCTCCAAATATCATAATCCATCTTTGGATCAATTTCTCTTAGGATTTTTGTTACTTTCATAAGAAAAACAATGGGATTTCCAACAGAGGAGGATACATATCTAGTATTCTTATACAGTCTTTGCTGAGCTAACCTGAATTTTGAACCACCAAAGTGATTCTCAATCAAGGATTTCCAATCATTCCATGTATAATGATTGTTATCTAAAAGGACAGATTCATACCACATCAAGGCTACATTTGAAAATAAAGAAATTAGCTTAGAAACAATCTCCTCATCAGGTAGTTTATAAGATCTCTTTAAATTATCAATTCTTTGGATAAAGTGTTGCCAATCAGAGGAAGAATAACCATCAAAGGTAGGATATTGGTGCAATTTAGGCCAATTTTTCTGACTACTGGGATGGTCCATTTTTTGGTTTGAATTATTCAGCATTAATAATTCCTGAAGTTTAGCCAAGTGTTCAGAAATTTCATTATTTACAGAAACAGCTGGTACATGACCATCACAATATTTTTTGCTAGTAGCAAAATATTTTACAGACTTATTGTCAGCTTGTTTAATGGCTGAAATATGAAGAAGAAAGGAGGAACTCTGCTCAGGTTCTTTTTCCTTATTTTTATGCAGCTTATGGGCAGAATTCTCATTTATACCATAATTATTAATGGTTAAGGTTGAAAATTTTTCCTGCAGGTCAGACACATAGTTTCTTATCCTTGGAATTTCAGACATCTGGTCATTTATTTTTGCAAGAGATAAAACATTTCTGTCCTCAGAAGCTGTGTGTTTGGCACTTAGTGAATGGAAATCATTTTTTAGCTTTTTAAACTCATTTTGTAGAGATTTTATTTCCCTTTTTAATGAATAATTTTCCTCAATAAGGGGTTTCAATTCACTCAAGGTTTTATGAAGATTTTTATTTTTATCTGAGATAGCTCTATGGTCACTTCTTATTTGTTTTTGTTGGCTAAGAACAATATTCAAGGTTTCTTTGATTTTAAAATAAGCTGTATCCCATACAGAAGAACTTACTTTACAATGCAAGTGCAAATTATTTAATCTATCACTCTCATGGATTAACACATCTCTCAAATGTTTGTCTTTCACAACATTAAAATCAAGGATATCTTTCAATATTTCTTCAGAAGTTTTCTCAATTAAGGTATAGACTTCAGGGGAAACAGAATCATTCTTAATTGCAAGAGAAGGATTAATTAAAGAAGTAGAATTCAAATGTAAAGGTTCATTAAATGATAATTTTCTAATTACATAATTGGGGCTACTCATTAAAGGAAGTTGTCTTTTTAGAGGTTTAACTGTTCTTTCACCAGAATCCACAAGATTACCTGAAGAAGCTTTTTTATTATACATGCCAACATGTTTATCAAACAAACTACTTACCATGGTAAGGGAGGAAACTTCCCCTGTGCCTTCTTTCTTCTACCTCCCTGATAAGGATGGGGCTGAGGAGATGGATAGTAGGTTTGTGTCCTGGATGGGCCAGGGTGTTGAGCTGGTTGTTGAGCATTCTTCTGGTAATGGCTCATCAAGTAGTCCCATTTCCACTGTTCCACTTGCAGAGTGCTTTGATTTTGCGTGAAGGAGCTTGGTACCTGATTGGGCTGAGGTTGAGGCTGAGGCTGAGAGCTGGGAAATGAGGAGTTTGAGCCTGTTTGGGATTTAACAATTCCTGCATTTGCTGCCAGAGTGTGTCTACCCTTGCCTTGTACTTCATGCTTTCTGCCTTCAGTTCTTTGATGTGACTGGACAGATTGTTTACTTGTTGGCTTAGAGGTATCTTTTTTATTTTTATACCTTTGAGTTGATTGTCCTGATTTATTAGAGTTTTTAATTCTTTCAGAGGTGTTTGGTGAGGGGGGTTTACCACTTCTCCTGCCATTTCCATGTCCTGAAAGTTTTTTGTCAGCTGAATCATTTTTGTAAGTTAATTTAGAAGAACCTACAGATTCAGTGTCATTATCAAATTCAATCTCATCCACATGTAAGTTATCCATGCTGCTAGCCAAACTATTGGATATTTAAACTGTCAAAATCAAAAAAAAAATTAATGATTCAATTTGTTATTTCAAAATAAAATTTATTGAATTTAAAAAAAAAATTAATTTTTATCAAAAATCAATTAATTAACAAAAAAGTAATACAAACAAATGTAATTACCATTATTTATAAAGAAATAATCAGTAATTAAAATGGGACCAACCAATAAAGGTTTTTATAAGTCAACCAAAATAATTAATACCAAAAATTTATATGATGGTAAAATTGGGACTAAGTACTGAGTACTATTATGGTCAACCAATATACAAAAAATAATAATAAAATTAATTTATTAATTTATTAATTATTAATTGTCTTCTAGGACTAAGAGGTTTACTTCTATTAATTTCAACTAGGAAAAAAATAAAAAATAATGAACACTTACACTCATTGAATCAGCAATTAAGCCACAAACACTGTTATTGCAGTAAAAATATAATAATATGAGTGAGAGGTGCGAAGGTTAACTTACTATAGTGATCTTAAAATCACTTCAAAAAAATATATATGAATTAATTTAATATAAACCTAATAGATCGAACCCAAGTTCGAAACACAGTCGCGGAAAAAGTTTTTTTTTTGCTGGGTGGTCCGTGTGCTATGTCGTTCGTCGCAAGTATCGATGGTCGTCATCGGTTTGGAAAGGCGTCCAATTATTGGCCGGTCGT
The DNA here is from genome assembly GCA_030280995.1 of Hemileia vastatrix. NCBI lineage: Eukaryota > Fungi > Basidiomycota > Pucciniomycetes > Pucciniales > Zaghouaniaceae > Hemileia > Hemileia vastatrix. Next base: position 20,017,859 of record JASXTE010000015.1, read on the forward strand.
CTAGAAGAAGGTGGGGAAATGAGGAAAAGTAAAGAAGAAGAGGAGGAAATATAGGGAAGGATAATAAAGAAATAATAAAAATAATAAAAAATATAATTATTCTGAGATAGAGAGAGGCGATGAGAATTTTCTTGGGAACTTTGACTAAATAGTAAGGGTTTTGAATTATAATATAATTATTTGATTAGTAGTTACTTTTAATGCTCAGAAATCAATAATATTATTATTAGACTTAGAGCAACCGTAAAAATTTATTAAAATTTATATTAGATCTATAATACTAATAACAATAATAATAATTTGTATAATATCTAAATATGTAATAAAAATGTGAGTGTAATAAGTGATGTAGATACAGGGGATTATCCAAAGCCTTTTATAGGCAAGGGATCCTCTGAAGTGCCAAAATAAGTAATTTAAAAAGATTAATAAAGTGAAACAAGAATATAAAAGAATTTAACTAAGAAATAGATATTGAGAGAAAAACATGAAACAATAAACTAAATCCGTGAGTAAGTAATCAATTTTCCCACCATAAGTTCCCAAAACAATTAATTAAAATAATTAGTAACTAAGTAAGCTTGAAACATAAGAACAGTGAGTAAAATAATCAAAAACAGATATTATAGTGGCATGTAAAGGTTTTAAGTAAAACAAATAAAATTATTTTCACGCCAAAACTCATGGAATAGATTCGATTCGTTTTAAAGCAATTTTAAGTAATTGTTTTAACTATGTAATTAATTCAATAATTAGTTTAAATGAAACAGATAATTAATTTAGTGTTATTTGTAATTTAAAATGGGGATTTTAATACTATGTTATTAAATAAGTATTATAATTTATTTAATAATTTTTCCTGACACAAATAAGGGTCAAAAGAAGTGCGCAATATTATTGCTTAATAATATATGAAGTTTCATATAATATATATAAAATTAATTAATTAACTTAATTACATTATAAGTCAATTTTACATATATAATTATAATATATGTTTTCGTAATTAACTAATTATTAAATACATAAAAATGGGCCATTATTTGTAGAATATAAAATATATTTAAGCTTAATTTAAATGTATAAAAATTTATATAACAATAAAATTAATATAACACTTATTATTAATAAGATACTTATATAATTTTATTATGCAATAAAATATTAATTTATATACATAAAATACAATTATTACGCCCTCTTTCAGGTCCAATAAATTAACATATAATTTGCTGGGCTCCTGGTATAGCCTGGCTGACAATTTCCCTCAAGATTTTTACAAGTTTCATTAATAACTCAATTGGTTTATCAGTAGAAGAGCTATATCTAGTTTACTCATACTGCCTTTGTTGAGCCATCCTAAACTTGGAGCCACCAAATTGTGCTTTAATCAATTTCTTCCAATCTTCCCATGAGTAGTCATTCCTATCCAAGAGAACAGATTCATACCACATTAGGGCTACATTGGTAAACAAAGAAATTAACTTAGACACAAATTCCTCATCTGGGAGTTTGTAAGAATTTTTTAAGTTATCAACTCTGAAAATGAATTTTTGCCAATCAGAAGAAGAATCATCATCAAATGTTGGATACTGGTCAAGTTTTGGCCAATTCTTTTGATTTGAAGGAGTCTCCTTAGTATTAGCTTGTTTCTGAGTAAGAAGCAGCTGTAACTTCTCCAATTGTGCAGTAATCTCATTGTTTAATCCTTCTGTTGAAGATCTTGGTGCATCATCAATTTTTGATGGAAACTCAGTGGTATCAACAGGTGTTTCTGAATCTAATTTTACTTTAAATGAACTAGCAACAGGTAAATTTGGAGCATCCTGTAGCATATGTTCCTTCAAAGAAATTTCAGAATATTTTTGATCATTAAACAATGAATTCAATTTTTCTTCAATGGTTGTTAGTCAGGTCTTCAATCTTGGAAGACTAGATAAACTCTCATTGGTTTTTTTCAAAAGATAACTGGGTTTTATTTTGAAAAGATGAATAATGATCACTCAATCTTTTCAGGTTCATCTTATCTACCTCTATCTCCTGGAAACAGATAGACACAGTATCTTGTAGTTTAGACAAAATTTTTTTGATATTTTGCCATAAAGCAACTTTCTTTTCATGGGTTACTTTGTAATGAAACAAATCATCAGAAACTCTCCATAACTCACTCCTCAATGCTTGATAACCCTGTTCAGTTAAAAAACTATTATATTTCTATGTCATTTGCATGTTGTTCATTATATGATTTTGTTTATTAACAATATCCCTCAAATATTCATCATTAATGTTTGCTACATCTGGAGTGTTTCTCAATAAAGAAACAGATTAACTTTCCAGATTCTCATAAAACTCAGGCTCAAGTGTTTCATCAATAATAGACATATCAGGATTTATCATTGAAGTAGCAATAAAAACTAAAGGATTAGATACAACAGATTATTGAGTGATTTGTCTACTCTTATCAGCCTCTACTGGTCTCACAGTTTTATCTACTTTTCCAGAATTACCTAAAGTAACTGAATCAGCAACAAGAAATGGTACTTGAGATTCAATAGAAGGATTAACCAAGGCTTGGGCAAGATCTGAAGATTGTTTTTTCTTTTTCTACCTCCTTGATAAGGGTGAGGATGTGTGGGGTTGAATTGACTGGGTCTTGATGGACCTGCCTGAGGCATTTGAGGATGCCGATGTTGAGACAGATAATCTCACTGGGTGTTTAACCAACCCCACTGCCACTTAATACTTCCACTTTTTCTGGTTTCTGGGGAGGCAATTGTGGAAGATCCCTGGGGGGAGGAGTTCTCCTCTTCTCTTGAAGAAAGGCATCTATTTTTCTTACCTTTTCTTCTAGTGAGTCTGTTCTTGCTCTCAGTCTTAAGTTCTCTGTCCTCAGTTCCTTTATGTGGGTGGAGAGATTCTTTACTTGCTGAGGTAAAGGCATTTTTTTTATTTTGAAGCCTTTTGGAAGTCCTTCTAGGGGTTTGATGAAAGGCTTTTGTTCCTGAGCATTTGTCTCCACTAGTATTTCCACTTCCTCCATTTCCACATCCTGATTGGTCCAATGATTGATTAATTTGAGCCAATTTTGTTGTCAAGGGAGAACTTACAGAAGTAGCTTTATCATAATGAATGAGATCCAATTCCTCTTCACGGGTAGCAGAAACACCTTGATCAGTCATTTGTTTTTAAATTTAACCTGAACTGAGAGAAGGAAATATTAAGGTGTATTAGTTTTATTTTTGCTTTTATTAAAAGAAAAATAAATATATATAAAAAATCTTCAGGATAAAAATCAACTGAAATAAAAATCACAATTTTTATTAATTTAAAATAATTTTATAATCAGGATTAAAGAAATCAACTGAAGAAAATTAATTTTTAATCAACAAATTAAATTTTGATAATTATCAGGATTAAAATCAACTGAAGGATATTTAATTACCAGGACTTAATTTAAACTGAAAAAATTTTAATATAATTTATTTTTATTAATTTTAATATTTTATTGTTAGGAAAATTTGTCAACTGGAACAATAATATTATTTTAATTTATCAGGACAAAGTCAACTGAAAAAAAATATAATATAATAATAATAAAAATTTTATATTACTTCTAGGACTAAGAACAGTATAGTTCTATCTTTTTCAACTTGGAAAAAAAAATTCCAATTTACCAGACACCTCCCCATGTAAAATGAGCAAATTAATGCCACTTACAGAGTGCTGAGTAAAAATAAATATGTAAACTATGAAAAGTGAAAAGTGACCCATGAATAGTAATCAATATAATTACCACAATTATATATGCCTATTGTCAATATATAAGCTTAATTTTTGGAGAGCGGTTCAATTCCCGTTTCCGGCAAAAAGTAAGTCATGTGGCTGATGACATTTGTTGTCTTTGTCGTATACTCCCTTTTTTTTTTTGGCACCTCATCCTTGATGGTCCCTTGGTTGCCAGCTTCAAGATATTGATGTGCCATTGACTATTTGGAAAGGGCCTCAGTTTTCAAGGGGTATTTTATGTCTAGAATGTTTTTAATGGCGATCCAACGGTGGTAACAAGGGGATTTTTGGGTTCTCAGAGTTTAGGGTACGTACTTCTATTTTTTTATTGGTTTTACTCAAATATAAGAGGTAAAAAATTTATAAATATTATTATAATTAATGAGTTAGAATTATGTATTTGTAAATAGTAATAGATATTTGAAGTGTAGTAAGTTTTTAATAAGTAAGTAATGGAATGAATCAAAAAGTACAAAAAATGGAGGGCCTTTTATAGGCAAAATTTGAGAGATAAAAACATGGAGTTAACACCACCTAATAAAAGGGTGTGAGAGGAAAAAACCAAATAAAGAGAGTATGTGAAATGTAAAAAGATATACTAAATGGTGTATCAATAAAAGGTATTGTTTTTATTTGAAATAAAACTTGGGTTCCCTTAGTTTGTCACACTTAGTATAAAACATTTGATTTTAAAATGTTGTTTAAATGGAAATTTTAATTTCTTAATAAAGGAATTTGAATTTTTTTTTAGATTTTATTATATTTTTAATACTATTTTTATTCCTTTCTCAACTGTATTATTGAGCACAGTGTTAGGGAGTAAAAATGTATGGGACATTTATTTTTATTTATTTATTAAATTTACTTAATGTACTTAGCTAGTTGATTGTAAGTAATATAAGTAAGCAATAAATAATTAATTATTAATAGGATTAAAAAGGTGTGGCTTCATCTCAGTAAGATAATTAATTATTTTACTGGATAAGTCTAGTAGCCTGGCTGACACAGTCATTCTACTTCATAATTATGAAACAATTCTATGAAAATTTGGATTTTTATTAAAATACTCAACATCTTCCTTTTCACACTCTTCACTATTTAGTGTAGCTCTCAACTCACTGATATGTGGTGGCAGCTGAGGGTCAACTGTATTGTTATTATAAATATTACTATTTGTTTTGAAAAACAAAAAATCAGGTGTATCTACATCAAATCCCAATTGTCTTATGTCCTCCTTAATCTTTTGTAGGGATTTTTTATCAATTATATTACCTGCATTCTAACAATAAGTATTCTTTACAAAATTAGAAGGGTATTTAATTACGAATGGATAAAAGAGAGCCCTGATATTTGGCACTCTACCTTTGGCTTGTAAGGGTGATTGGAAGTTGTCTGGTGAGGAGCTGGATCTATGTTGCAGTTGTGACTGGCCCATTTTTAGTGAAACTAATCCCACTTACATTTTTCCACCAAAGTCATGTCCTGGGACTGACCTGCTCCTCCTGGGGTAGGGAGTGGCTGGTTTTGTTTTCCTCCCTTAAATTCTGCCATTGTTAGGTTCAATTTCTGGAATCCTAACCTGCAATTTTTCTGCACTTTATCCACCTCTTTGATAATGGACAACTTGGATTCCTTAAGCTACAGGACTTGTTTGGCCAGGTGAGATTGTTTATCCTGAGAAGGAGGTGATTTCCTCTTTATAGTTATATCTTTTAGGAGGGCATCCTTTTCCTTTATGCTCAATTCTTTTGTCTGGGGATAAGAATGTCCTTCCATATTGATGTCCTGGTACATTGTTTTTAGCTTTAGACCTGGTATTACAAGTAGATTTATCACTTACATTGTCCTGTAGGGTACTCATAATTTCTGAAAAAACTATTTTATACAACTAAAAAAGGGAAAAACTGTATTTTAATCAGTAGACAAAAAATATTAGTATTTTAATTACTACTAAAAGCACTGGAGCTTACCTTTTATTTATATTTATATTTATTTAGATAAAATATAATTAAAATTTGAAAAAATCTGTTAAAGTTTATATAATAAGTTTAACTAGACCTTTACAATAGTGGGTAATTAGATTACCAAGTTTTAACCAAAAACAAATTTAAGTAAGTGTTATATTGGTGAACAAATACCAAGTAAAAATGGGTTTATATTGGGTACAGTTACTATTGTAGATACATAATTTTTATCAAATAAAAATTATTATAAGGGTTATCATCCACAATCAATGAGTTATTATGACCCACTAATGCTCTTCAGAGCCAAATAGTTAGTTTATATGAGCTATAATAGAGTAAAAATCATGTCTTAAGGTTATACTAAACTAATAAGTAATAAATTAGAAATGACCCCCAATTGTCAGTGTATGCTAGTAAATAAGTATTATTTAATAGTAAATATTAATAGTCCAAGTACTTAATAATAAATTATTTATGGATTAAACCTCAGGGAAAAACTAATAAAACTGTTATACTCAATTTTTAACTCACAATATTTGGATTGTTGCATGCTAGTGGTAGAAAATAGACTAATAAAATATAGTTTTAGCTAATGTAAAGATAAATCAATTTATAAGGGATTTAAAATATATTTATATATACTAATAATTTTTTGATATTGTTTAATTTATGTGTTGTAAGTAGGGGAAGTCTAATAATCCACCAAAATCCTCTTTTACTTATACCAAAATCCACTGGAGTGCACAGACCTTCAATCCAGATGATGTCCCTGATATCCCCTGTAATTACAGATTTGTGAGGGCTCATCACCTCCCAATGGAATCAACTTCAATTATTTTCACCACCCAGACCTCCAGTTTGGGCCCTCCATCACATTTAATGATATCATACACCCATACCATAAATAGAAAAAAAAAGATAAAAGCAGATACCATAAGGAAACAAGTAAAATTACTCATCCAAAGAGAATAAAATGAAACCCAAAGAATATAAAGGAAATTAATTAATTTTCCAAGCTCTCCATAACATCTCCAAGCCTCAAAATGGACACAATAATCTTATCCCAACCCATAAATCCGTGAAAATCCAATAAAGTAAGCAGATTAAGTTGTCCAGACTGGATATATGTGTATGAAAAAGGAGTATAGGCTTTTTTAGGCATTTTGAGTCCATTGAATATGTCTATATGACCTAAAATAAGCAGAAATATAAAGCTTATAGGCTATTTAGATGGTTAAAACTTCATATTGGCCTATATATACATAGTATAACTGCATATTTTACTGAATATGAGGTTTGTACCTACATATAAGCTTATGTATGTCTCTGATTACTTAATTTCAGTTAATATTGGTATTTTATTAATAGACTAGCACATTAATAAGTATTATGGGGCTATGTATAATTTATTTAAACTAATATAATTCATATAATAGTATAAAAATTATATATATAAGTATAATACCCATATATATAAGCATCATAACCATATATAAACTTACAAGCTTAATGTAATTAAGGTTATATTATTTCAAACATAAGAAATACACAGTCCTGGGGATACCTAGACTGAAAATGGTGGTGAATCCTTGAATGGGATAATAACGGCTTTTATCAAGGATAATGGTATGATACCTGAGAAATCATTACCATATTTTCCCTAAAAAATGGATTAGTTTAATGTTATAATAAAGTAGTGTATGAGATGAGCCAAGCTTACATAGCTGACAGAAAACTTCCCAGATTTTTCTGGGGGTTTTTTTTATTTAGGAAGCCCTTACTCACAATAGGTTACCTCACACAACATCATCAAACATGACATCCTATCAGTTTTTATTCAACAGATAACAAAATTAAGAACACTTGCACATATTTGGTGAGCTGGCTTATGTGCATAAGCCAAAAAATTCTGTCAAAAATTAGAAAAAGCAAGAAAAACTATGTCATGTAATTGTTTATGTGGAAGAATCTCAAAGTAAGTCACTTGATAAACTCTATGAACCTTGGTGACTTTACTGCAGAAGTAGAAATTAAAAATCAGGAAGAAAAAATCAATGAGATACAACATACCTGTAAAAAAAATTTTTTCTCAATATACACTACATAAAAAAAAGTACTGGAATCCCCAAAGAATGAAAAATGGTTACATGCAAGCAGGAGTAAAATGGAGAATCTACAGAATTTTTATGTTTGGTCAAAGGACACAACCAAGCCAGTTTTGAAGATACTAGAAAAGAAACATGTGTTTTCTCAAAAGTATGACACTTCAGGTAAGTTCACAAAACTAAAACATATATATGTAGCTAAAGGTTTTAAGCAGATGAAAGACATTGACTTTAATGAAAAATTTTTCCTATGGCCACATTTATGGCACTGAGAGAATTGCTAATGGTGGAAGCATCAAATGACTGGCCTATTTTCTGTTTTTGAAACTGTTTCTGCCTTATTAAACTCACAGATTTAGGATATTATCTGCACAAAAGCTCACCAGGGATTAGGGAAAGATGAAGGTAAATATAATAAAGCTCAAAGAAGAACTATATGGGACAAAGTATGCAGCCCACTTCTTGTGGAAATTTTTATCATCTCACCTGGAATCTATTGGTTATAAGGAAAGATACTATTAAGACTCAGTTTATTTTATGAACTCCTCAAGAAAGCAAGGAATAGTATGGATTCATTTTGATGATGGAGTCTTAATGTATTTGTTTCAATAGTTCTTGATGCTTTCAGACATCTGTCTAGCCAAAATATCAATCCTTACCATTGTCTTATTTTGTAATTTGTTGGCCATTAGAAGATATCCATTGATTTTGATGTAGGGGTCCATCCTACTTTATTTGCATTCTCAGTACCAAAAAAAAGAATCATAATTAGATTTAGTTTTCAGCAAGTTGATAAGAATGAGATGATCTTCTTTTTTTAGTTGAACAGTCTTTGATTTCTAAGCTGAGAAAGGGAAAAGATTTGGGGAACAACTGGGGGAAGGCTGCCTTTGACAAGATATGTGATGATGAGGCATGTTAAGAAATTTGAAGATAAAAAAGAGCAGAAATGAACAGATGAGATGGGACAAGATGGGATGAGGATGGGAGTGTGCAGAAACGTACAAGAAATATACAGAAAGTAGTGAAAGATGTGGTTAAGACTGAAAGTCATCCAAGATGTGGTTATGAAAAATTGTGTAGAAAATTGTTGGATAGAGGTGAACGTTGACACATAAAATGTTTAACCCAATTATTAGCAAAAAAAATAATTTCAGAAGATAATTGGGGTATAATGATTTTTATCTGAAGTTAATTTAATTGAAAATCCCTTAAAATTGATACCCTGTTATGACCCAAGAAGTCGGACTACTACTAACACTGGCGCTAGCCTTTAAACAGGACTGACTATTCTAATACAGCATTGAGACTAGAGAATAATTGGATTACTATATAAGTTGTCCAATGAGGAGTGCCACACAGCGCTTTTGCCATATAACCCCTTTATGCAGTATCCCCTATTCCGTCTTCCACAATGCATAGCCCCCATAGTGCTCCTCCTCCCTACTTCTCAACCCAAATCCTAACATTACCCCCTCTTTTACTCCTCCTGCCTTCTGTGCTCCTTCTCAAACTCCTCCAACTTTTATTTAGCATTCATTAGATTATATATTGGCTCCCAGGACCTATCTCCAACTCCATAACCATTCCAATGCACCAAGTACTGAAACTTTCCCCTATACAACCTCTTAGAAACAACCTTTTCCACCTCAAACTCCTCTTCATTTTCCACCAAAATAGGTGCCAGAAGCATTTCTGGACAACATGTAATTGTATCTTCCTTATACTTTGTGAGTAATGAAATGTTGAAAACTGGATGTACTTGCCTCATTGAGACTGGTAATTCCAGTTCCTAAGCTGATTCTGATACCTTGCGTTGTATACAATCCTATAGTACTAGCTATAGGCCTTGACCAAGGGTGTTGGAGAAAAACCAGAGAGAAAATCCCCTGTCCCTTTAGAAAAATAGAGTGAGATTTACTTGCTAAAGTAAGTTGGTTCCTGTTTGCTAAAGCCCCTTTTTCAACACACTTGACTTCTTGATGAGCCAAGAAAGTAGTCCCCAGGCAGACTACCAGACCAAAGAACTGAAATGTAGACCAATGTCCATACCAGAGAAAGCAAAGATACTTGATGTAGGCTGCAAATCCACACCAGAGACAGCAATAATACTTGATATAGCTTGCAAGACTATACCAGAGAACCTGTTGCTAAAGTTGAGTTAAATGAAGAACTAACCTTGCAAAAAACACAGCCAATTGTGGCCAAAAACAGTGAAAACTGAGTGAGGAACAAAGATATCACCTCTGGATGGTTGTATGATAATTAAAGTTGCCCCAAACTGTCTTATTCAGTATGTACACATGGACCAACCATCTAAGATCCATGCACAGCAACAAATTTGGCACCTGTACCAGCCAAATTGAATAAAAACCCTCCAGAAGCGCTCCCCAACCTTCTTAAACAGAGGCGGGCGGGCCGCCCGACGTCAGAGGTGCTTCCTGAAGTGGCCCAGCCTCCCTGAAGCCAAAAAACCAATAAAAACACCGAATCTACTTAGAAAAATTAGCTACAACTACTAAAACCCTTAAAACACAGAATTATGCTATAACAACATTGTGACATGAAATATAGAGCTAAATTAGCCCTATCCAATGGTACTAAGCGCTTAACCCTAAGACTTAAGGTTATCCCATAAAACACAAAAAACAAAATTAAACAGCTATCTTTTGTAACTGAAAAATGATGAAATGACCCCTTAAAATTTAGAATATGAAAAATATCATCAAAACATGAAATATATAGGAAAACCAGAACTATCAAATGATAGTACCCACATACCTGAAGTCCCAATATTCACGGAATAAATCTAGAAAAATACCCAATTCTTCAACAGATGTCAATTAAGACATGCACAAACAGCGCCAAACAACACAAAAAAGGCCCCTTCAAATGTTGGAAGACCAAATCCTCCCTCCAATTAAGAATTTCCACATTCTTTTTTCATCAAACCACCATGTTCAACCTTCTTCCCAAATCTGCCTCTGAAATGGGTCCTTGCCAATACTGCATTGACAATAATCTAATCTGCACAATCACACCTTCTGTCCATCCATATAGAACGTCCTGTGATGTCTGCCACTCCAGAAAGAAGACCTGCTACAGACCTGGTCCATTATCTTCTGTAACAGCTTCACCTCCACCTCAACCTGGTTCATCTTATACCAGCACCAAAAGATCTGGGCCATCCATCTTGATTCCCAGATTAATCAAAAACCTACACCCTTTCCAGAAGTGTGCCAAAATCACTAAAACAACAAGTTCCACTATCCCTGGTCCATCTGATGGTAAAAACTTCCATTTCTTCTTTCCACTTTATAAAACTGATTAATTCTCAGTTCCTTCATCTTCTGACAGTGATGATAACAATGTAGGATCCGTTGAACCACCAACAACAAACTACTTGCCCGCAATTAAGGCCAAGTTCCAACAACACACATCTCAACAGAAACACCTTTTGCTAAACTACTTCCAATCCACTCCTGCTAGAGATCCACAGGACATTGAGAACAGAAGACACCTCATTCACCAGTTCAAGGCTAATTCTGAACACTTCATTTCATCTCTTGATTCCCTCTGTATTTCCACTAGTACTTCAGCTTGATTCAGAAAAGAAAAATTAACCACACCCTCTATAGGATGTAACCACAAACAAACCTCAGTTTTAAGTCTTGGGGGACCTTCCTCATTTTATAGTCTTTGGGGACTCAAAAACCCTCAGTTTAAAGTCTTGGGGGACTCAAAAACCTAAATCATAAACCCAGAACCAGAGATCAACCACATAAAGACACAGAGAAAAAACTAACATTCTGGGGTAATTGTGAATAGAGCTGCCAGCCCATCAATTACCCCCAAACTTGCCTTTGCTAAATTCAGAGGCTCCCCCTGTGGATACTCTCTGCCAATCTTTCTAACCCATTCCAACAACAAAATCCCATTCCTCAGTTTATAGTCTTGGGGGACTACACCATCAAACAATCCTCAGTTTAAAGTCTTGGGGGACCAACACAGTGTTCAGCTTAAAGTCTTGATGGACTACCAGAATTTCGCATAAAATAGACCCAGCTAATTTCATACAGAATAAACCTGCAGCCAACCTGCTGAACTTCCACCTTCACTTCATCATCTACCTATCACTGACAAAAATCTCTTTCGTATTTATTTCCATCATCTTTTCTCACCACAGATCATGGCTGGATCCCCTGATTTTGACCCCTCCAATCTTCTTTGCTTTACTTCTCCCAAGGACTATGCCTGAAAATAGTGCATCCACATGTGCAGACATTGCACATTCACTCTTCCAACTCTTGAAGCCAAATTCTACAACAGGGCCTGTGATTCTTGCTACTCCAAAAAGAAGAAATGTGACAGAGATGCCAACTACCCTATTCCTCTTCCTTCACCTTCTCATAAATACCTTTGCAGAACCCCTACCAGATCCCCAGAGCTTGGTCCAGCCTCTTCATCTTTATCCTCAGTACCATCCAGAAGATCCTGGAACTCAGTTTTCAGAATTCTCCCCAAAAGGCCTGCTTTAACTCCCCAAGAAACAGATTTTATCTCTGCTAATTTAGCTCCAAAAGCTTCAAAATCAGCTCCTAGGCTGCTAGACCGCATCTAGGTGGCCCAGCTGACATCAGGCGGCCCGCCCGCCTCACTAGACAGTGAAAATCAGGCTCAAAACTTCCAAAAACAACCAGAAAACAGCCAAATTCCTCCAATCAACAAAAACAGCTCCATGCAGCCACCTCCCACTGCTCCCAAAGCAATGCAGCCAACCTTTCAAAGGTCCAAAAACTCCAAAATTTCCCAAACTTCTAGGAGACCTGCCAAAGACCCCAGGAAGACACCAGAGCACCCAACACTGCACCAAAACAACAACTTTGCCCCCAGTTAAGGCAACGAAACTACACCTCTCCTCTGCCAGCCAACTATTCTTCTGACAGTTCCATTCCTTCAAGAGCTCCATCCAGGAGAGATTAATACACTCCCAGATCTCCCTCTCCTGCCCCATCTTATAACAACCCTGGTACTCCATCACCAGCACCTCATCCAACTGAATCAAGCAGAAATATCAACAACAGCAACAACAGACCTGCTGCTCCAACTAGGCCCCAGGAACATCAGCCTCCTAGTTCACCTTCTCAAAAACTTTCAGAGGAAGACCAAGAGAATCCATATCTTTCCCTGATTGATCAACCTACTATCACCATTCCAAAATCTTCAGAAGTGCAAATTAAGGCCGCTTACAAATTTGATGAGCTTCCAATCTGTAAGTACCACATTAATTCATCCAATTTCTTCAACAAAAATAATTACAGATCCAATTCTTCTTGTCTAGTTGGCACTTATCCTCCTGAATCTACTATTGGAGTTGGCCAACCTCTAGAAACTTCTTTGACCCTGGATTATGGAGACATGAAACAACACCTCAGCACCATGTGTTCAAACATGCTGAAAGCCTTTTCCCTCCATAGACCTTTAAATGACTTTGAGAAAACCTTGAGGAAACAACTATTGGACGACCACTGGAAGATGTCTAGGATCATTAAGCACACCTTCCAACAATCCATTCCTGCCTCTTCTTCTTCCTCTTCTGAACTTCCATCCAAACCCATTCCTGCCCATTATAATCTATATAATCTCTCCAGCAGGATGCACTTCAAAGAACACAGTTCTTCCCACAACCCCAACAAAAAACTAAAACAACATCATAATCCGGACCAGGCTCCAGAAACTTCATCATCCAGACATTGAGCTCCTGAAAAAAGATTAAAAACATAATAATAAATAAATAATAATAAAATTAATAACTATAAATTCTAATTTTTTTTTTTTTTTTTACAGGCTACTAACATACTAAAATGAAAAATTGATAAATAAAATAAAAATAAATGAAATAAAATAAAAGATAAAAAATAATACAAATGGTATCCCCCAGCCAATTGATGAGCTTAAGGGTAATAATGAGAATAAAAAAATTAAATTAAAGAAAATAAAAATAAAATAAACTAAAATGATAAAATAGCATTTCCTGGCCAATTGATGAGCCTTTCCCCACCAATGCTTGCCCACATCCAGGTGACCCTGATGTGGTAACACCCTATATTTTTGATTTATAATTTTAACAACTCCCATAAAAAAATTAAAAGAAAAAAAGAGAAAAAAGAAAATAATCCGAAACTACTATCTAGCAAAAACATAACTACAAAATCAAAGACAGTCCAGCTCCATAGATAGTCCAATAAGAGAAAGTCTGGTCCATAGAAATGATCACTGGGTGGGCTCCCTCCAATAAGTAAAAATGATGGGAGACCACCAGTGATCCACCACCCACCCAAAAAAACTAAAGATAAAAAAGCCAGTCCCAAACAAGTTTAAAGTCATAGTGGACTTGAAACCTGAATAATAAACAACAGAACTAGAATTCAACTAGGAAAAACAAAAGACTTGAGACAGACATTCTGGGGTAACTGTTCTCCAGAGCAGCCAGCTCATCAGTTACCTCCACACTTGCCAAAATAAAATCTAGAAGCCTCCCCTGTGTACCTTCTAACAAAAACACAACATCCAACACAATAAACCAAAACCAATAAGAGTGAAGAGTCCAGAACTTTAAAACCAAAGGAAATTCCAGTTTAAAGTCATAGAGGACTAAAACCTGTGAAAAGAAACCGATACTAGGGTTCAACCAAATTAAGAGAAAGGGTTGGAAACAGACAATCTGGGGTAACTGTTCTACAGAGCAGCCAGCCCATCAGTTACCCCTACACTTGCCAAGATAAAATCTAGAAGCCCCACCCATGGGTACCTTCTAAAAAAAAGTTTCCAACACAAAAGTTGCTCTAAAGCACCAAAAGTTTAAAAATTTAAAGAACGTTCCATAGTTTATCCTCATTGCGGAGTGAATCTTCTTCATGTCTAGTGCCTCTGGGATAAAACCTCTTCACCTTATCTTCAGCCACTCTCTTTTTTAAGACTGCACCATCCAACTATTCCAAAACATAAGAACCTCCAGACACCTGAGATCTGACTCTTTAAGGTCCATTTCATCTGTCAGCAAACATTTTTCCCCACTGACTCTCCAAACTTCTATTATAAACCAAAACAGAACAACCAGGTTTCAAGGGATTCCTGAGTCTATGAGCCAACTTCTTGTCCCAGTATCTGACTGATTGATTCCTAATCTTCATCATTCTAGAGTATGCCTTCTCTTGACATTCCTCTCTGCATTCCAACTGTTGCATCCTGGCACAGAGCAATTCTTCTGTTGAGTGCCCATCATCCCAACCAATTCCAAGATAAGAGACAGCTTCCAGGTCCACTGGTAGAACAGCTTTCTGACCAAACATTAACTCATAAGGAGAATAGCCAGTTGTCCTCTTCACAGTGACCCTATCAGCAAATAACACCAAGGGTAAATAATGCCTCCACTTTTCAGCACTATCTCCACACATCTTCACCAAAGCATTCTTGATAACTTGATGGCCTCTTTCAACCATGCCTTTAGCTTCAGGATAATAAGGTGTAGCCACTCTAACTTTAGAACCAACACTAGCCACAGCTTCTTTAAATTTGGCACCAAACTCAGGCCTGCCATCAACAGTCACAAACTTCATCAACCCATACCTATAAATCCACTCCTTCTTCAAAAAGTCTGCCACATTCTTGGCAGTCAAATTAATTAGAGGCACTGCCTCAACCCAACCAGACAAATCATCCCTGGAAAAAATTAAGTATTTATACCTGCCCTCTTTAATATGGACAGCATCCAGACTGACTCTTCCAAAAACAGTTGATTTACCAGTAGCACGGCCGACCTCTTTAGGTTCCAAGTGACTTCTTCTTTGACATTCTTCACAAGATTGAACCCAACCCTGCACAGCCAACTTCATACCTGGCCACCAAAATCTGTCAGCTACTCTTCTATAAGTCTCCCCAAAGCCTCTATGACCAAGGCCTTCATGCAAAGACTTCAACACAACCTCTTGACCCTTCTTCTGAGTCACCACAACTTGAGGATTAGAATGTCTCCTCCTCATCAACCTTCTTCCTGACACATAAAATCCAGGACTCTTCTGCTTGATTGCCAACCAAGTATTGTCATCACAACTTTTTGGCCTCTCCAAGGTCAACAGATATTCCACCATAATAAAATAAAACCCAGACTGACCCCAGGTCTCATCTTCAAAATCCAACAAAACAACATCCAAGGGTACAACTCTGTCATCAAAATCACCAGTGTGAACATGAGCCAATTGACCAGCCCAACCAGGATACCAATCCTTAAAGTTTGGCACAACCTTCTCTTTCCACTGAATCTTGTGAGAATCCAGTTCACTAACAAAATCACCATTTTCCAAATTTGAGCTGTCCCAAACAACAATTCCATCTTCATCATCAAAAACATCCTGATCACCAGAATCAAGATCAGATCCAGCCATTTTAGCCTCTTGGGGGAGGTCAGAAAAATCTTCAGCACCCTTTGTGCTGGCCCTAACCACTGGAACATCTTCATCAAACTCTTCAGCCTCAGAATATTCATCTGTAGGTGGCCTCCTTGATAATCCATCAGGCATTGTAAAAGTTTTGTCTGGTTTGTGTACCAGTTCAAAAGAAAAATGTTGAATAAATGCCACCTACCTAGTCATTGGAGCATTTAGAAGACTAGGTGTATTGATCATCTGAACTAAAGATTTTGCATCCACCTGCAGCTCAAAATGCTGCCCCCACAAAACAGTCTGTAGCTTCTTTAAAATTTTTGCTACACCACACAATTCCAACTTAGGTTGAGAATACCTAGATTCCACCTCATTAAACACCACAGACTCATATCTTACTGGCCTGACCCTCCCAGTTTTATCTTCCTGAGACAAAACAGCACCAGAAGCAATATAGCTTGAGTCCACTGCCAGATAAATTTTTCCAGCACCAACACCATAATCCAACTTGTGAAGAACAATATCTTCCCCAACAACCTTTTTCAACTTCTGAAAAGCCTCTTCACACTCTTCAGTCCATTCCCAATCTGCATCTTTCCTGGTAAACCTCCTTAAAGGTGAAGCCAACAAAGAAAAATCCTGAAATATACACACACACCCAAAAATCCCCTGACTTCAGTAGTATTTTTAGGCCTTGGCCATGACTGAATTTTATTAATATTTTTCTTTGCCATAATCCTTCCCTCTTTACATGCCACATGACCCAGAATTTCCAAAGCAGGAACACAACAACAGAATTTTGACCCTGAAATGGTCAAACCAGCCTCTTCAATCCTAAATAACACTCTCTCTATAGTTATTGCATATTCCCGAACAAACCTCCTTATTCCAGGGTTCTCCGCTAACACCTCATTACCATAATCAGTGGATGGTCCTTTAATTCCACCATCATCAATAAAAATACCAGCATAAGTAGGAACCTCATCCTGAAAAATCCAAGCCATCTGTGCTTGATATACTGCAAATGAATTAGTTGCTCCTTGAGGCAACCTAGTAAGCTGAAATCTTCCCAAAGGAGTCTCAAAAGTTGTGAGAGGCCTTGAATCTGTATGAAGTTCCCTCTCATCATAACCACCTATAATATCACCCAAACCATAACACACCCTTCCAGCAAAAGCTTCAAAAAAATCCTCTGCACTTGGTGGCATACCAGCATCCTTGATAGTGACTCTATTCAAGGCTCTAAGATCATGAACCACCCTCAACTTTCCATTCTGCTTCTTTATACAAAAAACTGGACTCAAGTAACTGGATGTTGATTGTTTGTATAACCCAGTCCTGACTCTTTCCCTAACAATCTCCACAAAATCCTCTCTGATAGCAGCTGGAATCGGAATAGGTTTGATTTGCCAAGGTTCATGACAAACCACAGGAATCAAGTAAGGTTCCCCATAAGAGTGCTTCAACACACCCCTTTCCTCCTCAACAAAAGCCACAGCTTTTCCCCTTATCACAATAACGTGCAAAAACAACTTCTTTTCTTCTTCAGACAACCACCCATCAGGACCAAAATTAACAACTTTCAACCTTTCCACAGTCACCCAAGCCGTCTTTACAAATTCTGGAGGATTCTTCACCAAAGGAGTACAGTAAGGATCTCTTGAAAAAGGAGGTCTCTTCAAGGGCGGATTCAAACCCACAGGCATAGGCTCATTGACAGGCCTAATCTTCTGCACTACCTTCTTATACTTTGCCGCTCGACCTTCAACTTGAGGGATCTTCAGGAAATCTTCACCACCAGACCTGGAACAAAAACCAAGGGTTTCCCCATTTCTCACATGTGTGGCCAAGGTAATGTTTTTGAAAGGTGTAGAAGAAACCCTAGCGGTGCACAATTGGGAGGACTTACTTTTAGACCCCAATCTCACTACTCCAAAACCTTTCTGCATATCATTCATTAAAGATATATAACCAATCTTCTCCCTTGAGCTTGAATTAAAAATAATTGAGAATCTTGAGAGAGAACAGAGACTTGATAAAAAACATGATGAATACTTGCAGATAAGAGAAACATTAAAAAGAGAAAGCTGAAAATCCACTTGGTATATCTCCAAGGGAGCTGACCTACTACAACATGGGATTTCCTCATCTTGGGGAGAGGTTGTAGCACTAGGGTGATCAGCCCTTTTCATTCTAAAAAAGACAGACCCTCACTAGAGCCTGAGCTGCACTCCAAAAAACCAGAGGCAGTACCCACTTCTCTTCTTCTCCTACAACAATCCATGCACTGGCACATTGAAGATAAACCAGGCCTGGTCTCCCAACCATCCTCTCCAGGGGATGATAACCTCATGTGAAGTCTCCTTTCATCTTCACTGGTCAACTCCAAACTGATTCCCAAATCAAATTGATAACCAATTCTTGCCTAAAAATCCATCAAGAATGGACCACCCAAAACAGCTTTAACTGTTCCCTTAGCAATATAAAAATGAACCTTCCCTGAGGCTCCATCAACATCTAACTTCAAAAACTCAGAAGTTCCAACCAATTCAGTGACATGGCCACCAATCCCTCTCAAATTCCCACCAATACCAGTTTTGATGGGGAGGCCCAAATGAGTTGCCTCAAACAAAGAAATCAGGTCTATCTGAGAACCTGAATCCACCAATTCCCTTGCCTCCCTGCCATTCAGAGTGACATTGACATAACCCAGAGGAGCAGAAAAATGAGTTTCCGACCCCTCACCAAACTTTTCAGCAGAATCACAAATGTATTCCACCTCCCCAGAAGAAACTCTTCTCCTGGTAAACAACTTTTTCTGTCTATCATCCAACCCTGGACTGATAGCATACCATTCCCCATAAGAAAGGGAAACCTGACCCTGATTCATCCTTTCAAGAACAGAGTCCATAACATTAGGTTGACCAGAAACACTGGCCTCTCAAAGTGAGCCCTTGGCTTCACTACCTTGGTCCTAGAAGCTTCTTGAGCACCATCACCACCAACAGATTTACCATCAACAGGAACCAAACCAGATCCCTCACCAGAACCTCTAACTCTGGCAGGCTTTGGCAATGAAGCCAAAGGGACATCCTCCTCAGGGTCAGAATCAACCTCCATTGGCATTGGCTCACCATTCATGTCCAATGCACCAAAACTAGGGGGGCCCATGTCAGCCATACCCTTCTGCATCTTGTAAAGCTCCTCTTTTCTGTACCTCTTCCTAGTTGCACTCAGCTTAGGATCTACCTTTGAAGCCTTTGGCTTTGGTTGGGCCTGAGAACTGCTCTTAGGCCTTCCCACCTTCCCTGCTTCCACATCATAAACACCAGCCAAGCATTCTCCACTTAAATGTCCACCACAGGAATACAACTCCAAACCACCAAAGGAAGTAGAAAAAGAGACCTTATTGACCTCCTTCCCCTTTCCCTTGATTTCATCATCTTCCTTACCAGAAGACTTCCCCTGCTCAGGAATCTCCTCAAACCTTGGCCTCCTTTGATTGAGACCACCCCTTCTCCTGACCAAATCAACAGGAGCCTTCCCCTCACTGGGATTCACAAATGAACCATCAGGGAACTTGAAAACCCTTCCATCAAATTCCACCTTTCCTTCAGACACATCCCTGTTCAATGCCCAACAATCATTGGACCTGTTCCCCCTCCTGCTGCAATAAGAGCAGACCCAAGGATCACTCCTACCAGCCCTCCTATCAAAATCTCTAGGCTGATAATGTGCCTTATTGACCTTCTTAGCCTCCTAAACAAAAATATGCAGCTGCTTTGTGAGATCAGCCAACTGATCCACCACTGGGTCCCTCTCCTGTTTGGGAACCTGCACCATATTCTTCTCCTCTTTCTTCACCCTAACTTCCTCTTCAGCCAAAGCCTCACTGATTTTGCTGACATATTTGGCACACCCTTCCTCATAGGTGTCCACAGCCAATAACTTCAAATGGGCCTCAACAGCCTCCTTCACCTTATCCAAGGCAGGCAACTTCTGGTCCCCATTAGAAAGAGTCTTCATCAAGTCCTTCCTTGACAGCTCCTTCAACACATTCATCCTGAAATCTCTAGCCAGGGCAGACCAAAAAACATCCTTGGCAGCATTTTCATGTGCCAGCTCCTCAACTTCCACCAAGTATTCCACCACAGGATCAAACTGTAGCAGAAACTTTCTGTAACTATGCAAGTTACCAACACCACCATAAGATTGCCATTCACTGAAAACCTTATTCAGATCCACCATAGTGAACCTGACACCCCATCTATCTGCCATCTCCCTACACAATAACTTCCAATCCCTCTTCTTGTAGCCAGGCATGGCCACAACCTCCTTCTCTACTGCCCTATCACCAATAAAGAAGATAATCTGCTTCACCATGTCCAGGTAAGAAGCACCATCCACTCCAGCAGCAGTTTCATACTTCTCCAGAAACCACTTGACATCCTCCCCATTAAACTTGGTACCATCCCAAGGTTTAATCCTAACACACTCCCTGGCCATCACAGCAGGAGGACCATCTCCCCCACTGACAGTCACCACAGGAATAGAGGAACCAGAAGCCATTCCTCAAGACCAAAACACCAAAAAGAGCCAACCAAAGAAAACAGAGATTCCAAAGAACTAGCAAGTTCTACCCCATGTTGGGCGCCAGAAATTTAGACAATCCTATAGTACTAGCTATAGGCCTTGACCAAGGGAGTTGGAGAAAAACCAGAGAGAAAATCCCCTGTCCCTTTAGAAAAATAGAGTGAGATTTACTTGCTAAAGTAAGTTGGTTCCTGTGTGCTAAAGCCCCTTTTTCAACACACTTAACTGCTTGATGAGCCAAGAAAGTAGTCCCCAGACAGACTACCAGACCAAAGAACTGAAATGTAGACCAATGTCCACACCAGAGAAAGCAAAGATACTTGATGTAGGCTGCAAATCCACACCAGAGACAGCAATAATACTTGATATAGCTTGCAAGACTATACCAGAGAACCTGTTGCTAAAGTTGAGTTAAATGAAGAACTAACCTTGCAACCAACACAGCCAATTGTGGCTCAAAAACAGTGAAAACTGAGTGAGAAACAATATCTAATCACCAGATGGTTGTATGATAATTAAAGTTGCCCCAAAACTGTCTTATTCAGTATGTACACACAGACCACCCATCTAAGATCCATGCACAGCAACAAATTTGGCACCTGTACCAGCCAAATTGAATAAAAACCCTCCAGAAGAACTCCCCAACCTTCTAAAACAGAGGCAGGTGGGCTGCCCGACGTCAGAGGTGCCGCCTGAAGCATCCCGTCCTCCCTGAAGCCAGAAAACCAATAAAAACATCTAATCTACTTAGAAAAATTCACTACAACTACTAAAACCCTTAAAACACAAAATTACGCTATAACAACATTGTGACATGAAATATAGAGCTAAATTAGCCCTATCTATTGGTACTAAGCACTTAACCCTAAGACTTAAGGCTAGCCTGTAAAACGCAAAAAACAAAATTAAACAGCTATCTTTTGTAACTGAAAAATGAGGAAATAACCCCTTAAAACTTAGAATATGAAAAATATCATCAAGACCTGAAATATATAGAAAAACCGGGGCTATCCAATGATAGTACCCACATACCCATAGTCCCAATATTCACGGAATAAATCCAGAAAGACACCCAATTCTTCAACAGATGTCAATTAAGACATGCACAAACAGCGCCAAACAACACAACAAAGGCCCCTTCCAATGTTGGAAGACCACAGCATTTGACTTTGAATGGCCCCACTTTCTTGTGATCTAACTTAACACTGGGGCACAATGTAGAAAGGAAACATAAGATTAACCAAACCTTATCAACTACATGGAGTATCTGGTGCTGGGTTTGTCCTTGATCATGATAGAGCTTCATTGACTGTTGAGATAAGTTGATAGTTGCTTCTAGCTCTTCATGTATTTCCCGCAACTTCTGAATTCTCTCTTGAGCTTCTGGAACATGCAGTGTTATGGGGTTCCAATTGAGAATCTTGGTTGATATCCATAATTGGTGTAAAATGGCAACATTCCTGTTGACACATGCAGCCAGTTTCTGTATGCGAATTCAGCTAGTGGTAGCAGTTGAACCTAATCATTTCGCTGATAGTTGACAAAGTGGTGCAGTTATTGTTCAATCGCCTTGTTCACTATCTCAGATTACCCATCAGTTTGTGGATGCCATGCTGTTGACAATAAGGGCTTAATGTTCAGTTACTCATACATTGCTTTCAACATCTTAGAGTTGAAGCTACTTCCCCTATATGATACAATGCTATCATGCAAACCATGAAACTTCCAAACTTGTGCCACCATTAGGTCTGCAATCCCTTCTGATGTGACCTTGGTGGTGTTTAGAATGAAGTGCACCATCTTAGTGCAATGGTCAACAACTGTGAGAATAGCATTCTTTTCTTGAGAATTTGGTAATTCAACTATAAGATTTTTAGAGAGCTCTTTCTATGGCTTTTTGAAAATGTTTAGTGGGGTCAATGGTGTTGATGTTGGACTGACCTTGTTTCTCTGGCAAGAGTCAAATGCGGCTACAAAGAGCTGGACGTATGCCTTCATGGACTTCCAGTAAAAGCTGTGCTTTACCAGCTCCAAAGTTTTCAGCAGTACTGGTTGTCATGCCATTGGGGAATCATGCTTTGATTTGAACACCTGTCTTTTGAGTCTTTCATCATTTGGCACCACTATCCTCCCATTCCAATACAGTGCTTCCTCTTCTAGGTGTTAGTCCTCCAATCATTTTTTTACCAATAATTACTTCAATAACAGCGCCTTTGAAAAATCCTGCACTTCATCATCCTTTTCCTACCCTCTTCATACTCATTTCAACAAATCCTCATCTGCCAATTCCACCTCTTCTAGGATTACTGCCTTTTCAAGGTCCCTCTTCAGTAGTGTTGCACCAACAGTATGCATCTGGTCCAGAACTGGGCACAAGTTGGGTTGTTGTGACAGCGCATCTGGTTTCCCACTTTTCTTCCCTATGCGGAATTGAACCATAAAATTAATGCTTCCTAGCAGTTATACCCAGCACACTTGCCAGTGCATTGGCTTTTTTGTGGTCAAGAAGGTTTCCAAGTTTTTATTATGAACTGTGTAAATAATGACTTGTAATTGGTGAGGTCCTCCTTCCAAATAGTGGAGACAGGTGCATACTGCTTCTACTAGTGCCGATAACTCTTTATCATATATTTCATAGTTTAGTTTGGTGCCTAGCAGTGTTTGTGACAAATATTCTACGGGGTGCAGGACATTTTCAGCACTGTATTGGGATAATAATGCACCTAATGCAAAATCTGAGCAGTCACACTCCAGAACAAATGGCTTCAACAAGTCAGGGATTTCAAGAATGGGAGCGGTCACAAATTGTATTTTCAGGTAGTCAAACACATCTTGTTGGCTACCTGTCCAGATAAACTTGGCTTCCTTATTTGTGAGGTCATGCAATGGTCGGTAAATGTGGGAGTAATTTTCAATAAAACGGCTGTAAAATTTGCAAAGCCTAGGAATGACTGAAGCTCCTTTACTGATGCTGGTGTTGGCCATTATGTTACTGCCTTTACTTTCTCTTTGTCCACTTTCACTCTATTCTTTGAAATGATCATGCCCAGGTAGGGAGTTTCACTCACTGAGAAGACACATTTCTTCAGTTTTAACCATACTTGGGCTTCCCTCAAGCATTGAAAACAGTCCTTCACACATATCTGGTGTTCTTCCATTGATATGGAGTAAATCAAGATGTCATCTATGTAAACTGCCACATCTATATCCCTATTCTATCTCTGAAGATGCTTTTTGTGAAGTTCTGGAAAGTGGAAGGTGTGTTACATGGACCAAATGGCATTACCAACCATTCAAAATGACCAAGTTTAGTTCAGAATGCCAGTTTGTGTTCATCACCTTGTTTCACACATATTGTGTGGTAACCTGCTCTAAGATCTAGGGACTTGAATATCTCTGCACCTTGGAGCCTATCAATTAGCTCACTAGTCAAAGGAAGGGGATATCTGTTCTTTACCGTTAGCATGTTTAACCTTCTTAAATCCATACAAGGTCTTAATGACTTATCCTTTTTTCCTGCAAATATCACAGGGGTGGCTCAGGGAGATTTTGAATCTCTAATAAAACCATTCTTTAGATTTTCAACAATCATCTCCTTTAGCATTGTAGACTCCAAGATTGATAGTGGGATTATGTGACTAAATTGAGGGGTTGCGCCTGGTATCAGATCAATGGAAAAGTTGTATGGTCAATGAGGTGGCAGGGTCTTGACTTTTCTATCTTGAAACAGTGGTAAATACTTGCAATGAGCTTTGGGAACCATCTCCTTGAGGCTTTTTGTTGGCTTTGAGGACTGGACCTTGGCTAAAATCTTGGTGGATATATTCCATGCTGTTGCATTGCATTCTAATTGTTCCTCTTCCTCCAGAGCCCCCTCCAAATCCTGAAATTTAGCATCAAGAGGAAGTGTCAATTCTTGCAGCAAGTCTGCTGATAATAATAAAACTCCAGGAGAATTTCCAGGAGGGTCCAGGGGAAAAATTCTTTCTCTGCACCATCCACCTTTACATCTCCTGCTTTCTCCCATCTTTTTTGCACCTTCTCCTCTTCTTGGTGTGCTTCATCTCTCCTCTGGCTCTCTTTGGCGCTCCCCAGCCTGCTTCTTAGAATCAAGAGGAAGCATAAGCTCTGGATTCAAGTCTACTGATGATAACAAAACATCAGAAGACTTTCAAGGATGGCCCCCCGGCCCCTGAAGGGGCCAGGGGGCCAATACTTTAGCACCAGCGTCCCCTTTCCTTTCCATCTGAACCTTCTTTTCTTTCCAGTCAATGTGTGGGTTATATTGGTCCAGCCATGTCATACTTGTCCTTCAGGTTTTTCACATATTCCCTGCACTGAAACTCTTTTCTGTCACACCAAAACCTGCAAAAAACCTTTTCTTTTACTTCTCCTCCCCCACCTGGGGAACTGTCAAACATAGTTAGATGCCTAGGGTAGTCCAATTTTTTACTTTTCATTTTGTTTCTCTGTAAAAACTCATTAGAAGTAAAACAGTCTGTGGCCCCAAAGTCCAGTAGGGCTTGTACATTTGTTGTGATGTCAAGGGTCATTAAAGGAAAGTTTAGTATAATATGATTATCATTTACTTCAAGTGGCTTACATGCTGATAATTTTTCTACCAACTCCCTTTTATTAATTCCCTCTAATCTGCTCAAGGAGGGCACAACCTTCACTCCTGAGCGCTGTCTTTTACCTGCGCCCTACCTGCACTATCCTCTACCTCACTAAACCTGATCTTCCCCTTACACTCCCTTGTCAGATGACCACTTTTTTCACATTGGAGGCACAGCCCTCTACTCATATGCCTCTGGTATTCCTAGTCAGATAGCCTTGTCCTCCTATTAGCACCACATATGTTGACTGAATCAATGTCCATGGCATTTGGGTGCCTGGGACTGGCCCCACTTGATGAGGCATAACTGTGCCATGGACCAGTGCTACTCCAACCATCTGTTTGTTGATGTGTAAACTTGTTGTTGACTTGGATGGCCAGTTCCATGAGTCCTTGGAGGGAGGTTGGGAAAGGGTGACTAATTAGGGCATTTCTTATTTTTGATGAGAGCCCATTTCTGAAGTGAAACATGAGTGCCCCTTCCCCCCATGTTGTGACGTAACTGGCATGGCCCTGGAACTCTGACACATACTCAGCAACCAAGTTTCTTTGTCACAGCTGATTTAGTGCATGCTCTGAGGTTGTGGCCACATCTGGGTTTCCAAAGGCTTATTCAAAAGTTGCCCACACCGCCTCATCTGTGAGGTATGATATTGCAAACCCAATTTTTGCTCGCTCTTCTGGGAACTGATGTCCATTGAGCAGGACATAAAGGTTTACCTGCAACACATACTGATCCTCCCGGGGACCTTGTTTTCCATTAAAGATTTCTGGGTTCACAATCTTTGGACCTTTGACAAGTGGTGCTGGCATGGGGGGTGGCACCTGTGCTTTGGCTTCAGCTTTGGCAGCGTCCAATTCTGCTTCAGTGGGGCTGTGGTATGAGGGTTCTGCCTCTGCTAGGTGCTCCATAAGCCTAGCATTCTGTTCCTGCAGGGGTGCCATCTGCTCTTGCATTGCAGCAAGAAGTGCTGCATTGGGTTGGCCTGTGGGGTTCATTCTTCTTTAGTAGTGTGCCAAATGAGATTGGACAAAATGTTATGACCTAAGAAGGCAGACTACTACCAGCACTGACGACTGGCACTAGCCTTTAAATGGGACTGACTATGCTAATACAGCAGTGAGACTAGAGAGTAATTGAATTACTATATAAGTTGTCCAATGGGGAGCGCTCCACAGTGCTTTCCCCATATAACCCCTTTATGCAGTATCCCCTATTCCATCTTCCACAATGCATAGTGCCCATAGTGCTCCTCCTCCTCACCTCTCAACCCAAATTCTAACACACCCCCTAATAATTGTTTTGTTTAAGCAGTTTAAACTGCTACAAGTTATTCAAATCTTCATTACTTTGTCATCACTTGTTCTATTCATTTTCTCTTTCTGCTGTTTTCTTTCTCCTCCTCCTCCTCCTCCTCCTCCTCCTCCTCCTCCTCCTCCTCCTCCTCCTCCTCCTCCTCCTCCTTCTCCTCCTTCTCCTCCTCCTTCTTCTTCTCCTTCTTCTTCTTCTCTTTCTAGACAACCAGCCAATAGTTCAAGTGAAAAAAAAGTGACTTATTTCACTTTTGAAGTACACCAGTGTTAGGGCTAGTATGGATTTGTAATTGCAAATTTTCAAGAACTGTCACCCCCTATTTTACTTTACTATCCTTTACTAAATTTTACTATATATATATAAATTTAAAAAAGTATTTGAATAAATAGATAGATAGCTACATTCATACATACATCATATTTTTCTTTTATCAACCTACTCTTTTTCTTAAAATTTTGGAATCCACTCACTCACCCTTTCATGTATCCATGTATCCAACCAACCAACCAACCAC
The DNA here is from genome assembly GCA_030280995.1 of Hemileia vastatrix. Classification (NCBI taxonomy): domain Eukaryota; kingdom Fungi; phylum Basidiomycota; class Pucciniomycetes; order Pucciniales; family Zaghouaniaceae; genus Hemileia; species Hemileia vastatrix. Next base: position 20,045,192 of record JASXTE010000015.1, read on the forward strand.
ACACACACACATATATATATATATATATATCCAAACTAGACTGATATCAATTTCATCAACTTTCACTTCCCTCACCCATTAAAAATATCATCACTCTTCACCCCTTCTTATTTTCACACTCACTCTACCTGTCATTTACCATTATATATATAAATATATAATAAAAAGATATAGAAAATAAAAAATAAAACTCATCCTTTGCAATTAAATATACACTATATATCATTGATATATATAAATCAAGTATATATATATATATATATATATATATATATATATATATATATATATATATATATATATATATATACCATCAATGCCTTAAACAGTCCTTAGTAAAAGGTAACATGGTGAAGAAAAAAACATAGAAATTACACATTCTTATCAAAACATTCATTTCATGGATAACTTATGACAATAAAAAATGACAACAATTACTAGGAGTGGTAGCGGAGGTTAGAAAAACAAAAGAAAAACCTTAACACAATACCGAATACAAATCTAACTACATGTCTATCAATTGTTAGTAATTAAATCACTTTGAATCATATCTATAAAAATACAGTTACAATTAATGATTTTGATTTACTTATTTTTTGCTTAGAAAAAATTAAGTTATTTTTTATTTTATTTCATTTTGTTTTTCTTATCGAGTGGGAGGTAATGATCGAGGATTTATGAAAACAGATGACGAGAGTCTTGTGTCGAGTCGTGGTAGATTAGACCTGTTAGAGTTTACACTATATGGAAGATGATGATTTGAAGAAGAGTGATGGTTTCCCGCATCTTCATCATTATCACAACTTTCGTGATCATCATCATCATTCATTTGAGTCAACCCAACGCTTTCTTCTGGAAAAGCTTCAAATAAAACACTATCATGCCTTGGTCTGTTTCGATGAGGTTTGTTAGATGGACGGGTTTTCAGCTGGAGACCATTTTGATCGCTACTGAGGCTTAAGCGAGTTGTACTTGAACTTAGACGAGGATTCATGACGCCTGAGTCACAAAGAGAATGATTGGGATTGTTCGCAAGATGTTCTTGTTGAGAGAGCCTACTGAGGTTGAGGAGATAAACGCCTAGAAAGGTGACAATGAACCCCATAATCAAAGAAAGGGTGTTGATTGCATCTTGAGTTCCAAGGCCATGATAGAGGATTAGAGAAGCGGTAATGGTTGCTGTAGAGAAACAGACGTAATAAATGGGATTGACACTAGTAGAGAATGACTCAAACCATGTTAATAAAAGGGAGAAAAGGAAAGAGAGAAGGAGAAACAAAAAATACTGACACATTAGTGGAAAACTGATCCAAAGCCTTGTTAAAATAATGCATCTGGACCATGATGCAGCCAATGACGACGATAGCAAAAACGTAGGTTGGTAGATGATTTAATTGGTTATTGCCAGCAAAGGTGAGTTTGATAGCAACCCCAAAACCTTTGATAGCCATGACACTGACGGAACCCACGAGAGAGCAAATGGATATGTAGACGATGGGTTCTTTTGGACCATAGATAGGTGCGATTTTGTAGATCATGAGGAGACTGAACCCTAGGACAAAGGTACAATAAAAGAGAAAGCCTGAGGAGAATTGGGGGGAAGGGATGGAGGAGATAAGAATGGGGTAAGCCTGCGAGAGAAAAGACGGAGAAAGAAAGAGAAAGACCAGGCTGGAGAGCATAAGCCAGTATTTCGTCGACGGTTTCGATATCTTTATCTTCTGGAGCATGAAGGACAATGATAAGGGATCCAATGAGACAGAGAGCACAACCGATTTTACCAATGGTGCCCAGCTCTTCCTTTAAAAAGAAGGACGCGAGGATAGCACTGAGGCGGGGGATATCAATATAGTTAGTTAGATAAAAGGATGAAAAGAAGGGAAAGGATGAAAAGAATACCCAATGAGGACCGAAAGGGCGCCTAGAGGGGTGATGAGGATAGGAGGGGCAAAGGTGTATGCAGCAAAATTGGCGACTTCACCTACGACCACTGGAAAGAGAAAGCAAGATGAGAAAAGAAAAGAAAAGAAAAGAAAAGAAAAGGGAAAAACCCTACTGGTGACCATTCCTGCCCACCAGAGGGGACTTTTGAGATAGGAGAGATTTTGAGAAGCGGGAGATGAGTGAGAGGCGGCATGGTTGAGGCCCTGGCAAGAGGAAAGGAAGGGAGATGAGTTAGTTATATAGACGGAGGGAGCGGAAGGGAGAGAGTACCTTCTTGGTGATGATCTGCAGGATAGTTTGGATATGAGATGAGAAAGCGGTTTGAGACGAGATGAGCCATCGATATGAGATGAGACGGAGACTTACAAACGAGGAGCCGATGGCAAGCGAAGACGAGATTGCGAGGGCGAGACCAATGTATCTGCGCATGACAGATGAGCAGTCTGACGAATATAAAAGACCGCCCCTTCCTCACTCACTTGTCTTCCAAAAGTCCCATCAGTCCTGCTGCACTTGGGTCAGAGTGAGAGTGGTCCAGGTAAAGGTCGAGTTGAAGGTAAAGGTAAAGGTAAAGGTAAAGGTAATGGTAATGGTAAACGTAAACTTAAAGGTAAACGTAAAGGTAAACTTAAACGTAAAGGTAAACTTAAACGTAAAGCCAAAATTGGTCTTGGATTGCATGTCTACACCTACTCATCTCCCTCAAATTGAATGATACAATTCATTCTCCTACACCTCAACCTCCACATGCCTAAACTTCTTGCCTATCCTTGCTCAAATCCCATCTTCTCTTCCTTCCTCGCCGTATTCGACATCAAGCAAGGCGTCACTATCATCTCCCTTCTCGCTCTCCTCAACAAGGTCGCCGGTATCTATGGCATCCTCGCTGTCTTCTCAACCGCTACTCTCTCTCAACTGTCCCTCTACATTTATTCCATCTTCACTATTGCTCTCGTCATTTACGGTTTACAAGCAACCGGTGAAGAAAATCCTTCAAAAACTCTACTTTTTGCTCATCTCTTTCTTTGCGATCATCTCATCTCCTCTGTCTACACCATCATCTTTGCTATCAATTGGTATATCATCAATCCTCATGATGGAAGCCGCATCGCCCATGGTGACGCTCAAAAAAACGTATCTTCTTTCTTTTTTCATTCTTTCATTCTTTTCTATTCACTCTTTTCCCCCTCCCAGATGATGGAAAACCCTACAGCCCCTATCCTCTCCCCAGAACAGAGACAGATTGCTGCACGCGCAATTTGGAATGAAGAAAAAGCTTTTGCTACCATCATCCTCCTCCTCATCTGGTTCATCAAACTCTACTTCATCCTAGTCGTTTACTCTTTTGCTCTTCACCTTCGAAGAGGCTCTTACACTTCTTTACCCCTTTCAAAACCTCCTTCAACTTTCATCTTTCATCATAAACGTCTTTTCTCTCGGGCAAATAGATCTCAAATAATTCCTTCTTCTTCTTGTTCTTCTTCTTCCCCTCATCCACTCACACAACAATCTACCTGCTCAAGCAACAGCACTAGCATCGTGGGTCTTAGTGCTGTTGGTGAGGCTTTGTTTGATAGAGATAGAGATACTCAAGATGATGCAATCGAAATGGATCGCACAGATGGCCATTTAAAAATTAGAATTGATCCCTCTACTACATGACTAATGTATATATATACAATATTATATCAATCTACTCTTACTATGTATTATAATGGTATATATATATATATATATATATATATATCAATTTCTATTGCCTTATACACGCCCACACACCAAAACTTTATCATCATCATCATCTATCCCACTCTTTTTCAACATCATACAAAATTCAAAAAGCTATTATCATCACTAGCACAACATTTCTTCCCCCACGCCTCCTCCCCTCCTCCCCTACTCATCCCTCCCATTTAATTTTTTTCCTACCATCTCATCATTATTCATTTTATTTTTCTTGTATGATTTTTTGTTATTATTTTGGTAGGTGTAGTAATTGGATTATTGAATAGGTAGAAAGATGTGTGGAGTGTGCGAAGATCAGGGATGCATGAGGACTTATAGTCATGTCATGTTTTTTCTTTTATGTTTCAGACTCCAACATCCTCCCTCCATTATATTATAGGGGGTATCAATGTTGAGGGATCCCCAATTAGGGATCAGGAATTATTTTTCCCCAGATCAGAAATTATTAATTGCCAAAGATTCTTATCCACTAGCCCCAGGGCTAGTGGATAAGGAATCCATGATAATGCATTATCCTGCCTCTTATACCCCAATTTCCATTCCTAATTCCTGATCCCAAATGCATCACATCCATGATTGATTTGTAAGCAAGTCACATGACATATAATTGTGGATGCCATCCTTATGTGTCTCTTCACTCTATGCTACTTGAATTTGGTGGCAAACACATAACATTTTTTCTCATCCTTATGTGTCTCTTCACTCTATGCTACTTAATTTTGGTGCCAAACACATACCATTTTTTTCTATCTACACACCCCACCTGCTCATTTGGTGGCAAAGTTCTGCTTTCCTCATCACCTAAACCTTCTACTGACAATAATGAAGCACCTCTCTACTAGGAAGCAACTTCACTCAGCTATGAATGCTATCACTTTGACTTTAGCTGCTGACTCTGATTCTGACTCTGGTTTGGAAGACACTTTAGCTTATATGTCTTATCTTTCCAAAATGTGTTACATCATTCCAAGGTGGCCAAATCTTTATCATGATCCCAGATATGATCTTGCCTCAATTCTTGAAATTCCTCATTTAAACTTCACACAACTTTTTCAAACTTCTCCTGATTCTTTTTTCAAACTTTCTCAACTCATCTCCCATCATCCTATTTTCCATAATAATAATTCCCATAACAAACAGCATAATCCTGCATTTCAACTTGATGTTGCACTATGTCGCTTTGGTTCAAATGGAAATGGTGCTGCTGTAAGATGTTTAGATAATCTCTTTACAATAGGATATGGTGCTGTCATATTATAAACCAAGCACTGTATGATTGCCACCCTTTCCCTCAAATCTCAAACACTTGCTTGGCCAACTCCACAACAGCAACTTAAATCCTCTCAAGTAATGCAAGCTGAAGGTTTCCCTGGCTGTGTAGGTGTCACCGGACAACCTATGCACAAGGTCAAGGATGTTCCTGTAAGTGAGATGAGGAGTTTAGAGACTTCTTTGAAGCACAGAGGAATGATTCAAGGGAGTGGTTTGAAGATGACTCGAAGGAAGAACTACTTCTTCGAGTTATGTACAAGAAGGATTCTAATATAATTGAAAGGTAATATTAAAATTTTTAAGATCTCACAAAGGGTTGGAAACTCAACAATCAAAGATTTAGGATTTAGAGATAATTATTGAGAAAATAAAGAAAGATACAATAATAATGATTTAACTAGAAGCTTTTACCACTATCAACTATAAATACGTTTTATAGTTTAATTCTAAGGAATATCGAACCAAAAACGCAACCCCTTTTATATCCTTCACTCCTCCTCGCATTGACCTCATACCCATCCACTATTCCGCACACCACAGACCATTAAAATACATCCATTACACCTGGACCCTCCTCACTAACATCTGTTAACCCCTTAATCCTCCACTATCCATTCCGTCTATGCTCACTACCCCTTTTAATAATTCACAGACATTTAATAAACCTTTTAGTGCACCATTACATTGACTATTGTGCTGTGCGTTGCTTATTGAAGAAAAGACTGAGACACACTATTGAGATATTGACTAATTTAGATTTAGAGTTTAGGCTAGCGCGGTTGAATAGTAAGTACACAAAAGGGAATCGCAGTTGCTATGGAGAATTGCTTTCTGCGCTTCGAGTATAGATTTAGAACTCGATATTATTGATTTAATGAGCTGCTTTTGCCTCTAGTGTCACGTGGCGTGTGACAGATGCCCGGGTATAAGAATCGCGAGCTCCATTGAGCTTGAGCCATCTTCTCACACTAGTTTCCCTTTCGTCTATATATTTTTTTTTCTTATTTATTAATTTCCTCATTATAATGAATTGTCCTACTCCAACACCTACGCCTCCACACCCTAAAGTGGATGGGGGAATGGTTACGCGGCAGTTTTCCCAGGCTTGCACGGCTTGTGAAGCTATGGAATACTTCTGTGTCAAAAGTACGGCGACTTGAGGCCCTCTCCAGAAATGCGATTTTTGCCGTTGGCGACAAGTGGCATGCGATGCGTTGACGAAGAACACAGAGATTGAACAACGATTCACCAAGACCAAGTTTTGGGTGATCCCTAAAACAAAAGAGGTGGTCGAAGACATTTGGGATGTCTTGGTGGGGGAGAACAATAAGGAGCTTAATAACCAGATCACAACCTGGGTAACCCGGGCCACAAGTTTGAAACGGGGTGTCGAAGAAGAGATTGACAAATTTGTGGAGGAAGATGAGGATGAAGTCCCTGTTCCAGGGCAGACACCCAAGAAACGACAGGTGGTCATTGAAGATGACGAGGATGAGAGAGAAGCAGAGGTAGAGGTGGTTCCAAGGTTGTTCTTAGAACCTGACCCCATCTTCGAAGTAAGTTTTAGTTGTTGTTTTTTTTAGGGATGAGGTTACTGATGAGTTCTTGTTTAGACATCAAATACCATTGAAGACCCAATTGGGGAACCTGCGTCGCTTTTGCCAACTGAGGCAAACCCTCCGGTCACGGGTGGAATCGAAGAACCTGAGGAAACGCTGGACCATGTGTGGTCGAAGAAGCCTTGTCAGGGTCGACGAGTTAGGTTCCCAGAAGAGTTGTGTGGGGAGGTCGATACAATTATCGACGCTGCTTCCTTCGACATGGCAGAGGAACTGTTGGAGATTGGAGAGGTGGTTCCGGTAGGAGAGGAGGAGGTATTTGAGAAATGCAGGAAGGAGATAAGGGTAATTTTGGAGGAGATGAAAAGATTGGTTCGAGAAAAATTAAAAGAGAAAAATTTGAAATGAAAAGGAGAGATGTAAAGAAGTAGAAAAGTAGAATTGTATTTAGTTTTTTTTTATTTTTTGTTTTATTTTATTATATTTTTTATAAGGTTTTGAGAGAAAAAAGGAAAAGACAGAAAAAAAGATTTGAATAGAATTCGTTTTAAAATTTTATAAGAAGAAGTTTAAACGAGAGAAAAAAAGAAAGAATATTTGATTGAAGGAGTTTTAATTTTAAAGTTCAAAAAGAAAAGAATTAAGTAAGAAGAAAGAACTAATTGATTGAAATAATTTTGGTTGTAAATAAAATTTAATGGAAAGAAACAATTTGTTATTTATGAAAGTTTGTTAGATTTGAGGATTTTGTTATTTGAAAAAAAAAAGAAAGAAAAGAGGAGAAGAAATAAAAATTTAAAAGAATTTTGAAAGAAAAAGTAATTTATTTGAAGAATTTAAAAGAGAGATTTAGAGGTTGAATTGAAGTTTGAGAAGATGGTTGTGTTGCGTTTGTCAAAAGTTTTGATGGTTCAAAGAAAAGAAAATTTTAAAAAAAATGTATATAGAAAATTGAGAAGGAAAAAAAAAAGAAAAAGAAATAAATTTTTTTAAAGAAGAAAGATTTTTTAATTTTATTTGTTTTATTTTATTTTATTTTATTTTATTCTATTTTATTTTTGTTTCATTTTAATTTAATTTTATTTATTTTAAAAAAGGTTGAAAAAATTTTTGAAAAGAAAAAGGATAAAGAAGAAAACAAAATTTAAAGAAATTTTAGAAGTAAAGATGTTTTAGATTTTAGAAAGAAGAAAAGAAAAGAGAAGAAAGAAGAAAAAAAAAAGAGAAAGAAAAAATAAAAGAGAGTTTTAAGGTTTTTTGTTTTAAAGGATATTTAAGATGAAAAGATTTTAGGAGTTCAGGGGTGTTAGAAACATTGATGGCTGGTTCCCAGGATGTTTTGTCTGAGTCATCAAGGAAGCCTTCCCATTCCACGAGGTATTGAAGTTTCCCCTTGCGCATTCTTGAATCAAGGATACGGCTTACTTCCCACTCTAGATGGTTTTCTACTTCGACCGGTTCCGGAGGAGGTTGGTTCTTGCCCGGGTATGTTTCTCGAGCCAGTTCCAGGAGAGATACGTGAAAAACAGGGTGAATAGCCTGCCATTTAGGAGGTAGCTTGAGTCGAAATGCAGTTTTAGAGACTTCAGAGTCAATTTCAAATGGCCTCAAGTGTTTTTCAGCCAATTTCTTTGCTGGTCGATTTGTTTGAATGTTTCGTGCGTTGAGCCATACTTTGTCCCCTGTTTTAAAAGAAGGAGCAGTTTGTCGATGTTTGTTGGCCTGTTCCTTGTACCTTCAAACTGCTAATTCCAAATTTGATTTAAGTCCCCCTTGGAGTCGTGATATGGTTTGAAGATAATGTTCTGCAGGATGACTAGTTCCTACATGGATTGAGTTGAATTGAGGATGTCTTCCATAAACAGTTTCGAAAGGAGATTGTTGTTTCGAAGAATGAGTCGAGTTATTATAAGCAAATTCGGCCAATAGTAACCATGTGGTCCAATTATCTTGTTGGTAACTGACATACATTCAAAGATATTGTTCGAGGATTTGGTTGACCCTTTCTGTTTGCCCATCGGTTTCAGGGTGATAAGCTGTGGAGAGGTTCCTTGTGATATTGAGTTGTTGACACAGTTGAGTCCAGAATGTGGATACAAACAATGAGCCTCTATCTGAAATAATATCATTAGGTAAGCCGTGTTTGGAAAATACATATTCTAGAAAAAATTTTGACAAATCTTCTGCAGTAGCAGTAGTAGTGGTTTTAATAAAAATAGACATTTTTGAAAATCTATCTACTATTACTAATATAGCATCAAAATTATTAGAAAGAGGAAGTTGAGAAATAAAATCGATCGATAAAGATTCCCAAGGTTTAGAGGGAATAGGAAGTGGTTGAAGCAACCCATACTTCCGGTGACAGGGAGCCTTATTCCTATTACATTTGTAACAAGCTTTTATATAGGCTTTGATTTCCCTGGTCATACCTGGCCAGAAGAAATCCCTCACTATTAACTGGTAGGTTTTATCAACCCCAAAATGACCAGCTAATGGAGAATCATGTCAAATATTGAAAATCCATAATTTAATTTCATTGTTGTCGGGTATGACTACTCTACCCTCGAAAACTAATAGACCTGATTCAATACTAAATCTTTTGGCCCCTTGCTTCGAGAGTATTTTGTCTTTTAACCCTAAACAATAATTGTCCTTCGACTGAGCTTGGAGGATGTTGGATAGTGTATTTTGAAAGGATTGAATTGTCATCACATTAAGTTGATGAGTCATTAACATTGACTTGTTGAAGATTGATTTCACATTTGCTGGGTTCTTGTCAGCAAATGCGTCCCCCCACTGTGGTTAAATGTTGTCCCGACATGACAAGATATCTGGGACAATGCAGTTCTTACCTGGGCAATAGGAAATAGAAAAAGGAAATTCAGACAGAAATTCAGCCCACCTGGCTTGACGCCTGGTTAACACTTTGGAAGACATAGAGTATTTCAAAGCATTATGGTCAGTTAAAATCTGAAAAGGACTATCCAAGCTGAGAAGAAAAGAGTGCTATTTTTTAAGACAATGAATAATAGCTAAAAGCTCTTTGTCATGAATTTCATAATTTAATTCTGCTGCAATGAGTTTACGTGACTCAAAAGCAACAGGATGAAAAAATTTTGTTTCAGGATTTAATTGAGAAATGACCCCTGCAATAGCTTAGTCGCTGGCATCTGTCTCGACTATTGTCGAAGCAGAAGGATCAAAGTGTTGAAGAATTGGAGCTGTGGTGAACGCCGTCTTCAATGCCTTGAATTCCTTTTGTGCTGTAGAAGTAAAAACAAAATTAATATCTTTTCTAAGAAGAGAAGTAAGATTGGAAATAGTTTTAGAGTAATCTTTAATAAATCTTCTATAGAAATTTGCAAAACCCAAAAATCCTTGGAGGGATTTAACGGATTTGGGCTCAGGCCATTCCAGGAATTTTTGGACCTTTTTGTTGTCCATGACTAAACCATCAGTGGACAATGTAAAACCTAAAAAATCGATTGATTTAAGATGGAATTTGCATTTATTGTGCTTGGCGTAGAGACTGTGATCTCGAAGTCGATTTAGAACCTGTCGAACATGATGAATATGTTCATCCAGTGTCTTTGAGAAAATTAAAATATCATCTAAATAGACAACAACAAATTGTTTGACAACATCTTGAAAGATGTAATTGACAAAAGTTTGAAAAGTTGATGGTGCGTTACACAATCTAAAAGGCATAACTAAATATTCAAAACTACCAAATCTAGTGCGCATTGCAGTCAGTGGTTCATGACCTTCTGCAATGCAAATAAGATTGTAAGCGCCTCTAAGATCAATTTTAGAAAAGAATTTAGCACCATTGAAAAGGGTAGGAAGCAATGACATAGGAGGAAAAGGATATGCATTCTTCTTAGTGACTGTGTTGAGCTTTCTATAGTCAACACACAACCTAAGACTACTGTCCTTTTTCTTTACAAAAAGAACAGGGGAGCCGGTTGGAGATTTACTGGCTCTGATGAAACCTTTGGCTACATTCTCTGCAATGTAGTCTTGAAGAACTTGAGATTTGTCCTTTGATAAAGAATAGACAGGACCTGCCGGAGGTACTGGACCTATTAACTCTATTTGATGGTCATAGGGTTGATGAGGTGGTAACTTATTGGCCTTGCGGATTGAGAAAACATCAAGGAAATCATGATAGATTTCTGGTAGAGTTGATTTAATGGCTTCAACGTTGATTTGGTTGTCCTCATCATCTTCGAGAGAATCTGTCGAGGGAAGACAAGAATTGAGAGAGCATAATTCAATTACTTTGAGGCAATTTAAATCCTTTTCAAGTGAAGTCATTGAGCTAGAAGGGTTAGCCACTTGCTCATTTAAAGAAAGATCAGATGCTTGCAAGTCATCTGGCAGAGATTTGTCCTCTAGCAGGACGTTGTCAGGCGGGTTGTTTAACTCCTTATTGATCTGCATTGAAGAATTAGAAATATACTTAGTGCGTGGGGTGATCAATCCCCGTGACCAATCAATTTCAGGATTCCAATGCGTTAAAAAGTCATGGCCAAGAATGGTATCGTCCATCCTTGGGGCATCCAAGACTGACAATTCCCACTCGAAGGGGGGAAAATTCTGAAAGTTGAAAACCCATAAAACTTTCTTACTGACCCAATATTTGGGTTCCTCTGATTCAACCAAATAAATTGGAGTTCGATCGATATCTGAAAATGTCAGTTGTAACTTCTTGGAAAAAGGTAAACTAACAAAAGAAATTGAAGCTCCAGAGTCTATAAGACAACTGAAGGGGGTATCCTCCTTAAAAAGAATGAATATCAAGCGGTTCAAGGCAACTCCAGTCCTTAAGACATGGAGGTTCTGTGCACTGGGCAAGATAAAATAGTTTGCTTTGCACACAAGTAAACTATCTACTAGTTTTTTGACTTCGAACTAGTACCTTCTCTTTCCTTCAACTTTACACAATCCTCCAGCTTGTGCATACCCCCACAATACATACATAACCCATTATCCGCTCTTCTCTTCCTCTCAGCTTCTTTAAGTTCCCCTTTAGGATCCAGTATTTTGCTGATATTGCCTGGAGTCGAGCTTTTAGGTCAAGGCTTGTCCTTTCCCTTATTGGGTTTGGATTGAGTTGTCTGTGGGTGTGAAGAAGGTCCCGATTTAAAATTTAGGCCTTGAGATTTGTTGGCGTATCGACGATGTTGAAGTCATCCTTGGTAAACGCCGTCAAGTTCAAGGCTTTGATCCATTAAATCCGTTAGGGTAGTCATCTTCTGACCATGAAGATTTAACTGATCCAGAATCCTTGAAGGAAGTCCTTTTGTGAAATGATACTTAAGGGCAGCATCATTCCAACCTACTCGAGTTTGAAGCGCTCTGAAGTTTGAGATATATTCAGAGGCTTTCCCATTATCACTCATGCAAAGAAAATCAAGTTCAATTTCTGCGTTGTCAGTTTCATTAGGGTCACCAAACAACGTGAAGAGTTGGTCTTTGAACTTTTCCCAGTTATTAATAAGTAAGTGGGTATTGGTCAAAGAGAGAATGAGAAGATAAGGTTCAAACCATCTTGCTGCTTTTCCGGCCAGAAATGAAGAAGCATACACAACCTTTGATCAGTCTTTATTGAAGGTTCAATGGTCATTATGGAACAGGTGCTTGCAGGTTTGCAAGAAGGGCCGCAATCTGTCTGAATGTTCTCCATCAAATTTATTAGGAGATTTCATAGAAGGAGTTTTGAATTTAGATCCCTCTGAAGACACTGAATTTGAAAGAGTCTTTATGAAACGTCTCATGAAATCTTCCAGAGAATTAGATGGTCCAGGTTCTGAAGGTTGACCAGAAGGGTGATTAGCAGGGACGGATGGTGCCTCGTGCATTGTATCCTCTCCTTCTTCATCATCACTAGAATCATCAAAATCATGTGGGATGTCTTCTACAGATTGGACTGAATGTTGCCGTTCCCTAAGGTTGAGTGGCTCCAAGGAGTGAGTGCGGGAAACAGGCCAAGTGGCTGTTGGCCTGCCTCTGGCGCAAGCTCTAGTAGTAGAGCCTGTAGGAGGAGTGCGTTGAACAGGTGCCATTTTAAGAATTTAGAGAAAACACCTGAAAAGGGACGTAGTAGTGCAAAGAATGAGAACTACGGATAATTAAATTATACTGTCACCGTAAGACCTACGCACAAGGTCAAGGATGTTCCTGTAAGTGAGATGAGGAGTTTAGAGACTTCTTTGAAGCACAGAGGAATGATTTGAGGGAGTGGTTCGAAGATGACTCAAAGGAAGAACTACTGCTTCGAGTTATGTACAAGAAGGATTCTAATATAATTGAAAGGTAATATTTAAATTCTTAAGATCTCACAAAGGGTTGGAAAACTCAACAATCAAAGATTTAGGATTTAGAGATGATTATTGATAAAATAAAGAAAGATATAATAATAATGATTTAACTTAAAAGATTTTACCACTATTAACTATAAATACGTTTTATAATTTAATTCTAAGGAATATCGAACCAAAAACCCAACCCCTTTTATATCCTTTACTCCTCCTCGCATCGACCTCATACCCATCCACTATTCCGCACACCACTAGAAATACATCCATTACACCTGGACCCTCCTCACTAACATCCGTTAACCCTTTAATCCTCCACTATCCATTCCGTCCATGCTCACTACCCCTTTTAATAATTCACAGACATTTAATAAACCTTTTATTGCACCATTACATTGACTATTGCGCTGTGCGTCACTTATTGAAGAAAAGACTGAGACATACTATTGAGAGATTGACTAATTTAGATTTAGAGTTTAGACCAGCGCGGTTTAATAGCGAGTACACAAAGGAAAGTTGCAGTTGCTATGGAGAATTGCTTTCTGCGCTTTGAATATGAATTTAGACCTCTGTATTATTGATTTAATGAGCTTCTTTTGCCTTGAGTGTCACGTGGCTCATGACAGGCTCCTTTATATTCTTTGGTTTTCATTTTATACTCTTTGGATAAGTTATTTTACTTGTTTTTTATGGTATCTGCTTTTATCTGTTTATTCTATTTATGGTATGGGTCTGTGGTATCATTAATTGTGATTGAAGTTCCTTACTAGAGGTCTGGGTGTTGAAACTGCTTGAATTGGATGCCAAGGGGGAGGTGATGAGCCCTCACAGTGCTGTAATTGCCAGGGATAGCAGTGACATCATCTGGATTGAAGGTCTGTGCACTCCAGTGGATTTTGGTATAAGGGAGGATTTGATGGGTTATTGGACATCACTTACTTACTATGCATTAAAAAAACACTATTACACAATTATTATCATATATAAATATTTATAAAGCAGTTATAAATTGATATGTTCTTTATATAAGCTATAACTATATTTTATTGATCTATTTTCCACCACTAGCATGCATAAAAATTCAAGTATTGTGAGTTTATATCGAGAATAAATATTTTATTAGTCTTCCCCTGAGGTTTAATCACTAAACCATTTATCAATAAGTATTAGGACCATTAATATTTACTATTAAATCATACTTAGATACTAGCACACACTGATATTTATTATAATACATACTTGTTAAAATTTCAATGATTATTATACTAGTAAAAGTGGCTAAAGTATTTACTCAATATTGGTTTAAACTATATCAACTAAGTATAGAACCTTGTATGTCAAAAATTAGTATAACTTCCTTTTTTCACAAACAATTGATTTTATACAACACAACAAAATGTAACGTGTTTGTAATTACTATAGTTAAATTTTTTCTGTTTTTTTAAAATAAGTATCCTAGTTAAACTATTACATTGTTACAGGGCTTAAAGGGATGGATACATTGGGTTCTTTTATTCTGTTTTTGTAAATAGTTTCATAGAAATCCTAATTTCTTTTTAAAACTTCATTTTAATTGTTTCCCTTCTTTTGTACACTTAGTAAAGTCTCAGAGGGCCTCATTTTCCTGTCTAAAGGCTTTGTTTTCTCAATTTGTAGTCTGCATTACTTACATTACATTACAATTTACATACTTTTGTTCAAATTATAAGTTCTTTTCTTACAATTTTTTACTGTTAATAGTATACTAAAATTAAGGAGTAAAACTATATAAAAAGTTGCTTAAAGAGTGTTTCAAGTGTTTTGTTTTGTTTTGTTTTTTTAGAGAAATAAAAACTTACTTAATAGTAAAAATAAAATCCTCATGTACAAAAGTTGTTCTTATTAAAATTCTTATTTTCATTATTAAATCTTGTAGTTACTTGCTGTTGTTCTTCTTTTCTTCTTAGTGCCTTTTTTTCCTTCTCTCTCTGTTGTATTTTTCTTTCTTCTTCTAGTTGACCTGACAAGATAAATGGTCTTATATTTCCTCTTGTAATGATTTGTAACTTACATTTGTTCTTTCAAACTTGAAACTTCCATCAGATGCTTTTATTTTTGGTGGAAATGGAAATGATTGAGATTTATTTTTTCAAATGGAAGGATTATTATTACACTTTGTGTAATTTTGATTATCCTTATTCATTAGTAGATTGGTAGTTTCAATATCAACCTTAATTAATCTTTTTAAAAAATCAAACACAGTTTGATTTGTTTGATAAAAACATAATTTTTTTCTTGATTCATATTTTAATAAATGTGATTCATACAATTTTTCTAACTCACTGAATTTGTAGAAATTTCACTGTGTTTATTACTTAAAGAATCATACTTGATAGCTAGAACCAAGTGTTCTTACCCTATTTCTTTGTTTCTTGTTGCTGGTTGAGAAATATTTAATTTTAAGGACAAAATTGGTTCATTTGTGAGCTTAATTGCTTGTTCCTCACACTCAGTCATTTTACTCCATGATGCTGAAAAAATTCTATGAACAGTTAGATTTTTATTAAAATACTTAACATCTTTATTTTCACATTCTTCACTCTTTAGTGAAGCTCTCAACTCACTGATATGTGGTGGCAACTAAGGTTTAACTGTATTATTATCATAAATATTACTATTGTTATGGACAAAAGATAAATCAGGTGTATCTACATCAACACCCAATTGTCTCAAGTCTTCCTCAATTTGTTAAGCATCTTTTACATAAATAAATTTACCTGAATTTTAATAGTAAGTATTATTTACAATCTTAGAAGATGATTTACTTAAAAAGGGATAGGAAAAATCCCTGGCTTTTGACACTTTTACTTTGGTTTGTAAGGGTGACTGGAAGTTGTCTGATGAGGGGCTGGATCCCTGTTGCAATTGTGGCTTTTCCACTGTTGGTGAAACCAATCCCACTTCCATTTTTCTACCAAGATCTTGTCCTGGGACTGATTTGATCTTCCTGGGGTAGGGGGTGGTTGGTTTTCTTATCCTACCATCAATTCTGCCAGTGTTTTATTCAACTGTTGTAATCCCAACCTGTAGTTGTTTTGCACATTCTACACCTCCATGATGATAGCAGACTTTGAATACTCCAACTTCAGAACTTGTCTGGCCAAATGGGACAGTTGATCCTGAAGAGGATGTTTATTTTTTCTTTATTGTCACCTTATTTATTAGAGCATCTTTTTCCTCTATGATTAATTTTTCTGGTTGAGGATAAGACTGACCTTCCATATTTATGTCTGGGTTAATTGTTTTTAGCTTTTGACCTGGTATTAAAGACAGGTTTATCCCTTACATTATTGTGTGGAGCACTCATAATGTCTGAAATACTTATTTTATATTCCTACAAAAAGGAAAACCTGTATGGTAATCAGTAGACAAAAAATATTAGTAATTTAAATACTAATAAAAGCACTGGAGCTTACCCTGAATTAATATTTTTATTTATTTAAATAAAATATAATAAAATTTTAAATGATCTGTTAAAAATTAAATAATAAGTTTAATTAGACCTTTATAATGGTGAGGAATTAGCTTGCCAAGCTTTAACCAAATTTCAATTTATGTCAGGCTAAGGTCAAGTACAAGGACGTGAACTAGCTTGAATAGTCAGTTGTCTAGAAGATTTTAATGGTCCTATATGAATACTGTAGTTCTAATCCACTAAGTTGTAAAATATAATCAAATATAAAGGTCTCAGTAATATAATTCTCACTATTCTTATATATGGCTTACAATCTTTATAGTTTGTAGAAAAATAGATTATATAAATTCAGATACTATTCAAAAGTCTTATAAAAGTACTAATTGATATGTATTGTAATTGATTTGGTTATATTGGTTAAATTGTAATGATAAAGAATGAAGAAATACAACCCAAAAACCTCCTCCTTTTATACACACTGAGTTCCCCAATGATTCCCTTGATGTACCACCCAATACACAGTTAATGACGCCTCTAAACAACTAATAGACATGCCCATCAACATTCCCAGTAACCCATGACATAATTAGAAGAGTAACAACCGCCAAAATCCTGTAATAATAAGGGAAATCCATCAAAATTAAAGAAAAAGACAAAAAAGAGAGTATATGCGTATAAAACAATAATATTAAAGACTAAAGGAGACTTTTTAAGGTTAATAATAGCTTAATAATAAGGGGGATTGACTTTAGAAATAATGGGGCTAATCCTGACATTATACTACGTGAAATTCCCATTCAAAAATAACCAAAATTGACTGAGAAACCACCCAAAAACTTAAAAAAGAGCGTGAGATGTGGGGTAACTACATGCAGTTCTTGGCAGGCGCTTGCACGGGTAAATCCTTGACTAAAATTAGGCGAATTTAAGCTTGGTGATGAAATAAAGTGCCAAGAGTGAGGTTATTAATGAAATTAGTGCATATAAACAAGGTCAATGCATTATTAATTAAGCTAGGACACTAAATAAGTGTGTTGTGGGTACACCTCGCACTGGTTTCCTTAGCTCAGTGGTTAGAGCAACTAACATGTCATAAGTGGTCACAGGTTCGACTCCTGTAGGGGACACTATCCTTTTCCTCCTTAATAGGTTATGGGCCCAGCGTTATCTGGCTAATCCCCAGGCTGCGGTAAGGTAGTTGCCTAGTCAGCTCGGTGCACGGGGGGGTGTTGTGGGTACACCTCGCACTGGTTTCCTTAGCTCAGTGGTTAGAGCAACTAACATGTCATAAGTGGTCACAGGTTCGACTCCTGTAGGGGACACTATCCTTTTCCTCCTTAATAAAGTGCCTGTCGCCTATTTTAGTGTGTTTCCCCACAGTGGGCGTAGAATGTGGGGTAATTATAGTGTGAAAAAGCTAACTTTGCTAAAAATGAAGCTATTCACACGGGAAAAAAGCAGGCAGTATGTAGCCAGTACACAGAAGCCATTTCTGGCATAAAAAACACCAAATTTGAAAAGTGTTATTTTTATGCATTTAAATAGCCAAATCAATAGTTCTAAATGAGCCCAATTGATCTGTCAAAGCGCAATTTTGATATTCTCAATTTTTTAGCGCATATAGTCAACTTTTAAGTGAAATAAAGCGCATTTCTTGTTTTTTGCATAAAACAATGAATATAACAGCTTTAAGTGTACTTAAAAATTATGTAGCCTTATACTTAAGGTTCTTAAGATTACCCTAAAATATTCCAACTTAATATTAAGTACATAAGACCTATAAAAGGTGGATATATGCGTGTATATAAGGTGTTATAATGGCATTTTTTGTGTATTATCATAATTTTACTTATGTATACTATTTGTGTACTCTTATTTATTATTCCCATGTATAGTTCATGTGTTTAACATTACTTTTTACTCAGTCCTGGAGATATACAGGCTGACAATTTAACTGGGTGTTATATTGGTGACCAAATAACAAGTGAAATTGGGTATATATTGGGTACAGTTACTACTGTAATTACATAATTTTTATTTAAAAAAAGTAGTGCAATTATTATAAGGGTTCTTATATGCAATCACTCAGTTATAATGACCAACTAATGTGCTGCTGACTCAAATATTTGGTTTATATGAGCTATAATAGAGTAAAAATCATGTCCTAAGGTTATATTAAAATAATAAGTGATAAATTAGAAAAGACCCCCAATGGTCAGTATATGCTAGTACTTAAGTATGGTTTAATAGTAAACATTAATGTTCCTACTACTTAATATTAAATGATTTATATATTAAGCCTCAGGGAAAGACTAATAAAACTTTTATGCTCAATTGTTAACTCACAATATTTGGATTGGTGTGGACTAGTGGTGGAAAATAGGCTAATAAAATATAGTTATAGCTAATATAAAGATAATTTCAATTTATCAAGGCTTTAAAATATATTTGTATATTTTAATAACTTTTCTTTAATTTTGATTTGATTTGTAGTAAGTAAGTGATGTCCAATAACCCACCAAATCCTCCTTTACTTATACCAAAATCCACTGGAGTGCACAGACCTTCAATTCAGATGATGTCACTGCTATCCCCAGCAATTACAGTTCTGTGAGGGCTCATCACCTCCCCCTTGGCATCCACTTCAAGCAGTTTCAACACCCAGACCTCCAGTAAGGACCCTACATCACAATTAATGATATCATACACCCATACCATAAATAGAGAAAACAGATAAAAGCAGATACCATCAAGAAAAAAATAAAATAACTCATCCAAAGAGAATAAAATGAAACCTAAAGCATATAAAGAACCAAATCAACTGTTAAAGCCCCCAATAGCATCCCCAAGCATTCATCTTAACCCAGTAATCATATCCCAACCCATAAATTGGTGAAAATCCATTAAAGGAAGCAAATTAAGTGGTTGAAACTGTATATATGTGCCTGAAAAGGTGTATATGCTTGTTTAGGTGTGGTGAGTCCATTGAATACATCCATATGACCTAAAATAAGCAGAAAAATAAAGCTTATAGCCTGTTTAGATGGTTAAACCCACATATAGACCTATATATACATAGTATAACTGCATATTTCACTGAATATGAGGTTTATGCATACATATAAGCTTATGTATGTCTCTAATTACTTATTATCACTTAAGATAAGTATACTATGACTACATTAGCACCTTAATCAGTATTATGGGGCTATGAATAAGCTATTTAAATTCATATAAGTCATATAATAGTGTAACAAATATATATATAAGCATAATAATTATATATATAAGTATTACAACCATAATATTAACTTATAAGCTTAATTTAATTAAGGTTATCTTTTTAAAGACAAAAAATACTTAGTCCTGGGGATACCTAGACTGACAGAGGAGGTGGTTACTGGATGTTTCTGAGCATAAAGAATCATATGGACCTGCTTCATCCTTTGTTAAATAATTGGGTGTAATGGAGAAATATGGCATTAAATTTCAATAATGTACAAATTTACATTTTAGTTTTATAAACCATTTTTCCCCTAGCATTAATGAACATCAGAAACAGAACTACACTCAAATTCTGATTGAAATGCAAGTTTCCATTCTTTGGAAGACTTCTATACCCCTAAAATCTCAATTTTTTTATTGCTATTATCCTGCTTAGAATTGTGGTTTAAGTATAACTAACCAACCATTTGTTACAAGTCTCAAGCCTCATTTCTTAATTTGTGAAGATGTGTTGACTTTGATATATGTTGCTCCCATGCTCCACATTTTTTAATACCTTGTTGTTTTTTAAACAGGAAATTTAGTAGGTATCCAAGTTAACAGATACAAATTTTTAAATTCACCACCGTGATTATAATTTCACAAAATTTCATATAGCACTTACAAAATGTCTTAGTCTTGGTACTAGTAGATTTCAGGTTAAAATTCCACCTCAAATTTATTCAAGTTTTACTGAGATCCACCCAAAGGTAAAATTTTGATTCTGTTAGACATTCCTGACCTTGCTCAGCCTCACTTTTTTATCACTATTATTATGCTTGTGTATTTCTTCATTATTTAAATCATTTTTCTTCCACTCATTACGGGTCGTCAAAGTCAGCAAATCAGTATTTATGTTAAGTGCTGGTTTCAACCCAAATCAGTCATCACATACCAACATCTATTTTTTAAAACAAATGAACTATTTTATAAAATAATGAAACCAAACACTCTTGTGAAGAAGGAATGGTTTGAATAAAAGCAGTATGTCATTTCAGTTTTGAAATACATCAAGGTTGGCTCTATTGTGGTTTAAAGATAGAAAATTAACTTAGTGCTGATTTGGCCATAATAGGGGGTATCAAAGTTAGAAATCTTCCATTTCATAACACCTCTTTTTTCCACCAAATCAACCATGATTATTTTTTTCAAATATGCCATATTGTGCCCCCAAAAACACCTTTTTACTCAGAATTAATGTCAAGTTTGTGGCTTTCTTTTTGTGTTGTGAAATACCTTTTAAATAATTAAAAAGTTCTAACTTTGATACCCCCTAATTAATTGTTGATTTCTAAATGCTGATTTACTAACTTTGACAATCCCTATTTTAAATGGAGTAAGAGAAGAAATTCTATCTTAAAAGGCCCAAGCTTTTCTCAAATAGCTGTCCACGTTATGTGGAATTGGCTGGGTGAATTTACTTGTGATTTTTTTTTTTTTTTTTTACTTTTTTAATTTTTTTAATTTTTTTTTTTTTTTTTTTTTTTTGCAGCCTACCTTACTTCTGGGGTCAATGAGCCCTCGTCTTTTATTTTACCAAGTTTGTGTTTTTAATAAACCCAAGAATACTGTAGTCAAAGAGCCTTCGTTTTTTTCTTGCACCAAGTTTGTGATTTCAATAAGCTCGTTAATATGCACTATCCAAAACCAGAATCTTTTTCTGTGTGCATCACGTTCAAAGAAGTATCGTATTTTACAATACAAATCACAACATCCTATATAAGCAATACAAATTGCATGTATGTTTTACATGTATTTACTGCTATATGCTACAGCAGACCTCCACAGCAGAGTAATTATTCAAGTACATAATCATATATACTTGAATTGCTTTCCACAGAAAACAACATTTTTTTATGTAGATACGTGCTGCTTGAAGCTACTTCTCATGCTGGGTTTAACTTGTGCTAGCACTGGTATAGATCAAGAGGTTTAACTTGTGATTAGCAAGGGATGAACATGTTCTTTTGTGTCTTGCTTCTTTTTCAAATTTTAACCTAGCTTCCAAACGGCACCTAACGATTTTCGGCATGAATCACAGCTACGTTCACTCTTGTTTCCCCCTGGAAGCACATGCCAAGGGCTTTTCAGAAACTGCGCTCCACTTTGGTCTTGAAGTTTCAGCTCAAACAAATCATGTAAAAAGTAGACAGTCCAGTGATACAGCTTATAAGCAATTTCACATCATCTATTCAATCAAATACCGTTCTTCCATGAGCTGCATGTTTTCGAATGGTTAAGTTCCTATAGACATTCTGTTGTATTATATTGAAAACGTGCACCACACCCCGCCTTTGAGCTTCAAATTAACCGAACCTAGAAAAAAAACTTAATTTACATACCTCTAAATTTCATAGTTAAAGTGGATAATTTTTTCTTCTTTTTAGTTAAACAAGGACTAGCATCCATTTATACGTTCTTTAATTAAAATTGGAGTAGTGGGGTTGGAGTGGGCAAGGTTGATTGGTGGAATTTAAGTTGAGTAGATGGAAGAAAATGATGCGGAAGGGTTTTGAAAAATGGAAGGGGCAGTCTAGTAATCTTAGTTCTTACTGGCACTAGACTTTGTCTCACTGCAGCTTGTATATCATAAGTTATCGGTCTTGTTTCCCCTTCCTATGTAAATCTTGCTCTGTAGCGCCAAAGTCAGTTCCGAATATGGCCCTTCAAAGCCGGCATCACAGGCGTAACAGTGCCATCTTAATATTTACCTGAAAAACTTATTCGATATTTTCATGTTTCTATTTGCTTTCTTATCTGCGATCCTGGATAGTCAGATACAACATGAATAAATGTAACGTCCTGTGACTGCTACAAGAGGGAAGTTTGGTTGCCGATACATTGCATAACCCACTTACTTGTGTGTCTTCCTTTTCAGATGTATATCTTTAAAATAACTTTGGATTACCTTCGCGTCGACGCCCTAAGATGAGTTCTGTAAGTATGATAAGACATCTACAATCAAAATGCAAGGAGAAAAGGGACTATCCCTCTTTTTATTTTGTGATGTATTCTATCTTGATTTTTTTTTTTTTTTTTTTTTTTTATGCGCTGAAGAATGACTAGCGTGGCTCGTGTACACATTATAATTGAAATATTATCCTATTAATTCAATTTAATATTGTCTTTGTAAGCTTCAAAAGCATAAACATCTTTTGGTCAAGAGATAACAATCGATATGGTACCAAATCTTAATCCCAAAGATTTTAATCATGAGGCAACAGGTAGCTATTTCCAAAAAACCTGTAGTTTTCTCGCCACTTATCCTCCGCCAAACGTCTAGGTCACCTGACCTGACCAGACGATTTTGGTGGAGGATGGAAGGCAAGACAACCGCAAGCGTTTTCAAAATAGCTAAAAATGTTTCCAAGTAGAGCTTTGTCTATTGAGGTAGTGTTTATCCTAGAAGGTTTAACGTTTATCAGACATTACAAAATGATGATTTAAATTGGCTTTGTTCTTTACGCCCACATTTTCCTGCAATCCTACTCACTTTCCTTTCCCCACCGAGTTACAGTACATTTCTTTGCCCCAAGCCCACGAGATTAAGTGTAAGACTGTACATTAAATTTTTAGTTGCGTTTTCCCCATGCTACACTCTGCGGGGCGGCCCGTGAAAATGGGGGTATTAAGAAAGGA
Source organism: Hemileia vastatrix (assembly GCA_030280995.1). Taxonomy (NCBI): domain Eukaryota; kingdom Fungi; phylum Basidiomycota; class Pucciniomycetes; order Pucciniales; family Zaghouaniaceae; genus Hemileia; species Hemileia vastatrix. The sequence goes on from JASXTE010000015.1 coordinate 20,068,390, forward strand.
AGAAGGATAACTAAGCGCTACAAGAGCTCTTTATGCTCCAAATAACTGACATAAATTTTAACAAGCCTCGGATTGACACGTCACTCCAGTCTTATTGGTTTTTTCATAAAAATGGACCTTAGACTGAGGCCTATTAGAGCATATACAATCGTTTGTTAAATTAGTGGACTTTAGTTCAGTCTAGTTTCATTTCTTGACACAGCTAAGCTGAAATTGGTTAATTTGACATACGACTGTGTAGGCTCTTAGGAAACAAGAGTGGAAAAAGGATAGATACACATCGTTATGGAAACACCTCTTTCAAGACGCCTTACACATTTTCAATTTGATCATCTGTTTGTTTAATTGATGACTTGATTGCAGGGATAATTATTTTACTTTCAGCTACGACAGAGAGATGTATGGTTTCTTGGCCCACTTTTCCTTTCTTATCTTTCCATTGCTACTGAAGAGAAGTATTTGAAATTGGAAGATTATTCCAGAATTCCAAGGATGATTTAGGTTGATCAAGGTATATGCTGTGAGAGGACATACATAAATTATATTTCAGAATCATAGACAACAAAGGTGCTAAGGTACAAACACAGAGTTCTAGTTACGAGAGTCTGCACTTCAAGACTGATTTCGCAAGGGTTGGAAGAAAACCGAACTCCACCACATAGACAATGGCGAGGAGATAAGTTGAAGTCAAATCTGCAAGATTTGACTTCAAGATTCGAATGAAGAAAAAAAAAAAAATAGGACGGGATCAACAAAAGGGTTTGGCTTGGATTGGAGCCGAGATTTAGAAAAGAGGAAGGAAGAAAATCGTCTAGTATGCAGTTTGATGGGGGATGAAGACCCAGGAATGTTTCCAAACCTAACCATGAGGCAGGATGATTTTTCTCAGAGTCACATGCCGATCATGTTTGCTTTAATGAAAATCAGAGCAGTATTTGCATATGCAGGTGGATGTGGAGGCTCCGTAATAGCGGAATGGGGTGGATGGAAATTCATGGGAATTGTCTATTTATTGCGCCGTTGCGCGCCCTTTTTTTGTTTCTCCCCTCACCGTTTTGTCTTCCAATTCCTCTGCTTGTATACCCATTAAACCACTTTTTTAGACTTTCTTAGAAGTTTTTGGTTATCTTTTTAGCCTTTTATATCCATTTATTAGGTATTTATATACCATTTATACTCTTTTATTTTATTTTACCTTTTATTTTATTTACCATGTCTGACTCCTACATCCGCCTCATCAATCCTGAGGCCGCGCATTCAGCTACCTCTTTGCCAAACCTCAACTCCCGCAGTGTCAAACGTACTCTCTCTCCTACTTGTCCTTCTTCTTGCTCTTGCTCTCATTCTCATCTCTCTAATGAACCTAAACCCAAGCGTCATAACTGCAGCCCTGCATCTCCTCCATCTGCCGCTGTCACTGATAGCATTAGGCTGGTGCAAGAAGCAAAAGAGCAAGAGAATTGGTTGGATGTTGTTGAAATTGTCAAATCACTCTTTCAGAAACCTCAGCCACGGACATCACAATTTACTTCTGGAAACTCCCCATTGCCGTTGCGCTGGGCGGTGTGGAAAGCTGAGGGTGAAGTTATGAGTGGTTTAGTAGACGAAGCTGAATTTACTCTTGGGTGAATACATTTATTGATTTTCTCTTATAAGTTTAAAACTCGTTTTCTTAAAAATAATATGTTTTGTAGCACAATAACTTCCATTCATGGTGAATCTGCCCCTGAGGCCCTCTACTTGAGAGGGTTGATTGCCTACTCTAAGATTGATTTTGCCGGAGCAGACAAAAACTTTAAAATCATGGCTTTAAGTCCAAGCCAGCTTGTTGATATGAAGATCATTAGGTGAGTCACCTCAAATACTTTTCACTGTTTTGACATTATATTTTCATTACCAAAATTACTAATGTGTCTTGGAATTCGCTTTCAGATTTATATATTCACGAATGGGCCTGCTTTCTCCGTACTTCAAAACGATTGAAAGGCCAATACAACAGTCTACTAGAAGACCTATATCCGAAGCCTGCGAGGCGGTTTTAGAGGCTTGCTCATATTATTCATTTGAAAAAATGCATCGTCTCCTGGCAGCAACTCTTTTTGCAGATATTGCTCTTCAGGTAACATTTTTGTCTTGAGAATATTTTTTTTATGCTAATTAGCATCTACTGCTATATATTTTTATGTAGAATTATTGTGTCCGACGTTCCATGACTTATTTGCCTGTAGTATTGAGGCATGTTAATAGAGTCCTTTTTACCGAAACCGATTTCACCTATGATAACCGTGAAAGTTGTCCACAGCGCATGAGACCATACATCCTTCAAGCTCTACATTTGCGTGCCAAGGCACAATGCTACTATAACAATCAGGCATCTCATCATAAAGGATTTGCTGATTATGAGTTGTTGATTCTTTTACTCAGGGATGGGTGGGAACATGTTAGAATAGAGTTATCAAAGGTTGAGGAGGAGTATGATCGAATGCGGCAGAAGGCCAATGAAAAGAGACATCGTGGAAATTACGGCAATCGTGCTCAAAATGAGTCAAGCAGCTCCTATACCGCCTCGTCATCTACAGGATCATTGTCAGACCCAAAGGGTTTCTACAAGGTAGGTTTGCAACTTGGAAAAAATAAAACTTCTTGCACTCCTTCATTGTCATGACATTGTTGATTTTATGTCTTGGCAGCTTCTGGAGGTATCACCCGCTGCTACTTCATGTGAGATACGAGCTGCCTTTAGAAAACTCAGTAGAACGCATCATCCTGATAAAGGTGGTGATACACTCAAATTCCAATTGGTTTGTTTCTTCCATCTATTACTATTAGGCTTTTTTTTGCATTAAACTGATCAAGCTTGGGAATTTAGCTAAATGAAGCATACAGTATTCTTATGGACAGATCTACAAAGGCTGACTATGACAATGGAATGTATAAATAACCATGCCCCCTCTTTCTTTTGAAAAGCTGTTCATTGTATTTGTAAAAATTTTATGCCTTTTGGCAAAATTTAAAGTGATTGAGTATTTTTTTTCTTCCCTAAAAGTGGTTTTATAACCTACATATTCTGGATTCTGATTTGTACTATTATGTTTTGAAACTTGAAACTGAGTAATGAGCTCTTCATTTTCTTGAAGTTGGTTATCATAACCATCATAACAATTATTTCAGTGAAGATCTTTAGTTGCTACCATAGACCCTTTCAAATGACCATCTTGCATATATGATCAAGTTTTCAAGATATTTGACTAGTGAAATAAAATTAGAATAAATTGAGTCTACAAGGGGGAACATACAGCTGATGATGGAACTTAAGATAATAACCTTGATAAGAAAACACGATAGAGTTGAAACTACTTGCAAAGTCGAGTCACGTTTGTCTTTCGTGTTTCAATGTCCCGCATTGTTGATAGTTACATTACTGGACATCGCAACACGAAACCCAAACGTGACACATTTTTGCCCGCGGTGTGAGTTAAAAAAAAAAAAAAAAAATTTAGAGAGTGTTGGTCTTCGAAAGACAAAAATGTTCTAAAAAATTTAAGTTGACAAATTTTATCAAAAAAAGATGTCATCTGAAATGAAAAGGCTAAGCGATAGTGGGACTGACTAATTCAGCAAGATGACAAGAGAAAAAAACTAACAAAATAATTAAATAAAAATAAAAATAAACAAAACAAACAAATAAATAAATAGAAATAAACATTGCCAATTCCAAAGCGCTTGCGCTTTTCAAAAAAAAAAAAAAAAAAAAAAAAAAAAACCCCACCGCTCGCTAAAATGTGCTTGGATGTGCAAGGTCAGCTCACATTGCAAGCACATTTTTGGCAGGGGAAGAGTGGGGTATTTTTTTTTTATTTTTTTATTTTTATTTATTTTTATTTTTTTATTTTTTGAAAAACCGCAAGCGCTTTGGAATTGGCAGTAAGATACAAAAAATACTTTACATCAATCCAACGCAAAATTGATGAAAAAAAAACCCCCCCCAAACAGAATTCTGAGTAAAACGCCAAAAGGATGTGCATGGCATCAGAAGAATAGTAAATTTACTAGATGCAGTTATTTCAGCCATACCCTAAACGATAACTTACGTTTGAATTATATTTATAATTATATATATATATATATATATATTTTGAATAAATTTGTTGATAAATATTTACTGCTAAACCCAAAAAGCTTTCGGTTGTCTTGTCTCTCATTCCTCGCCAAAATCAAATTTTTTTAGTGGGAGATGAGAAGCAAAACAACCGCAAGCTTTTTGGGCTTAACGCTATACTAATTTCCAATAGAGTTCAAATGAGACATTGGGGACTTTTCCGGCTTACCTGTTCAACATATGAATTGGCACAAAGTGACGGAAGACTAACAACCCTGTCACAATATCCAGCTAGAAAAATAACAAGCTACTTTTGGATTTTTTTAAAAGAAGATGAACATCGATTTTAGACTTCTTTTTCACTTCGTTTATGAAAGAAGTTATAATGTTACATATTTTTAAAATAATTTCTTTCGTAGGTAAAATTTTAAATTAGCTGCTTGAAACACAAGTCACATATTCTCTCTTGGCTTGTGACACGGTGCAAGCCGTGAAAGGATTTATTTTTTTTAAAGGCTTTACTTCATGAGACGTACCTATTTTTTTTTTTTTTTATTTCTTACAATCTCACCCAACTAGGGGCATGAAGGACAGAGACAAGTGATAACTAGTTACAATAGAGTTCGAGACAAATGGAGGATGACCAGGGCAATTTAAGATAGGAACAAGTTGAGGTTATTGAGATAGAGGAATATTGTTAAGGAATCTTTTAGAGTTAATAAGAAAGGCAGCAACATGGAATGTAATTGGAGAAGGGGACAAAAGAGAGGATGAGACGTACCTATGTCCAATCAAAAATAAATTTCCGTCATGACTTTAAGCAATAATACATCCAGTATATTTTAATTTATTATTTGTGTTGAGACAATTGGCAAGCATCCCACAATTAACACAGCTTCCGACATCTCTCTCTCTCTCTCTCTCTCTCTCTCTCTCTCTTACACTCGGATACATGAAGAAGGTACTGCATCATTCGCTGAAGGCTTATGAAGTTTAACCATCCAGAAAGACTAGCAGCAAAAAGCTATTCGAGCTACGACCTGCGTCACTGAACTATTGTTTGGCACCACGCAAGTGAGAGTAGGCAACAGATGAGTTAATTAGTTGAGCTGAGGAACGAAAAAAATAATATGCCAAAAAAAGAAATGTATCTTTTTTGTTTTATCTAGATCACTACTACCAGTCACTAAAAGTATGAATAATTTTTCAAGTATTTAGTGAGACATTAATGATTTGGAATAATTTGTTTGGATGTAATAATTACCCTTTTTACTTGCGATCCAATTCTTTACATGTCGCGGTGTTTGTTAAACCCGAATATGAAAGGTCTATTTCCTTCACTCAGAGTTTGACTATCATGATTCCTCCAGAATCATACAATCTGATCTCTTAAGGCAAGTTAAAGCTGCTGTTCCTTCCTACGGCTGGCAACGAAACAGAATGTAACCATCCTTATTGATTCATGTTTCCACAGTTTATCCCAGACTACTAATTGCTCTAATAGCTCCCTGACACGCATAATACTATAACTGTTATAAATGAAAAAGACTGAGAATGACAATAGTAGATGAGAGTAAAATAAAAGAAGAAATGATGGCGCATAGCATTGGTGAAAAATGAAATAAATTAAGATATCTATTATGTGAGAACTATGGCGTCACTTTTTTTTCTGTTCTATTTAAAGTGATTTTTAAGTTGCACGTTTTTTGAAAGGTAGTTATTATAGAAGATTCCAGTCGTCATAGTGGAGGTGTTTAGTTTTTTTTTTAACTTGTATTTTATTGATGTTGTCACGTCCCAGGTATTCTTTGTTTTTCTTATCATTGCTCTTGTTCCAAGTGTATTTTTTACTTATAATCTTAATTTTAAAAACAATTATTTGTAAAGGACACGCACTCATGCACACACATAAATGGGGTAGTCTTGTTCAGAATATTTTCTGCGGGTTTAAGAAATTAACAACAACCCTTCACAGGTTTTTTTTTTTTTGTTTTTTTTTTAAAAAAGGTCAATTGAAAGTCTAATCCAATTTCAAACTGTGTTCAAAACTAATCTGAAACTAACCTTTCGTCAAATATTAAAGTGATATGTATGAAATAAATGTTTTCAATCTACTTCAGACTAATTTGAAACTAATGACTAAGCTAATTTGAAAATGGTTTGAACTCAACTATTGAACCGATTTAAAAACTAATTTTAGAAAATTTCAAATTAATCTTGGAAAAATTCCTAAGTAATATGTATTAAACTGATTTAAGGAAGATATCATCCATATTTTTCTTCTCATAGCCAAATAAAATGAGACATATCACATAATAGATAATTTATATTAATTGACAGATATTAAATTTGAACCAAGAATTATAAAGTCTTTCTTTTAACACTGGTATCCTCTTCCCCATGTACAACATTCTCTCACTTTTTCTCAATAATTAAGTTCTGGTTTCTTTATCTTTAGATGTTTTTTCCATCATGAGTGTTTTTCTTTTTGTCTATTTTTAAAACAAAAATATCAATTTACCAACTTATCAAAAACAAAGACATTACATCTCTAGTGAGAGGCAAAGTGTTTAACCAGGAATCTTAGATTAGAAATCATGAAAGTAATGGGTAGGGAGGGGTTTAAAAAAATTCATCTACATCAAATACCAGAGATATTTCCAGATCTAAAAGTATCAGTGTCAGCAAGGCTATAGAAGCACCCAGGAAATTCCCACTCCTTTGAAGGATCCTGGAGTAGGCAAAGGCTTATGCATTTAGTATTATACAATATATATATATATATGCAGGTTATATGCCAACAATCTATTTTTTAATACTGAAACAGCTTACAATATAATTTTTTCTAACCACCCTCTTAGCCCAAATAGAGCATATATTTAGCTATAATCTCATATAATATTATGTGCTATTTTACTCATCCTTCTGAGCACCTCTAACTTACTCAGATAAAATTCATTTGTTACTCTATTCCATTTTTTTCATTGAATAGCATGATGTAAACTTAGCACTATATACATGACTTCTTTGGTGATAAAGATATCTCTTGCATGCAGCTACTTTCAAGTAATGATGTTGTTAGATTACCCTTAGGTTTTTATTCTGTAAAAATTAGTGTTATATTTCCATTGTTATTTCATGCTGTTAGGGTTAGTGTTAGGTTTCCTTTACCTTTTGTCTTCCCCAAAGTTAGTGTCATTAATTTGGCAGCTGGTTAAAATGAACAGAGCCATATGAGGCTAAAAGTAGAAAGGTGGCTTCCAAGAATGAGCCTAAAAATTGTGTTTCAGGCTGTAGATGTATAAACTGCCTGAATATATTACATAACTAAATAATTATGAATTTTCTTGTTATTAATAATATAAATTATAAAATAATATATTTGGGGGTGTCAATTCTGGAAAATCCACACTTAAATCTGACCAAATCTGCACTTATCTAAGTGAAGATTTCCAAAGCACACTAGCCCCAACTGTGGTTAATCTAAAAAGTGAAATAAGTCACTTAATTCACTCAAATATGCACTTTCTCACCAAAAAGTGCTGATTTCACCTTAGAGTCCCATTTCACTAATTTTTCAACATCATCCCACAGGGGGAAAAAACGTGAGCTAGATATTGAGTTCAGTTTTGGCACCCTATTCCATTCATAAGTGCATTTATATGACAAAACATGGGATGTCATTTTTTGGGCCAAGGGAATGACTCTAGAAGTAACCATTTTAGAGCCCATGATTCTTTTGTTTGTCTGAAGTTAATGTCTCCCTTTTTTACTCCTCCTGCCCCTGGTTCACATATCATCCTTCTCCTAAATCTTCATGAGTGACTCTTTCAGCCTGGATATTCCCAGGACTGAATAAAAACTGCTTATAATTTATGTTCAACACATGTATTACACATGGGAAAAATACATAAAAGTATACATAAGTGAAATCAATGATTAAACACAATATATGCCATTATAATGCCTTATATACACACATATATCCACCTTTTATAAGTCTTATGTACTTAATATCAAGTCAGAATATGTCAGGGTAGTCTTAACAACCACAAAAATAAGTCTAAATAATTTTTAAGTAGACTTAAAGCTGTTATTCTCATGGTTTTATGGAAAAAACAAGAATTGCACTTTAAATCACCTAAAAGTTGAATATATGCACTATAAATTTAATAATATTAAAAAAGCACCTTGAAAGATCAATTTGTCTTAATTAGGAATACTGATTTGGCTACTCAAATGCCTAAAAATTAAATTTTTAAAACTTGGTGTTTTTTATGCCAGAAATAACTTCTGTGTACTGGCAACATACTGCCTGCCTTTTTCCCACGTGAATAGCTTCATTTTTAGAAAATTTAGCTTTTTCACACTATAGTTACCCCACATTGTATTCCCACTATGGGGAAACACACTAAAATAGGCAACAGGTGCTTATTTAGTGTCCTAATTTAATTATAAGTGCATTGACCTCATTATATGCATTAATTTCATTAACAACCTCAAGATCGGTGCCCTTAATTCAATACCACGCTTAAATTTGTCTAAATTAGTCAAGGATTTACCCATGAAAGAGCCCTCCAAGGACTGCATTCAGTTACCACACTTCTCATGTCCTTTTTGTGGTTTCTCAGTGGTCTCTCAGTCAATATTGGTCATAATTGGATGGGGATTCCACATAGTACTTTGGAGTGATTAGCCCCTTTATTTCTACTTTTAAGCCCCTTAATATTAGGGGGTCTCAAACATTACCAAATATGTCACATAAAAACACCACAAAAAAGGTACCAAACCTGCCATCAAAAAATGAAATACTCCTGCCCTGGAAAGGTGTATTTCAACAGGGTATTTTTCCCCAAACACATCTTCTTTTGGGTCAAACAAGTCATCAAAACAATTCCCTTCATCATCATGATTAGTCAGAACTAGGTAAAAAGATGCAAAAACTAGGTACAAAGTGCCAACACCTAGATTTTTTTTCACCTAATCCTGAAGGGCTTACTCATATGAGTGAGGTATATGACTTACCAGAACTTAATTAATCCCATAATCATACACTTACCCTTAATCTTTACCACTTTTCACTAACATAACACTCCACCTTCAGTCCACCATCAAATTTAGATCACTTCTGCAGCTGTAGATTTTGATCTAATGGTTAATTCTGATTCTGATTCTGATACAGAACTTAACTTGGCTTTCATGTGCAACATGTTGGAGAACCTCTACTTATTTCCTAGAACACCTTCCATATGGCACCAACATCAATATCACCTTGTTGTTTATGCCAACATTCCTGAAGCTAGCTTTCAAAAGATGTTTTGTACAACTTTTCCTGGCTTTCTTAGTTTACTTGAATTGATTAAAGATCATTAAATTTTCAAAAATAATTCTCATTGTCCTCAAAGAGATCCAGCTATTCAAATATCTGTGGCACTTTGCCATTTTGGCTCAAATGGTAATGGTGCAGCATTAACCCATCTTGAAAACCTCTTCCAGCTTAGTCAAGGAACAGTTCACCTTTATACAAAGCAAGTCATAACTGTGATTATTTCTCTTGAAACTCAACTTCTGGAATGGCCCAATAAAGAATAAAGGTTGGAGAACTGTCAGGTGATGTAAAAAGAAGGGTTTCCTGGCTTCATTGGTTTTGTTGATGGTACCACCATACCCTTGAGTCAGAAACCTTCCAGAGATGGAAATAACTATTTTAATTGCAAAAAAAGGTGATATTTTTTCTTTTATAGTTTCAAACAAATCTTATATTAATCTTTTCTATTTTTTAGGTACTCAATAGCTCTTCAATTGGTTTGTGATATTAACAAGAAAATCATTGCTTTTCATGCTGGATTCCCTGGTGCTCCCCACAATTCCTCTGTATTTCAGCAAATGAATATTTCTCAACATTCTCAATATTTTTTTGAAAAAAATCAATATCTACTAGAAGAATATTCTTATTTAAATGGTATTTATGTCATCCCTGCTTTTTGTGGGACTGTTGATGAAGAAAGTAAAAAATCAAGATTCAATACTCATTTAGTGAAATCTTGTGTTAGGATTGAGCATGCAATAGAGATTCTGAAAGGCCATTTTGCTTCTCTAAAAGAACTAAGGACTCCACTTCATAAAAATAAGAAAATAAGGTTTCTGTAGACTGGATTACTTCTTCTCTAATGTTACACAATATTCTAGCTAGCTTAAAAGATGGATGGATTGAGCTTTAATGTCAGCCAGGCTGCTAGACTTATCCAGTAAAATAATTAATTATCTTACTGAGATGAAGCCACACCTTTTAAATCCTTATTGATAATTAATTGTTTAATACCTACTTATGTATTACTTACAACTAACTAGTTAAGTACACTAAGTAATGTAAATAATTAATAAAAATAAGTAATTGTCACATATAATTATACTCCCTAACACCATGCTCAATAATACAGATGAGAAGGAATAAAAATAGTATTAAAATATAAAAAAAAATATAAAAAGAAGAAAATTTTCAAATTCCTTTATTAAGAAATTTAGATTTTGTTAAATTAACATTTTAAATCAATTGTTTGTACTAAATGTGACGGTCCAAGGGATCTTAAGTTTTATTTCAAATAAGATGATACCTTTATTTACGCTCCATTTAGTATATCTTTTATTATTTCACATACTCTCTTTATTTAGTTTCTTTTTCTCTCACACCCTTGTATTAGGTGGTATTAACTCTGTGTCTTTGATTCTCACATTTTTGCCTATAAAAGGCCCTCTCTTTTTGTACTTTTCACGCCATTATTTACTTAAAAAAAGTTTATTCTATACTGCTTAAACCCTTTATTACTATACTTTATCATATTAGTAGTTACAACAATGTAATTCTAATATATAAATTATAATAATATCTTAAAACACCTCTTATTAATTGAGTAAAAGCAATCAAAAGATTATAAGAAATACATAACAATTGTTGAGAGCCCATTGAAGCCATCCAAACCCTTGTAGGACCTTGAGGTTTATCTTCTAGACCAAGAGAATCACCAGCAGTTGGAGGCCTTTCCCAATCTTCAACGGGGAATTGTTATCTTGAGGCTGGAGACTGTGGGACCATTTCCATTGAGGTACCTATAAGGACAAGTGGACGACGAAAACCACAAACTTCATCAATCACGTGACTTATTTTTTTCTGAAAACGGGAATCAAACCGCGCTCCAAAACTTAGGCTTATATATTGACTATAGTTATATATTTTTGTGGTAATTATATTGATTACTATTTGTGGGTCACTTTGCACTCTTCATACTCTACATATTTCTTTTTACTCATAACTCTGTAAGTGGCATTAATTTGCTCATTTTACAGGGGGAGGTGTCTGGTAAATTGAAATTTATTTTTTTTTCCTAGTTGACAAAGATAGAGCAATTGTGTTCTTAGTCCTAGAAGTAATTTTTTTTTAAATTTAATTATATTTTACAGTTGACTTTGTCCTGATAAGCTAAATTTTATTGTTCCAGTTGACAAATTGTCCTGACAATAAAATTTTAATAATTAATTAAATATAAATTATATTAAACTATCCCACTTGACAATTAAGTCCTGGTAATTAAATATTTTTCAGTTGATTTGAATCCTGATAATTATCATAAATTAATTTGTTAATTTAATTTTATTTCTTCAGTTGATTTCTTTTAATTCTGGTCATAAGATTATTTTGAATTAATAAATAATTTATTATTTTCAGTTGATTTTTTTCCTGAAGAATTTTATATTCTTTTTATTATTATTTTTCTTTTAAATAAAAGCAAAAATAAAACTAATTAATCCTATTGTTTCCTTCCTCTCTTCAGGTTAAAGTTAAACAATGACTGATCAAGGTGTTTCTGCTGCACGTGAAGAGGAATTAGATCTGATTGATTATGATGAGGCTACTTCTGTGAGATCTCCTTTAACTACAAAATTGGCTCAAATTAATAAATCATTGAACCAATCAGGATTTTGAAATGGAGGAAGTAAAGATTCTGGTGGAGACAAATGCTCAGGAACAAAAGCCTTCAATCAACCCCCCAGAAGGACTTCCCAAAGGCTTCAAAATAAAAAAAATGCCTTTACCTCATCAAGTAAAGAATCTCTCCACCCACATAAAGGAACTGAGGAAAGAGAACTTAAGACTGAGAGCAAGAATAGACTCACTAGAAGAAAAGGTATGAAAAATAGATGCCTTTCTTCAAGAGAAGAGGAGACCTCCTCCCCCCAGGTATCTTCCACAATTGGCTCCCCAGCAACCAAAAAAGGTGGAAGTTTCAAAGTGGAAGTGGGATTGGTTAAACACCCAGTGGGAGTATCTGTCTCAACAGCAGCCTCAAATGCCTCAGGCAGGTCTTTCAAGACCCAGACAATTCAACCCAACACATCCACACCCTAATCAAGGCGGCAGAAAAAGAAAAAAAATATTCAGATCTTGCCCAAGCCTTGGTAAGTCCCTCTATTGGATCTCAAGTACCATTTCTTGTTACCGATCCAGTTCCTTCAGGTAATTATGGCAGAGGAGATGAAACTATGAGAACAGTAGAGGTTGATAAGAGTAGACAAATCACTCAATATTCTAATGTATCTAATCCTTTAGTTTTAATTGCTACTTTAATGATAAATCCTGATATGGCTATTATTGATGAAAAACTTGAGCCTGAGTTTTATGAGAATCTGGAAAGTTACTCTGTTTCTTCATTGAGAAACACTCCAGATGTAGCAAAAATTAATGATGAATATTTGAGAGATATTATTTCCAAACAAAATAATATCATGAACAACATGCAATTAACTCAGAAATATAATAGTTTGTTAACTGAACAGGGTTATCAAGCATTAAGGAATGAATAACAGAGAGTTTCTGATGATTTGTTTCATTACAAAGCAACTCATGAATAGAAAGTTGCTTTATGGCAAAATATCAAAAAGACAATTTGTCTAAACTCCAAGATACTGTGTCTTCTTGTTGCCAGGAACTAGAGGTAGATAAGATGAACCTGAAAAGAGTGAGTGATCATTATTCATCTTTCCAAAATAAAACCCAGTTATCTTTTGCAACAATCAATTAGAGTCTATCTAGTCTTCCAAGGGTGAAAACCAGACTAACAACCATTGAAGAGAAATTGAATTCATTGTTTAATGATCAAAAATATTCTCAAATTTCTTTGAAGGAACATATGGTAAAGGATTCCCCAAGCTTACCTGTTGCTAGTTTATCTAAAGTAAAATTAGACTCAGAAATGCCTGTTGAGACCAATAAGTTTCCATCAAAAATTGATGATGCACCAGGATCTTCAACAAAAGGATTAAACAATGATATTACTGCAAAATTGGAGAACTTACAGCTGATTCTTACTCAGAAACAATCTAATACAAAGGAGACTCCTTCAAATCAAAAGAATTGGCCAAAACTTGACCAGTATCCAACATTTGTTGAGGATTCTTCTTCTGATTGGCAGAAATTCATTTGCAGAATTTATAACTAAAAAATTCTTACAAACTCCCAGATGAGGAAATTGTGTCTAAGTTAATTTCTTTGTTTATCAATGTAGCCCTAATTTGAAATGAATATTTTCTCCTGGATAGGAATGACTACTCATGGGAAGATTGGAAAAAATTGATTAAAGCACAATTTGGTGGCTCCAAGTTTAGGATGGCTCAACAAAGGCAGTATGAGGAAACTAGATATAGCTCTTCTACTGATAAACCTATTGAGTTCTTAATGAAACTTGTAAAAATCTTGAGGGAAATGGACCAAAATATGGAGTTTGAGTTATGGAAGGACAGGATCGTTATAAATTACCATTGTCTTTGAGAGACTTGATAGTGGCTAGGACTGAGTTCTCCAGAGAACCTTCTTAATTCATTAATACTTGTAATGATATCCTTCTAAACAACAAGTATGATTCCAGAAGATTCATTCCTAGAACCCCTTTGGAGAAATCTTCCACCTACCCACAGAAACCTCTGGAAAAAGTTGGTAAACCTTCTGCCCCTTTTGCACCTAAGAAGTATGCAACAAACACTTGCTTCAAGTGCAACAAGCCTTGGAAGAAAGGCCATGTTTGTGACAAGAAGATAAATCTTGTTGAACAAACTGAGGAGCATGCTGATGACACAATAGCACTGGATGATACTTCAAGTGATTGTGCCAGCAATATTTCATATGAATCTCAACAAGAAATCTTGATGCTGGAAGAAGATATTCATTATTTAAATAACATTGATATTTTTAATAATGATTTATCTAAAGTTGAGGATGCTGAGATCATAAGGAACATTGAGGATAGCTCAATTGTTATTGCCCCTCTCAAAGCACCAGTCTTGATCAATGGAACCAGCATTGAAGTTGTTCTGGATTCTGGAGCTGGAGGGAGTGCATTATCTGAAAAAGCACTTGCTTCAGTGGATCAAGACTATAAATCAAAACTTATGCCTATCATTTCTGAAAATTGGAGAGGTTATGGTTCTGTTTTGTCCCCTGTTGGTAAATACAAAGCCACAGTGTTTTTTAAATATAACCATGGTTTTGTAAGAGCTATTTGTCATTTGGTTGTCATGAAAAATGATAACTTATGCAGTTGGTTTACTATAGGAAATGATATTTTAACCAAATATGGCATAAAATTGGATCCTTCAAACCAATGTTTCACCATGGGGATGAATGGGAAGAGAAAATTTAAGATTTCCTCCCCCAAAAAATTGTTAAAAATAGAATTGAACACATGTAATTCTGTGATTCAGTATAAAGTAAGATCTTCAGAGGAAATGCATGCCCTTATGTCTGAAATTGAAAATGCTTCTTTTGGAGAACAACTTTCTGGTGAGGATAAAGATTTCATCATTAAATTGATAAAATCTTTTCCAATGGCCTTTGCTCATGGGTCACATGAACTAGGATTAGTTAAAGAAGAAATGAAACTTTCATTATCTTTTCCATTAACTGACATACCAACTAGTTTGAAGAAGAAGCCTTACCCTGCTTCTCTCACAAAGAGAAAAGATATTGAGAATAATATCTCTACCCTTTTGAAAATGAATATTATTGAAAAAGTAGTTGAGACACCTGAATATTGTGTTATCTCACTTGTCCTAATTTCTTATGAGAAAGATAAAGACAGGTTATGTGGTGATTTAGAGCATTAAATACTTATAATGTTGATGATATCTATCCTTTACCTAGAATCAGCTCTATACATGCTACCTTACAAGGTGCTAAATATATAAGCTGTTTTGATGGTAACAAGGGATATCAACAGGTACCTGTTGAGAAAAATTCTGAGAATTTTCTGATGATTGCTACTAATATGGGAATTTATAAGTATGTTAGGATGCCATTTGGCCCTAAAAATTCCCCTTCAGTTTTCCAAAAAGTTATGGATAACACATTCCATCAGGAGATAATTGAAGGTTGGCTGATGGTTTATATTGATGATATCATTATATTCTCAAAAACATTTGAGGACCATCTTAACCACCTGTGTAAAGTGTTCCACAAAATTGATGAAATAAATATGACACTTGCTTTGAAGAAATGTAAATTTTGTTTTCATTCCTTAAAAGTACTTGGTCATGTTGTTTCAGGATTACAGATATGTTTTGACCAAACCAAAGTGGCAGCCATACAACAGGTGAAGGATCCTACCACAGTTAGAGAGCTTCAGAGTTTTTTGGGAATGTGTGGATACTATAGACAGTATATTAAAAATTACCAAGTCAAAGCATTACCCCTTACCCAACTGACTAGGAAGGATGTTGCTCTTGTCTGGAATAGTGAAAGACAGAGAGCATTTGACACTATGAAACACTGTTTGATGTCAGCACCAATTCTTGCTTTACCTGACTTTAATCAACCATTTGTTTTGTACACTGATGCCAGTTTTATTGGTCTTTGTGCTGCCCTCCATCAAAATAAAGTGATGAATGATAAAGTATCAGAAGTAGTAATTTGTTATATTTCAAGAACCTTGAGGCATAGTGAATTGAAATATGGTGCTACTCAGCTTAAATGTTTAGCCATAGTGTGGGCTCTAGAAAAGGTACATTATTACCTAGATGACCAGAAATTTGAACTTGTCACTGACTGCAGTGCAGTTAAATCCCTTTTAAACTTGAATACACCCAATAGACATACGTTCAGATGGCAGTTAGCTGTTCAAGAATACAAAGGGAGAATGAAAATTATTCATAGGGCTGGTATTGTTCACTCAAATGTGGATATTTTATCAAGGTTACCTTTAAAAAATGATGACTCTAATCCTGCTTATGACCCTGAGGATGGACTTATTCATATTCATGGGATATATGTGGTTGATATGGAGGAAGAGCTATTACAGCTTATTCTGGATTCATATGATAAGGATACTAACTTAAAAAAGTTATGCACCATATTGAATGATCCAAAGAATGCTTCAATACAAGCATAGATGAGAAGGAATAAAAATAATATTAAAATATAAAAAAAATATAAAAAGAAGAAAATTTTCAAATTCCTTTATTAAGAAATTTAGATTTTGTTAAATCAACATTTTAAATCAATTGTTTGTACTAAATTTGATGGTCCAAGGGATCTTAAGTTTTATTTTAAATAAGATGATACCTTTATTTACGCTCCATTTAGTATATCTTTTGTTATTTCACATACTCTCTTTATTTAGTTTCTTTTTCTCTCACACCCTTGTATTAGGTGGTATTAACTCCGTGTCTTCAATTCTCACATTTTTGCCTATAAAAGGCTCTCTCTTTTTGTAATTTTCACACCATTCTTTACTTACAAAATTTTTTTATTATATACTACTTAAACCCTTTATTACTATACTTTATCATATTAGTGGTTACAACAATGTAATTCTAATCTATAAATTATAATAATATCTTAAAACAACTCTTATTAATTGAGTGAAAGCAATCAAAAGATTATAAGAAATATGTACCAATTGTTGAGAACCCATTAAAACCATCCAAACCCTTGTAGGACCTTGAGTTTTATCTTCTAGACTAAGAGAACCACCAAAATTTAAGAAGATGAGATTCCTGATCCACTTCCACCAATAGAAACAAGCAGTACTTCATCATCTAAATCCAGTTCTATGCATTCTAAAATACTACAAATAACCCTTTCTCACTTAAAGTGCCTAGCTTAACTGATTTACAATTTTGTTTTTGTGTAATAAATTTTTCCAATGAAATTCCCCAGTTTCTCAGTTTCATTTGTTTTGGTTTAGTTCCCAGACTTGAATTAAAATCGCATAAAATTTCTAAGATTCTTTCTCACTAAGATATTTCATCTTCCCTTCATTTCTAACTTCCATATTTCATTGTTGGTTCTGATACTTCTCACTTAACAGCACTTAAAGTAAGTCACTTTCTCACTTTTTTAAATTTAACTGCTAATTGAAATGTCTTTTTTCTTGTCTCTTTTTTGTTTTCTTTTTTTTATCATATTTTTTAATTTGATTGATGATTTATCTAATCTTATTTCTATTTCCTCTTTTTTTTGCTTTTTTTCTTGTTCTCTATCATTTTCTTTTCTTGATTTATTGATATTTTGGTGTTTTTTAGTCATTTTTAGGCATTTTAACTTTTTTGGCCTTTTCCTTGCTAAATTGCTTTGGAATCATTCTGAAACAATTCTGAAATTTTTTCTGAGAAATTTCCACCTAATTTGAGGTACTTTTGGCCTGTTTTTGGTATTTTATATTGTTAAAACCTTCCAGAAACATTTTCCAAGCATGTCTCAGTGAATTCCAGGTGTTTTTGGGCTATTTTAGGTCTATTTTTTCACCAAATCAATTCGCAAAAGTTCAGAAACCTTCAGAAACTTTTAAAAAACAGTTTGAAAGAATCTTAAAGTATTTTTAAGTTGTTTTGGAACTTTTTTGGACAATTTTTTGAACTTTTATTGGCACTTTTTTGGCAATTTTGGGGGAGTTTTAGGGGAGTTTCAGGACACTTTTTTGGAAACTTTTGGAAAACTTTTGGTTATTTTTGGGACTATTTTTTGGAAACTCTTGAAGCTCTTTTGTTGAAATTTTGGGGCTCTTTTTTGGAAATTTTTGAGACTATTTCTTTCAGGTAGTTTGAGGAGAGCTTTTTAGGTAAGTTTCATCAAATTTTGTTTATTTTTTTCTATAAGATTGGTGTTTTTCTTTTTTTTATAAAAAATGACTGAGAATCTAGACTCATCTAAAAATAGAGAAATGTCTTCCTCAAACTCATCCCTTTCTTCACTTGCCTCAATATCTTCATCTTCTCTTTCTTCAATATCATCTCTTTCAAAAACTGGCCAAAGTAGAAATTACATAAGAGAAAAACAATTTTTTTTCCAAATTTATTGAAAATTCAACTGGCTTCAGTTACTTCAAAACTAGATTCTTCAAAAAAAAAGTTGTCTAAAAAAACTACCTGAAAATACAAATTTTTTTCCTGAGCCTATAACCAATAAAAAATTAAAGTCAAGTAACAACAAAGAAGATAAGACTGAAAATAAAAAAAACTACTTTTGTTTCTAATTTTTTCAAACTTCAATTTATTTTTGAGATTCACTAGTTTGAAGAAGATACAAATGAAACATTTCAAAATTTATCATATTTTATATTGACTTTATATCAATTGGCCTTAGCTCATCAACCTTTATCAAAAAAAATATTCTTACAAGTTTCATGTATGGTATTGGTTAGAGAACAGGATATGACAAACACTTATCACTCAGTGTAGACATTCCTATAGTACTAGCTATAGGCCTTGACCAAGGGAGTTGGAGTAAAACTGGAGAGAAAAACCCCTGTCCCTTTGAGAAATACCAGGTGAGATGTATTTTCTACAGAAAATTAGAGACTGTTACAATAAACCTTCCAACACACTTCTTGTCAGCCAGGCTATTCCAGGAGTCCAGTAAATGATATGTAACTTATAAGACCTGAAAGAGGGGGTAAGAATTGTATTTAATGTATATAAATTAATATTTTATTGCATAATAAAATTATATAAGTATTTTATTACATACAAGTGTTATATTAATTTTATTGGTTATATAAATTTTTTATATACATTTAAATTTAACATAATATAATATATTCTACAAATAATGGCGCATTTTTTATGTATTTAATAATTATAAATTTATATTTAATTAATTAAAAACATATATTATAATTATAAGTGTAAAATTTACTTATAATATAATTAAATTAATTAATTATATTTATATATTAAATATCATTTCTTATAATATTAAACAATAAATAATGACGCTTCTTTTGACATATAATTGTGTCAGGAAAAACTAATTAATACTGAATTGAAATAAATTACATATTTTTTGTGTCAGAATATTTTTTGTTTCACTTAAAAATCCTTAAATCAGACTGTACCATCTGTTTTGAATTATTTTTCTCATAGTTCCTATGTTCCAGGCTTGTTTAGTTATTCACTATTTTTACTTACTGATTTGGGAATTAATGGCGGGAAAATTGGATTCTTAATTGGGGTTTTTAATTATTTGTTTCATATTTTTCTCTACATTGTTATGTTTCACTTACTCTTTGATATACTTGTTTTATTCTATTATAATTATTGTATTTACAAATATAGTGGCGCTTCAGAGGACCCATTGCCTATAAAAGGGCCTTGGATAATCCCCTGTAGCCTCATCACTTATTACACACTCAACAATTTAAAGATAAATTTATTACGCTTATTATTATTTTTATTAGTATTAAATTCTAATTAAAAATTCTAAATAACAATTTAAAGGTTGCCTTAAGTCTGATAGTAATTATATTGTTTGCCACGCAGAAACTCTTACTTAAATAATATTAATATTAATAAAACCAATTTGTTGTCACCTCTCAAATCACTCGTCATTGCTTTCTCTCAAATAAATCAAATAATCTCAATGGTTTTTATTTCTTTTATTTCTAAACTACTATCTCCTTCTAGTCCTCCTCTCTTTTCTTCCCTCTTATCTTATCTCTTCTAGACAACTGACCGACAACTGAGGGCCTTTCCAAACGACGACGACGATTGAGCCTGGCAACAAACGACAAACGCACGGACCACCTAGCAAAAACAAAACTTTTTCCGCGACTGTGTTTTGAACTTGGGTTCGATCTCTTAGGTTTATATTATATTAATTCATATATTATTTTGAAGTGATTTTTCGATCACTATAGTAAGTTCACCTTTGCACCTCTCACTCATATTACTATATTTTTACTGCAATAACAGTGATTGTGGCTTATTTGCTGATTCACTGAGTGTAAGTGTTCAATTATTAAAATTTTTTTTTTCCTAGTTGACCATTATAAAGTGTTAAATCCTCTTAGTCCTAGAAGAATTGACATTTTTATTAATACAAATTGAATTATTAATTTAATTTTTTTTTATTATTAATTATTGTTAATTTTGGTTGACTTAAAAGTACTTTGTGCTTAGTCCCAAATATATTGCCATATTTAATATTGGTAATTAATTGGTTGAATTAACTTGATTGTTTATTCCCAATTTAACCTTGCAATCCATTTTTTAAAAATTAATTTTTTTATAATTATTACTTTATATTGAAAATCTTTTTTATATAATTTAATTAATAAAAATTTTTTTTTATTTGGAGCAATTATTAACTAACTTTTATTATTTTTTTTAAAAAAAAGAAGTAAATTAAATCTTCCCACTATTATGTCCAACAATTTGGCTGAAAAAATGGATAACATGCAAGTGGATGAAATTGAAATTGACTATGATGCTGATACTGTGAGTTCTTCTAAAGTTGGACATAAAAAATCTTATGCTAACACAAAAAATTCACATACTTCAGGATGTGGAAATGACAGGAAATGTAAACAAACCAAACCCCCTTCCCCCAGCACCACAGAAGGAAGTAAAGCCTCTAGTACCTCAAGAAGGTCTTCCAAAAGGATTCAAAATAAAAAAGCTTCCTCTGCCACAACAAATCAGCAACCTGTCCAGTCATATAAAAGAGTTGAAGACAGAAAATATGACATAAAAAGCAAAAGTAGACACCTTGTGGGATCAGGTTCAAGAACTCAGGAACCAGATTCAGGCCCAGGCCCCTCCTCAGTTGCCTCCCAATCAACCTTCACAGCCACCCAGCTCAACCATCCAAAATCCAAATAATATGGAAGTAGAGCAATTGAAATGGGATTATCTAATGAGTCACTACCAACAGAATGTGCAACACCCTCCTCATCATCAGCCTGGCCCATCCAGAACACCCAATTTCCATCCACCTCCTCATCCCTACCAACAAGGTAGGAGAAAGAAGGCCCAAGCACAATCCCAAACCCATTCTCAGGGGAAGTTTCCTCCTCTGCCATGGTAAGTAATTTGGTTGATAGTCACTTGGGTATGTTTTCTAATAAATCTTCTTCTGCAGGTAATATTATTGAACATGGTGAAAGAACAGTTAAACCTGTTAAAAGACAGCTTCCTGTAACTAGTAGCCCTATTGATGTAATTAGAAAATTGTCATTTGATGAACCTTTACATTTAACTTCTACTTCTTTAATTAATCCTTCTCTTGCAATTAAAAATGATTCTGTTCCCCCTGAAATCTATACCTTAATTGAAAAAACTTCTGAGGAAATATTGAAAGATACCCTTGATTTTAATGTTGTGAAAGACAAACATGTGAGAGATGTGTTAATCCATGAAAATGATAGATTAAATAATTTACACTTGAAATGTAAAGTGAGTTCTTCTGTACAAGATACAGCTTATTTAAAAATCAAAGAAACCTTGAATATTGTTCTTAGTCAACAAAAACAAATAAGAAGTGACCATAGAGCTATCTCAGATAGAAATATCAGTCTACATAAGACCTTGAGTGAATTGAAACCCCTTATTGATGAAAATTATTCATTCAAAAATGAAATAAAATCTCTGCAAAATGAGTTTAAAAAGCTAAAAAATGATTTCCATGCACTAAGTACCAAACACTCAGTTTCTGAGGACAGAAATGTTCTATCTCTTGCAAAAGTAAATTACCAGATGTCTGAAATTCCAAGAATAAGAAACTACGTGTCTGACCTGCAGGAAAAGTTCTCAACCTTAACCATCAATAATGAATTAAATGAGATTGCTGTCAATAAGCTGCATAAAAATAAAGGGAAAAACCTGAGCAAAGTTCATCCTTTCTTCCTCATATTTCAACCATTAAACAAACTGACAATGAGTCTGTAAAATCTTTTGCTACTAGCAAAAAAATCTTGTGATGGTCATGCACCAGCTGTTTCTGTAAATAATGAAATTTCTGAACACCTGGCTAAACTTCAGGAATTATTAATAATGAATAATTCAAACCAAAAAGTGGACCATCCCAGTAGTCAGAAAAATTGGCCTAAGTTAGACTAATATCCTACCTTTGATGGTGATTCTTCCTCTGATTGGCAACACTTTATCCAAAGAATTGACAATTTAAAGAGATCTTATAAACTACCTGATGAGGAAATTGTTTCTAAGCTAATTTCTTTATTTTCCAATGTAGCCTTGATGTGGTATGAATCTGTTCTTTTAGATAACAATCATTATACATGGAATGATTGGATATCCTTGATTGAAAATCAGTTTGGTGGTTCAAAATTCAGGTTAGCTCAAAAGAGACTGTATGAGAATACTAGATATGTATCCTCCTCTGTTGAAAAGCCCATTGTTTTTCTGATGAAAATAACTAAACTCCTTAGAGAAATTGATCCAAAGATGGATTATGATATTTGGAGAGATAAAATCTTGTATAAATTACCAAATTCTCTTAGGGATTTGATTGTGGCTAGAGCTGAGCATGTAAGGGAAAATTCTTCTTTCATTAATATCTGTAATGAGGTACTGCTCAACCATAGATATGAACCAAAGAATTACCTTGGTAAATCTTATAATGATCAGAATAAACCTTCTACAAAGCTCCCAGAAAAATCTGGTAAACCCTCTGCCCCAGTTGCACCTAAAAAATATGCAACAAATACTTGTTATAAGTGTAACAAACCGTGGCAGAAGGGTCATGTTTGTGACAAGAAAATTCATCTTGTTGAACAAAATGAAGACACTGATGAAGTTGGACTTGATGTCAATAATTCTTCCAGTGACTGTGAAAGTAATATCTCCGATGACAATGAGTCTGTTAAAGATGTTTTAATGTTGGAACATGATGTCCATTATTTAAATAATATATCTGAAGATTGTGTATTGAATTTATCTTCAGTAGAAAATGCTGAGACAATTAAAGATATTACTAAAAATTCTATTCCTATATCCCCTTTAAAGGCACCTGTTATCATTAATGGTAAAAATGTTGATGTAGTTCTTGATTCTGGTGCTGGAGGAAGTGTAGTATCTGAAAAAGCTTTGGCTTCAGTGGATAAGGAATATTTGAGTAAATTATTACCTATAACTTCTGAAAAATGGAGAGGGTATGGTTCTACCTTATTTCCTATTGGCAAATACAAAACCTCTGTATTCTTCAAATATAATAATGGTTTTGTCAGAGCTGTTTGTGAGTTTTTTGTCATGAAAAATGATAATTTAAGCAATTGGTTTATTATGGGAAATGATATTTTAACCATGTTTGGTGTGAAACTGGACCCAGCAAATAATTGCTTTACCTTAGGAATGAATGGGAAAAGGAAATTCAAAATTTCCTCTCCTAGAACTTCTGGGCATTTGTTGAAATCTTGTAACTCACTGATCCAGTGTAAAGGTAGAACAACAACTGAAATGGATGATTTATTACATGAAATAAATACTGCTTCTTTTGGTGATCAGTTGACTAGTGAAGAAAAAGATTCTATTGTTGCCTCTATTACCTCTTTCCCTATGGCTTTTGCTCATGGTTCTCATGTCTTGGGAATTGTTCAGTAAGAGATGAAAATTACCTTATCCTGTAACTTGAGTGATATTCCTCCTAGTCTTAAGAAAAAATCATATCCTGCTTCTCCAACAAAAAGAAAGGATATTGAAGATAATATTGAAACATTATTGAAAATGAATATCATTGAGAAAGTGGATGTCACCCCCAAATATTGTGTCATCTCCCTGGTCTTGATTTCTTTTGAAAAAGATAAAGCTAGATTATGTGGAGATTACAGAGCTTTAAACACTTATACTGTTGATGATATTTATCCTTTACCCAGAATTAATTCAATACATGCTACCTTTCAAGGTGCAAAATTTATTAGTTGTCTGGATGGTAATAAAGGTTATCATCAAGTTCCAGTTGAGAAAAATTCTCAAAATTTTTTGCTTATTGCTACTCATATGGGAATATATAAGTATGTTAGGATGCCATTTGGCCCTAAAAATGCTCCTTCAGTTTTCCAGAAAGTCATGGATAACACTTTCCATCAAGAAATTATTGAAGGTTGGCTCATGGTTTATATTGATGATATTATTGTTTTTTCTAAAACTTTTGATGAACATATGATTCACTTGAATAGAGTTTTCCAAAAAATGGATGAAATCAATATGACCTTATCTTTAAAAAAGTGTAAATTTGGTTTTATATCTTTGAAAGTCCTTGGCCATGTTGTGTCAGGCTTACAAATTTGTGTAGACCATAATAAAGTTGCTTCCATTCAAAATGTGAAAGCACCAACTTCTGTAAGAGAAATCCAAAGTTTTTTGGGTATGTGTGGCTATTATAGACAATATATTAAAAATTATCAGGTCATAGCCTTGCCTCTTACAAAAATGACCAGAAAAGATGTTGCTTTTCTCTGGAATAATGACTGTCAAAAAGCTTTTGATACATTAAAAAGTTGCTTAATGACAGCCCCTATATTGGCTCTTCCAGATTTTAACAAGCCATTTGTCCTTTATACAGATGCTAGCTTTATTGGTCTGGGTGCTGCCCTTCACCAAAAGCAAATTATTAATGATAAATCCTCTGAGGTTGTAATTTGTTATATTTCAAGAGCCTTAAGAAATAGTGAATTGAAATATGGTGCCACTCAATTGGAGTTCTTAGCAGTTGTTTGGGCTCTTGAGAAACTTCATTACTATTTGGATGACCAAAAATTTGAGTTGGTAACTGACTGTAGTGCTGTGAAGTCCCTCTTAAACCTAAAGACACCTAACAGACATATGTTCAGGTGGCAACTTGCTGTCCAAGAATACAGAGGACGGATGACAATTATCCATAGAGCTGGAAATTTTCACTCCAATGTTGATATGCTCTCCAGATTGCCTCTGCCAAATAATGACTCAAATCCTGCTTATGTACCTGAAGATGATACTGTTCATATCCATGGTATATTTATAATTGATATGGAAGAGGAGTTATTAAAATTAATACTGGATTCATATGATAAAGATTCTGATTTAAATAAATTGGTTACTATCTTAAATGATCCTAAGAATGCTTCAATTCAAGCATTAATAAAAACTCTTCCTGCAAAGTACCAAAATGCTTTGAATAAAGGAAAGTTCTCTATTGAAGATGGTTATATATATTATAGAAGGAAGCTTACCAATGTAATTGTAATTCCTCCTTCAATGAAAGAAACTATCCTCAAACTTTGTCATGATGACATATTAGCTGGTCATTTTGATCTTGAAAAAACATTGATTAGAATCAAAAACACTGCATGGTGGGCTAATATGTCTGAAGACACAAAATTATATGTTGAATCTTGTGATTCCTGCCAAAAATCTAAAAGGTTAACAGGTAAGAGAGCAGGGTTATTACAACATATTGAAGCACCTAGTGCTCCCTGGCAAATCATTAATATGGATTTTGTCACTGGTCTTCCTGTTGCAGGTAAAGACAGCTTTAACTCTTGTTGGGTAATAGTGGATAGATTCACAAAAATGTGCAAAGTTATTCCAACCCACAAAGATGTGTCCACCAAAGAATTAGCTTTCTTATGGTGGTCTTACATGTTTAATATTATTGGTTTTCCAAAAGCCATTATCTCTGATAGGGATCCAAAATTCACTTCTGAGTTTTGGACCTTTTTGATGGATATTTGTGGCTGTGAGTTAAAATTGTCTACAGCTCACCATCCTCAAACTGATGGTCTAGCTGAGAGAATGATTCAAACTCTGGAAGATATGATTAGAAGGTATTGTGCCTTTGGTTTAGAATATAAAGACAATGACAGATTTACTCATGATTGGGTCACTCTTTTGCCTGGTCTTGAATTTGCATATAATAGCACTGTTCATTCTGTCACTTAGAAAAAGCCTTTTGAGCTTTGGTTAGGTTATGTCCCAAACACTCCTGCTCAGATTCTCAATAATAAATTACCTAAGTTGGAACTACACCCTGGTGTAAAATCTTTTATGCAAATGCAACAGCTATGCAGAAAACATGCTCAGAGTTGTATTGATAAAGCATTTGAATATGAAAAGAAAAGATGGGATAAATCCCATAAAGAATACACATTTAACAAGGGTGATGAAGTGTTGATCTCTACTGTCCATTTCAATTTACAAGGTAACCACAAATTAAAAGATCCTTTTGTAGGACCATTTGTTGTTAAAAGAATGGTTGGTGATAATGCAGTAGAAGTTGTATTGTATTCTCCATATGATAGGAAACATCCTGTCTTTCCCATTTCTTTGCTTAAGCCTTATACTTCCAACAGTGACTTATTTCCAAAAAGAAGAGGAAGACCTAAGAAAAACCCTCAGGAAGTCACAGAAACAGCAGAAATTGATAAAATTCTCAATGATAGAATTATCACTTCTGAAAGAGGTACTGAATATTTATTGAGATATAAGAACAAATCATCTGAACATGATGCATGGATACCTGGCAAGGAGATTTCAAATCTTCCTACTCTGTTGAAAAAGTACAAAAAGAAAAAATCTTAGCATTTTTTTTATTGTTTTTTTAGAGTGAGGGAGTGTCAGCCAGGCTATTCCAGGAGTCCAGTAAATGATATGTAACTTATAAGACCTGAAAGAGGGGGTAAGAATTGTATTTAATGTATATAAATTAATATTTTATTGCATAATAAAATTATATAAGTATTTTATTACATACAAGTGTTATATTAATTTTATTGGTTATATAAATTTTTTATATACATTTAAATTTAACATAATATAATATATTCTACAAATAATGGCGCATTTTTTATGTATTTAATAATTATAAATTTATATTTAATTAATTAAAAACATATATTATAATTATAAGTGTAAAATTTACTTATAATATAATTAAATTAATTAATTATATATATATATTAAATATCATTTCTTATAATATTAAACAATAAATAATGACGCTTCTTTTGACATATAATTGTGTCAGGAAAAACTAATTAATACTGAATTGAAATAAATTACATATTTGTTGCGTCAGAATATTTTTTGTTTCACTTAAAAATCCTTAAATCAGACTGTACCATCTGTTTTGAATTATTTTTCTCATATTTCCTATGTTCCAGGCTTGTTTAGTTATTCACTATTTTTACTTACTGATTTGGGAATTAATAGCTGGAAAATTGGATTCTTAATTGGGGTTTTTAATTATTTGTTTCATATTTTTCTCTACATTGTTATGTTTCACTTACTCTTTGATATACTTGTTTTATTCTATTATAATTATTGTATTTACAAATATAGTGGCGCTTCAGAGGACCCATCGCCTATAAAAGGGCCTTGGATAATCCCCTGTAGCCTCATCACTTATTACACACTCAACAATTTAAAGATAAATTTATTACGCTTATTATTATTTTTATTAGTATTAAATTCTAATTAAAAATTCTAAATAACAATTTAAAGGTTGCCTTAAGTCTGATAGTAATTATATTGTTTGCCACACAGAACCTCTTACTTAAATAATATTAATATTAATAAAACCAATTTGTTGTCACCTCTCAAATCACTTGTCGTTGCTTTCTCTCAAATAAATCAAATAATCTCAATTGTTTTTATTTCTTTTATTTCTAAACTACTATCTCCTTCTTGTCCTCCTCTCTTTTCTTCCCTCTTATCTTATCTCTTCTAGACGACTGACCAACACTTCTTGACTGCTTAACAAGTCAAGAAAGTAGCCTAGATTGACCATAGACTAAAGAGAACCTGAAATGCAGAAAGATCCACACCAGAAAAACAAAACACTGCACACTTGTTGCACAGAAAACAGAAAAAATACTTGATGCAGGTTGTAAAGCTATACCAGAGAAACCAGTTTCCTAATTTGAACCTTGCAACAAACTCAGCCAATTGTGGCCAAAAAACAGTGAAAACTGAGTGAGAAACAATGATATAATTACCAGATGGTTGTATGATAATTAAAGCTGCCCCAAACTGTCTTATTCAGTATGCACACACAGACCACCACCTAAAAAATCCATGCACAGCAACTAATTTGGTGGCGGCCCGCCTAGAGGCGGCTGGACCTCCCTGTAGCCAGAAAACCACTAAAAACCTCCAATTAAGCCCAAAATACTTAAAAAAATCCACCACAACTACTAAAACCCTTAAAACACAAAATTAAGCTATAACATCATTGAGACATAATATATAGAGCCAAATTAGCTCTACTTAATAGTACTAAGCACTTAACCCTAAAAATTAAGGTTAGCATGTAAAACATAAAAAACAAAATCAAACAGCTATCTTTTAGAAATGAAAAGTGAATAAATGACCCCTTAAAACTTGGAATATGAAAAATATCATCAAGAAATCAAATATAGAAAAAAACTGGGGCTATCCTATAGTAGTACCCACATACCCATAGTCCCAATATTCACTAAATAAAAACCAAAATACATCTAATTCTTAAACCAATGTCAATTAAGACATAAAAAAACAGCGCCAAACAGACCAACAAAGGCCTCTTCTAATGTTGGAAGACCACATTGGTAAGCTTATTTATAGATGAATGAAAATAAAAAAAAATTTCTTGTTCTTTCTACAGGTAATTATTCTTTACTCAGAGATCTTACTCCTAAAGAAATGAAACAAGATTATAAAAAATGGGACTCTTTGTCTACATTCAACAATTTTTTAGCTCATCAATTAAATAATCTATGTAAACATGCTTTTGAATCTAATCATGAATTGGAAAAATGGTTTAGATTCCCTAATTGGACAGATGCAGAATTGGTAAAACTTATTCATGATCATATTTTAACTTCTAATGTAATGGTAGCCTTTGGTGGTTTTTATAACAAAATTCACATGGATGAAAACAATCTCAACTAACTCACATTTGGAATATTCTCATATGTTAATCCAAAACTGGTCTTCCTATCCTCTCACTCTCATTATCTATAAAAGTCCATGGTCTATAATTTCCCAGACCATCAATGCATTATTAACTTTGGAACATGAAATGAAATAAGTGAAGATATTTGGTATTCAAATCTTCATAACCAGCACAAATATCAATCAATGTTCTAGTCTTTCAAATACTCCTTTAGTGTTAATTGCTACTTCAATGATAAATCCAGAGATGGCTATTATAGATGAATAAATTGATCATGAAATTTATGAGACTCTTGAAAATTACTCTATCTCTCTCCTGAAAAATGCTCCTGATGTAGCAACTATTAATAATCAATATTTGAGAGACATCATCACATAATAAAACCAGATAATGAAGAACTTACAATTGACCCAAATATTTAATAGCTTGTTTACTGAACAAGTTTACCAAGCATTGAAAGGTGAGTTGAATAGGGTATCTGATAAATTGTTTAGGTACAAAGTAAATTATGAAAAGAAATTTGCTTTGTGGAAAAATATTAGGAATGATCTATCCAAAGGGCAAGAGACTATGTCTATCTTTTACCAAGAACTAGAAGTTCAGAAATCAAATTTTAAAAAATTAAATGACCATTATTCATCTCTTCAAAAAAAGAATCAATTATCTTTTGCAACCATCAATGAAACATTAACCAGGATTCCAAGTGTAAAAACTAGGTTAACAAACATTGAGGAACAATTAAATTCATTGTTATTTGACTAAAAATACTCTTTCACTTTGGAGAAGGATACTGTTGCACAGACTACTCCACATGTACCTGAGCCAAGCTCCTCTAGAGAAGAATTAGTGCAAGAGAAATCTGTGGATAGTTCTGAGTTTACATCAAAAATTGATGATGCACCCTGTTCATCTGCTAATGTGTTAAATAATGAGATTACAGCTCAATTAGAGAAATTTAAACTTCTTCTTACACAGAAACAAGTAAAACAGAAGGAAACTACTTCAAATCAGAATAATTGGTTCAACCTTGACCAATATCCAACATTTGATGGTTATTCTTCCTCTGACTGGAAGCAATTCATCTGTAGGATTGATAATCTTAAGAATTCTTATAAACTACCAGATGAAGAAATTGTGTCTAAATTAATTTCTTTATTTTCCAATGTTTCCCTCACGTGGTATGTTTCTGTCCTCTTGGATAATAATGATTACTCTTGGTAGGAGTGGAAAAAAATTAATTAAAGCACAATTTGGTGGTTCAAAGTTTATGTTAGCCCAACAAAGGCAGTATGGGGAGTCTAGATATAGCTCATCCTCTTCAGAAAAAGCTATTGAGTTCCTGATGAAGCTAGTAAAGATCTTGAGAGCTATGGATCCAAGGATGGATGATGAACTCTTGAAGGACAGGATCCTTTATAAATTGCCAATGTCTTTGAGAGACTTAATTGTTGCAAGAACTTAATTCTCCAGGGAGCCTTATTCCTTTATTAATACTTGTAATGAAGTAATTTTAAATAACAGGTATGAATATAGGAAGTTATTCCAAAGACCTTCAGTTGAGAAGCCCTCCAACTACCAACAAAAGCTTCCTGAAACAGTTGGTAAACCCTCTGCCCCTGTTGCACCCAAGAAATATGAAAAAAACACTTGCTTTAAATGCAGTAAGCCTTGGAATAAAGTCCATGTTTGTGAAAAGAAAATAAACCTTGTTGAAAAAAAAGAGGAGCCTAATGATTACACAGTTGCCCTAGATAATACTTCAAGTGATTGTTTCAACAACATTTCTTATGAGTAGAACCAAGAAATCTTGATGCTGGACAAAGATATTCAATATTTAAACAATATTGACATTGTTAAAAATGATTTTTTCACAGTTAAAGATGCTGAAATCTTAAGAAATATTGAGTACAACTCAATTATTATTGCCCCTCTCAAGGAACCTGTCTTGATTAAGAAAAATAACATTGAGGTTGTTCTGGAATCTGGTGCTGGAGGAAGTGTTGTATCTGAAAAAGCACTTGCTTCAGTTGATCAGGATTTAAAACCAAAACTTATTCCTATCACTTCTGAAAATCGGTGAGGTTATAGCTCTGTTTTTGATGAATAAAAGTGACAGGTAAATTTAGATTCAAGGACAGATGTAGAAAATAGACAATGAGGAAAAAAGGACAAAAGGAAAAAAAATTTACCTGATGAATAAAAGTGACAGGTAAATTTAGATTCAAGAAAGATGTGGACAATTGATGATGAGGACAAAAGGACAAAACTTAATAATAATGAGATGATTGTTAGATTGAGTTGAATAGATAAATATATTAAAATAACTAAGAAGTAAAAGATGGTTAAGACCATTTCTGTTGTAGAGCATACGTACATGTTTACCTGATGAATAAAAGTGACAGGTAAATTTAGATTCAAGGACAGATGAGGCCTGGGAAAGATGTAGACAGTTGACAATGAGGACAAAACTTAATAATAAAGATATGATTCTTAGATTGAGTTTACTAGATAAATATAATAAAATAACTAAGAAGTAAAAGATGAATGCCAAACACTAGTGAGTGTTTGCACCCATATATAAGGCAGATATATCATTAGGTTAACTGTCACCAGACGACCTACGCACAAGGTCGAGGATGTTCCTGTAAGTGAGATGAGGAGTTTAGAGACTTCTTCGAGGTAGAGAGGAATGATTCGAGGAAGTGATTCGGAGATGACTTGAAGGAAGAACTACTGCTTCAAATTATGTTCGAAAAGGATTCTAATATAATTGAAAGGTAATATTAAAATTTTTAAGATCTCACGAAGGTTTGGAAACTCAGCAATCAAAGATTTAGGATTTAGAAATGATTATTGAGAAAATAAAGAAAGATACAATAATAATGATTTAACTAAAAGCTTTTACCACTATTAACTATAAATACATTTTATAATTTAATTCTAAGGAATATCGAACCAAAAACCCAACCCCTTTTATATCCTTTACTCCTCCTCGCATTGACCTCATACCCATCCACTATTCGGCACACCAAAGACCATTAAAAATACATCCATTACACCTGGACCCTCCTCACTAACATCCGTTAACCCCTTAATCCTCCACTATCCATTCCGTCCATGCTCACTACCCCTTTTAATAATTCTCAGACATTTAATAAACCTTTTAGTGCACCATTACATTGACTATTGTGCTGTGCGTTGCTTATTGAAGAAAAGACTGAGACACACTATTGAGATATTGACTAATTTAGATTTAGAGTTTAGGCTAGCGCGGTTGAATAGCGAGTACACAAAGGAAAGTTGCAGTTTCTATGGAGAATTACTTTCTGCGCTTCAAGTATGGATTTGAGCCTCTTATTATTGATTTAATGAGCTACTTTTACCTCGAGTGTCACGTGGCACGTGACAGATGCCTGGGTATAAGAACGCGAGCTCCGTTGAGCGTAAGACATACTTCCCACGCTAATTTCCCTTCCTTCTTTATTTAATTATTATTATTATTATTTTTTAACTCACTATGACAGATTTCCCCACACCAACTCCCACGCCTCCACACCCTAAAGTGGATGGGGGTATCGTTACACAACAGTTTTCCAAGACTTGCACGGCCTGCGAGTCGATGGAATACTTTTGCGTGGAAAGCACGGCGACACAAGGGCCTTGTCAGAAGTGCGAATTTTGCCGATGGAGAAGGGTGGCATGTGACGCCTTGTCGAAGAATGCCAATATCAAGAGTCGGTTCACTAAGACAAAATATTGGGTAATCCCTAAGACAAAGGAAGCAGTCAAAGAAATTTGGGACATCTCAATCGGGGACAATCAATCGGTGGGGAAGAGTGAGTAGGAGGTTGAGGATGATGTGGCAACCTGGGTGACTCGGGCTGTGAGCAAAAAGCGAGTAGTAGAAGAGGAAGTTGACAAGTTGGCCGAGGAGGAAGAGGAGATTCACATCTTGAGGAGGACTCCAAAAAAACGACGGGTGATCATCGAAGATGACGAAGAGGAGAGGGATGTGGTGGTGGAAGTCACTCCAAAATTATTTTTGGAGGTTGACCCTATTTTCGAAGTAAGTCTATTCCCTGATATTTTAGAAATTTAGGTACTGATGGTCTTGTTTTAGAATTCAGACATCATCATCAAAGTCCCTACGCTGGAAGCTTCAAATGTGGAAGCGACCCTTGTGGAACCCACTGCTGTGGAAGTGGCAGTTTTGGTCAAAGATAGGTTACCGGTGGTTACCTTGAGGGAGGAACACAAAGAAACCCTTGATCAGGTATGGTCGAAGAAGCCTCGTCAGGTTCGACGAGCGAGATTTATTGAAGACTTGAGCGGCAAAATCAATAAGATTGTTGATGCCGCTTCCTTTGACGTAGCCAAGGAACTACTGGAACTTGGAGAATTGATTCCGGTAGGAGAGGGGGAGAATTTTGAAAAATGTAGAAAGGAGATAAAGGAAATTTTGGAGAAGATGAAGGGATTGGTTTGGGAGAAGATAAAGGAGAAAATTTAAAATGAAAAAAAAGAAAGAAAAGAAAAGTAAGAAAAACAATTTGTATTTAGTTATTTTATTTTGTTGTTTTATGAAAATTTTAATATTTTATTTTTTTTATAAGATTTGAGAGAAAAAAGAAAAGACAGAAAAAAGATTTAAATAGAATTTTGTTTTTAAAATTTTGAAAGAAGAAGTTTAAATGAGAGAGGAAAAGACAGAATATTTGATTGAAAGAGTTTTAGCTTTAAAGTTCGAAAAGAAAAAGAATTAAGTAAGAAGAAAGAAGGAAAGAAAAAGAAATAATTGATTGAAATAATTGTGTTGTAAAATAAAATTTAATGAAAAGAAAAAATTTGTTATTTGAGTTTAATAATTGAAGATTTAAGGGATTTTAGTTATTTTAAAAAAAGAAAAGAAAAGAAGAAATAAAAAATTTAAGAGGATTTTGAAAGAAAGAAGTAATTTGATCGAAGAATTAAAAGGAGTGATTTAGAGGTTAAAGTGAAGTTCGAGAAAGATGGTTGTGTAATGTTCGTGAAGAATTTTGATAGTTCAAGGAAAAGAAAATTTTAAAGAAAGAATGTATATAGAAAATTGAGAAGGAAAAAAAAGAAAAGAAGTAAATTTAAAGAAAAAAAATTATTTTATTTGTTTTATTTTATTTTAATTTAATTTAATTTAATTTTATTTTTATTTTATATTATTTTATTTATTTTAATTTGAATTTTGTTTCGTTTTATTTTATTTTTATTTAATTTTATTTATTTTAAAGAAGGTTGAAAAAATTTGAAAAGAAAAAGAATAAAGAAGAAAACACAATTAAAGAATTTTTTAGAAGTAAAGATGTTTTAGATTTTTAAAAAGAAGAAAAGAAAAGAGAAGAAATAAATAAAAAGAGAAAGGAAAAAATAAAAGAGAGTTTTAAGGTTTTGGTTTTAAAGGATATTTAAGATGAAAAGATTTTAGGAGTTCAGGGGCATTAGAAACATTGATGGCTGGTTCCCAGGATGTTTTGTCTGAGTCATCGAGGAAGCCTCCTATTCCACGAGGTATTGAAGTTTCCCCTTGCGCATTCTTGAATCAAGGATATGGCTTACTTCCCACTCTAGATGGTCTTCTACTTTGACCGGTTCCGGAGAAGGTTGGTTCTTGCCCAGGTATATTTCATGAGCCAGTTCCAGGAGAGATACATAGAAAACAGGGTGAATAGCCTGCCATTTAGGAGGTAGCTTGAGTCGAAATGCAGTTTTAGAGACTTCAGAGTCGATTTCGAATGGTCCCAAGCGTTTTTCAGCCAGTTTCTTTGATGGTCAAGTCGTTCAAATGTTTCGTGCGTCGAGCCATACTTTGTCGCCTGGTTTAAAAGAAGGAGCAGTTTGTCAATGTTTGTTGGCCAGTTCCTTGTACCTTCGAACCGCTAATTCCAAATTTGATTTAAGTTCTTCTTGGAGTTGTGATATGGTTCGAAGATAATGTTCTGCAGGATGATTAGTTCCTACATGAATTGAGTTTAATCGAGGATGTCTTCCATAAACAGTTTCAAAAGGAGATTGTTGTGTCAAAGAATGAGTCGAGTTATTATAAGCAAATTCAGCCAATGGTAACCATGTGGTCCAATTGTCTTGTTGGTAACTGACATACATTCAAAGGTATTGTTCGAGGATTTGGTTGACCCTTTCCGTTTTCCCATTGGGTTCAGGGTGATAAGCTGTGGAGAGGTTCCTCGTGATATTGAGTTGTCGACACAGTTGAGTCCAGAATGTGGATACAAACAATGAGCCTCTATCTGAAATAATATCATTAGGTAAGCCGTGTTTGGAAAATACATATTCTAGAAGCAATTTTGACAAATCTTCTGCAGTAGCAGTAGTAGTGGTTTTAATAAAAATAGACATTTTGAAAATCTATCTACTATTACTAATATAGCATTAAAATTATTAGAAAGAGGAAGTTGAGAAATAAAATCCATCAATAAAGATTCCCAAGGTTTAGAGGGAATAGGAAGTAGTTGAAGCAACCCATACTTCCGGTGACGGGGAGCCTTATTCCTATTACATTCGTAACAAGCTTTTATATAGGCCTTGATTTCCCTGGTCATACCTGGCCAGAAGAAATCCCTTGCTATTAACTGGTAGGTTTTTTCAACCCCAAAATGACCAGCTAATGGAGAATCATGTCGACTATTGAAAATCCATAATTTTATTTCATTGTTGTCAAGTATGACTACTCTACCCTCGAAAACTAATAGACCTGATTCAATACTAAATCTTTTGGCCCCTTGCTTCGAGAGTATTTTGTCTTTTAACCCTAAACAATAATTGTCCTTTGACTGAGCTTTGAGGATGTTGGATAGTGGATTTTGAAAGGATTGAATTGTCATTGAATTAAGTTGATGAGTCGTTAACATTGATTTGTTGAAGATTGATTTCACATTTGCTGGGTTCTTGTCAGCAAATGCGTCCCCCCTCTGTGGGTAAACGCCGTCCTGACGTGACAAGATATCTGGGACAATGCAGTTCTTACCTGGGCGATAGGAAATAGAAAAAGGAAATTCAGACAGAAATTCAGCCCACCTGGCTTGACACCTGGTTAACACTTTGGAAGACATGAAGTATTTCAAAGAATTATGGTCAGTTAAAATTTGAAAAGGACTATCCAAGCTGAGAAGAAAAGAGCGCCATTTTTTAAGACAATGAATAATAGCTAAAAGCTCTTTGTCATGAATTTCATAATTTAATTCTGCTGCAATGAGTTTGCGTGAATCAAAGCAACAGGATGAAACAATTTTGTTTCAGGATTTAATTAAGAAATGACCATTGCGATAGCATAGTCGCTCACATCTGTCTTGACTATTGTCAAAGAAGAAGGATAAAAGTGTCGAAGAATTGGAGCTGTGGTGAACACCATCTTCAATGCTTTGAATTCCTTTCGTTCTGTGGAAGTAAAAACAAAAGGAATATCTTTTCTAAGAAGAGAAGTAAGATTGGAAATAGTTTTAGAGTAATCTTTAATAAATCATCTATAGAAATTTGCAAAACCCAAAAATCCCTCAAGGGATTTAACGGATTTGGGCTCAGGCCATTCCAGGACTTTTTGGACTTTTTTGTTGTCCATGACTAAACCATCAGTGGACAACGTAAAACCCAAAAAATCAATTGATTTAAGATGGAATTCGCATTTATTGTGCTTGGCGTAGAGACCGTGATCTCAAAGTCAATTTTGAACCTGTCGAACATGATGAATATGTTCATCTAGTGTCTTCGAGAAAATTAGAATATCATCTAAATAGATGACAAAAAATTGTTTGACAACATCTTGAAAGATGTCATTGACAAAAGTTTGAAAAGTTGATGGTGCGTTACACAATCCAAAAGGCATAACTAAATATTCAAAACTACCAAATCTAGTGCGCATTGCAGTCAGTGGTTCATGACCCTCCGCAATTCAAATAAGATTGTAAGCGCCTCTAAGATCAATTTTAGAAAAGAAATTAGCACCATTAAAAAGGGTAAGAAGCAATGACATAGGAGGAACAGGATATGCATTCTTCTTAGTGACTGTGTTGAGCTTTCTATAGTCAACACACAACCTAAGACTTCCATACTTCTTTTTTACAAAGAGAACAGGGGAGCCGGTTGGAGACTTACTGGCTCTGATGAAACCTTTGGCTACATTCTCTGCAATGTAGTCTCAAAGAACTTGAGATTTGTCCTTCGATAAAGAATAGACAGGACCTGCCGGAGGTACTGGACCTATTAACTCTATCTGATGGTCGTAGGGTTGATGAGGTGGTAACTTATCGGCCTTGCCAATTAAAAAAACATTGAGGAAATCATGATAGATTTCTGGTAGAGTTGTTTTAATGGCTTCAACGTTGATTTGGTCCTCCTCATCATCTTTGAGAGAATCTGTCGAGGGAAGACCAGAATTGAGAGAGCATAATTCGATTACTTTGAGGCAATTTAAATCCTCTTCGAGTGAAGTCATCTAGCTAGAAGGGTTAGCCAATTGCTCATTTAAAGAAATATAAGATGCTTGAAAGTCATCTGGCAGAGATTTTTCCTCTAGCAGGATGTTGTCAGGCAGGTTGTTCAGCTCCCTATTTACCTGCATTGAAGAATCAGAAATATACTTAGTACGTGGGGTGATCAATCCCCGTGTCCAATCAATTTCAGGATTCCAATGAGTTAAAAAGTCATGGCCAAGAATGGTATCGTCCATCCTTGGGGCATCCAAGACTGATAATTCCCACTCGAAGGGGGGAAAGTTTGGAAAGTTGAAAACCCATAAAACTTTCTTACTGACCCAATATTTGGGTTCCTCTGATTCGACCAAATAAATTGGAGTTCGATTGATATCTGTAAATGTCAGCTGTAACTTCTCGGCAAAAGATAAACTGACAAAAGAAATTGAAGCTCCAGAGTCTATAAGACAACTGAAGGGGATATCCTCCTTAAAAAGAATGAATCTCAAGCGGTTTAAGGCAACTCCAGTCCTTAAGACATGGAGGTTCTGTGCACTGGGAGAGATAAAATAGTTTGCTTTGCACACAAGTAAACTATCTACTAGTTTTTTGACTTTGAACTAGTACTTTCTCTTTCCTAAAATTTCACACAATCTTCCGGCTTGTGCTTACCCCCACAATACATACATAAACCATTATCTGCTCGCCTCTTCCTCTCAGCTTCTTAAAGTTCCCCTTTAGGATCCAGTACTTTACTGATATTTCCTGGGGTCGAGCTTTTCGTTCGAGGTTTGTCCTTTCCCTTATTGGGTTTGGATTGAGTTGTCTGTGGGTGTGAAGAAGGTCCTGATTTGAAATTTAGGCCTTGAGATTTGTTGGCGTATCGACGATGTTGAAGTCGTCCTTGGTAAACGCCGTCAAGTTCGAGGGTTCGATCCATTAAATCCGTTAAGGTAGTCATCTTCTGACCGTGAAGATTTAACTGATCCAGAATCCTCAAAGGAAGTCCTTTTTTGAAATGATACTTGAGGGCAGCATCATTCCAACCTACTCGAGTTTGAAGCGCTCTGAAGTTCGAGATATATTCAGAGGCTTTACCATTATCACTCATGCGAAGAAAATCAAGTTCAATTTCTGCGTTGTCAGCTTCATTAGGGTCACCGAACAACGTGAAGAGTTGGTTTTTGAACTTTTCCCAATTATTAATAAGTAAATGGGTTTCCGTTGAAGAGAGCATGAGAAGATAAGGTTCAAACCATCTTGATGCTTTTCCGGCCAGAAATGAAGAAGCATAAACAACCTTCAATCGGTCATTATGGAACAGGAGCTTGCAGGTTTTAAAGAAGGGCCGTAATCTGTTTGGATTTTCTCCATCGAATTTATCAGGAGATTTCATAGAAGGAGTTTTGAATTTAGATCCCTCTGAAGACGTTGAATTTCAAGAGTCTTCATGAAAAGTCTCATGAAATCTTCCAGAGAATTAGATGGTCCAGGTTCTGAAGGTTGACCAGAGGAGTGATTAGCAGGGGCAGATAGTGCCTTGTGCATTGTATCCTCTCCTTCTTCATCATCACTAGAATCATCAAAATCTTGTGGGATGTCTTCTACAGATTGGACTGAATGTTTCCCTTCCCTAGGGTTAAGTGGCTCCAAGGAGTGAGTGCCGGAAACAGGCCAAGTGGCTGATGGCCTGCCTCTGGCGGGAGCTCTAGTAGTAGCGTCTGTAGGAGGAGTGCATTGAACAGGTGCCATTTTAAGAATTTAGAGAAAACACCTGAAAAGGGACATAGTAGTGCAAAGAATGAGAACTATGGAGAATTAAATTATACTGTCACCGGACGACCAAACCACAAAGTCAAGGATGTTCCTGTAAGTGAGATGAGGAGTTTAGAGACTTCTTCGAGGTACAGAGGAATGATTCAAGGAAGTGATTAGAAGATGACTCGAAGGAATAACTACTGCTTTGAATTATGTTTGAGAAGGATTCTAATATAATTGAAAGGTAATATTAAAATTTTTAA
The DNA here is from genome assembly GCA_030280995.1 of Hemileia vastatrix. Classification (NCBI taxonomy): domain Eukaryota; kingdom Fungi; phylum Basidiomycota; class Pucciniomycetes; order Pucciniales; family Zaghouaniaceae; genus Hemileia; species Hemileia vastatrix. The sequence goes on from JASXTE010000015.1 coordinate 20,108,155, forward strand.
GATCTCACGAAGGGTTAGAAACTCAGCAATCAAAGATTTAGGATTTAGAAATGATTATTGAGAAAATAAAGAAAGATACAATAATAATGATTTAACTAAAAGCTTTTACCACTATTAACTATAAATACATTTTATAATTTAATTCTAAGGAATATCGAACCAAAAACCCAACCCCTTTTATATCCTTTACTCCTCCTCGCATTGACCTCATACCCATCCACTATTCGGCACACCAAAGACCATTAAAAATACATCCATTACACCTGGACCCTCCTCACTAACATCCGTTAACCCCTTAATCCTCCACTATCCATTCCGTCCATGCTCACTACCCCTTTTAATAATTCTCAGACATTTAATAAACCTTTTAGTGCACCATTACATTGACTATTGTGCTGTGCGTTGCTTATTGAAGAAAAGACTGAGACAGACTATTGAGATATTGACTAATTTAGATTTAGAGTTTAGGCTAGCGCGGTTGAATAGCGAGTACACAAAGGAAAGTTGAAGTTGCTATGGAGAATTACTTTCTGTGCTTCGAGTATGGATTTGAGCCTCTTATTATTGATTTAATGAGCTACTTTTGCCTCGAGTGTCATGTGGCGCATGACAGGTTAGGTTAGGTACAACAGAATAATTAACATAAAAATTAATCAACTCATAAAAACATGGAATAAAATAGTATAGTAATTGTAACTTAAGTGAATAATCTAGTATAACCTATCAAATATTAGCAGTTTTGTCCCCCATTGGTAAATACATAGCTACAGTATTTTTCAAAATATAAAAATAGCTTTTTAAGAGCTATGTGTGACTTTGAAGTGATGAAAAATGATAACTTAAGCAATTTCTTCATTGTGGGAAATTATATATTAACCAAATATGGCATTAAGCTTTATACCTCAAACCAATACTTCACAATGGAGTTGAATGGGAAGAGAAAACTGAAAATTTTCTCCCCAAAAATTTATTAACACCAGGATTTAACACATGTCATTCTATAGTTCAATATAAAGGAAGATCTGAAAAAGAAATGCCTGCCCTTCTTTCTGAAATTAACATAGCTTCTTTTGGAGAACAGCTTTCTGGTGAGGATAAAGATTCCATCATTCAGTTGATAAAATCTTTTCCTATGGTCTTTTCTCATGGGTCACATGAGTTAGGATTGGTAATAGAAGAAATGAAGCTTTCATTATCTTGCCCATAAACTGAAATGCCACCTAGTTTAAAGAAGAAGCCTTATCCAGCTTCTCCCACAAAGAGAAAAGATATTGAAGACAATATCTCTACCCTTTTAAAAATGAATATTATTAAAAAGGTAGTTGAAACACCTAAACATTGTTTTATCTCACCTGTCCTAATTTCTTATGAGAAAGATAAGGCCAGATTATGTGGTGATTATAGAGCATTAAATACTTATAATGTAGATGATATCTATCCTTTACCCAGAATTCACTCTATCCATGCTACCTTACAAGGTGCAAATATATCAGCTTTTTAGATTTCTAATTATTGCTACTCATATGGGTATATATAAGTATATTAGGATGCCATTTGGCCCCAAAAATTCCCCTTCAGTTTTTCCAAAAGTTATGGATAACAAATTCTATCAAGAAATAATTGAAGGATGGCTAAAATTTTATATTGATGATATCATCATATTCTCCAAGAAATTTGAGTACCACCTCAACCACCTGTGTAAAGTGCTCCATAGGATGGATGAGATAAATATGAAATTTGCTTTGAAAAAATGAAAATTTGGTTTTCATTCTTTGAGAGTGCTTGGTCATGTGGTCTCAAAATTACAGATATGTGTTGTCCAGAGCAAAGTGGCAGTCATACAACAGATGAAGCTCCTACTACAGTCAGAGAGCTATAAAGTTCTTTGGGAATTCGTGGATACTATAGACAATATATTATAAATTATAAATTCATAGCATTACCCCTCACCCAATTAAAAAGGAAATATGTTGCTTTTATCTGGAACAGTGAAAGACAAAGAGCTTTTGACACTATGAAACATTTTTTGATGTCAGCACCAATTCTTGCTTTGCATGACTTAAATCAAAAACTTGTTTTATACACTGATTCCAGTTTTATTGGCCTTGGTTCTGCTCTTCATGAAAAATAAGTTATGAATGACAAAGTATCAGAAGCAGTAATTTGTTATATTTCAAGGACCTTGAGAAATAGTGAATTTAAATATGGTGCCACTCAACTTGAGTTTTTGGCAGTGGTGTGGGCTCTGGGGAAATTGCATTATTATCTAAATGGCCAGAAATTAGAGCTTGTCACTAACTGCAGTGCAGTAAAGTCCCTCTTAAATATAAAAACACCTAACAGATACATGTTCAGATGGTAGCTGGCTGTTCAGGAATACAGAGGAAGGATGAAAATAATTCATAGGTCTTGTATTCTTCACTCAAATTTGGATATGTACTCAAGGTTACCTTTGCTAAATGATGACTCTAATGCTGCATATGGTCCTTAGGATGAAAAAGTTCACATTCATGGGATATATGTGGTTGATATGGAGGAAGAGCTATTACAGCTTATTCTGAATTCATATGAGAAAGACACTGATTTATAAAAGGTGTGTACTATATTAAATGATCCAATGAATGCTTTGATACAAGCATTAATTAAAACACTCTCACCAAAGTACCAGATTGCTTTGGAAAAATGTAAATTTTCAATTAATGAAGGCTACCTCTATTACAGAAGAAAGTTGAGTAATGTTAATTTTATTCCTCCTTCTATGATAGAAATCATCTTGAAAATTTTTCATGATGAAATATAGGCAGGACATTTTGATCTTGAAAAAACAATGATAAGAATCAAGAACACCTCTTGTTGGGCTAATATGGCTGAAGACAAAAAACTATATGTTGAATCCTGTGATTCTTTCCAGAAATCAAAAAGACTAACTGAAAAAGAGCTGGATTGATTCAACATATTGAATCTCCTGATGCACCATGGCAAATTATAAACATGGAATTTGTAATAGGATTTCCCATTTCTAGAAAAGAAAGTTATAACTCTTACTGGGTTATTGTGGAAAGATTCCAAAAATGTGTAAATTCATCCCTACTCACAAAGATGTTTACACTAAAGTATTAGCCTTCTTGTGGTGGTCTCATATGTTTAATACTGCTAGTTTCCCAAAGGCCATAATCTCTGATAGAGACCCTATATTTACTTTTGAATTTTGGATATCTTTGATGGATGTTTGTGGCTGTGATATGAAGCTTTCTACTGCCCACCACCACCAGACTTATGGATTAGATGAAAGAATTATTCAGACTTTGGAGGACATGATAAGAAGGTGTTGTGTCTTTGGCCTTGAGTACAAAGACAATGAAAGGTTCACTCATGATTGGGTCACCTTACTTCCTGGTTTAGAATTTCTTATAATAGCACTGTTCATTATGTTACTAAGAGAAAGCCTTTTGAGCTCTGGCTTTGATATGTTCCAAATTCTCTTGCTTAAATTCTCAATAATAAAATACCTAAATTGGATTTACATCCTGGTGTAAAATCATTTCTTAAAATGCAAAAACTTTGTAGAAGTTGTGCTCAAAAATGTATTGAAAAATCTTTTGAATATGAGAAGAAGAGGTAGGAAAAATCCCATAAAGAATACACTTTTAAGAAGGGTGATGAAGTACTGATTTCTACAGTCCACTTCAATTTACAAGGTAATATCATATTAGAAGACCCATTTGTAGGTCCATATGTTGTCAGAAGAATGGTTGGTGATAATTCAGTTGAAGTTATCCTGTATTCTCCATATGACAGGAAACAACCTGTTTTTCTATTATCTTTTTTGAAACCTTACACATCCAATAGTGATTTATTTCCGAAAAGGAGAGAAAGACCAAAGAAAACCCCTAATAAAATCACTGAAACATCAGAAATTAATAAAATTCTAAATTACGGAATTGTCACTGCTAATAAAGGTACTAATTAATTATTGAGATTCAAGAATAAATCCTCTAAATATAATTCTTGGATTCCTGGTAAAGAGATATCTAACCTTCCTGCTCTACTATAGAAATATAAATAGAAAAAATCACAGCATTTTTTATATTATTTTTTTAGAGTGAGGGAGTGTCAGCCAGGCTACTAAACTTACCCAGTAAATAATTAATTCTTTACTAGAGTAAAGAGACACCTTTACCTCTCATTTAATGAATCACACTTACTTTATAAATTTCATATACAATTTTGACTAATTAATAGGTAAGAATAAATAGAGATATAATTCTATTGGTTCCTCATATATTTTTTTCTGTGACAGTGTCCTCATGAAAGCTGAAGAGAAAACTAAAAATACTAAATATTAAATCAAATATTTTTATTTTCATTTTTACTTTGATATTTACAGAAAATTAAAATAAATAAAATAAAATGGCAACATACAGATAAATACAGTATATGGGTACATTCTTTATAGAACAACTTTAATATTTAAAATGTCTAATTGTGGAATTGTTCTTTCTCTGATACTCATGTATGTAGAATTTTTGTTTTCATAGTTTCTCTCCTTTTTGCTTATATAAGGGCTCTTAATCTGGCTGCTTTAATTTATTCCATTCTTACTTTACAAATTTTATTATATAAACACTAATTACATATATTACTACTGTTACTAGCATAGCTTTTACATTTGTGTATTACTAAGCCTTTAAAGTAATAATAATAATAAATCTTTACCTTTTTATTGAGTATTAAATTATAAAGATAAACAAATATGTACCTCTTTTGAAATCTTGAGTTTTCCCCTCTTTTAATTGCTGTTGTACTGCCATAAAATCTTTTAGACCAAAAGCACCCCTTGACAAAAGGTGAGGAAGACTCAAGATTTCAAAAGAGGTACATATTTTGTCAGCCAGGCTGCTAGACTCACCCAGTAAAATAATTAATTATTTCCTGGGATGAAGCCATGCCTTTTTTATTTTCTATTTATTAATTTATTTTATTAACTTTAAATTTACTTGTAATAAATTAACTAATTACAAAGAAGTAAAATTAGTAAATAATTAAAATTAATATTATTTGTCCCTTATATTTCATTTCCTAACACCATTCTCAATGACAGGTTGAGCAAAAGAAATATTAATATTAAAATAAAATTTAAATATAAAAATTAAAATAATTATATACAAGAAATTCAAATTACCTATTTAAAAATGAAACTTACAGTAATTTTTAAATAAACCAATTTATTTCTGACCTATACAGTAAATACATATTTTTAACACTTTCTTTCTAGAACAACCTTATTATTTGAAAAAAAAATTCTGTAATATTCTTCTTCTTCTTTCATACTCCTGTATATATGATATTTTTCCTCTGTGCTTTGTGTCAGCAAGGCTACTAGACTTATCCAGTAAAATAATTAATTATCTTACTGAGATGAAGCCATGCCTTTTAAATCCTTATTAATAATTAATTATTTATTGCTTACTTATGTATTACTTACAATTAACTAGCTAAGTAATTAAGTAATTTTAATAATTAATAAAAAAAATGTCCCATACATTTTTATTCTTTAACACCGTGCTCAATAATACATTTGAGAAAGAAATAAAAATAGTATTAAAAATATAATAAAATCTAAAAAAAATTCAAATTATTTTATTAAGAAATTTAAATTTACGTTAAAACAACATTTTAAATCAAATGTTTTATACTAAGTGTGACAAACTAAGGGAACTCAAGTTTTATTTCAAATAAAAATGATACCTTTTATTGACGCGCCATTTAGAATATCTTTTTATATTTCACATACTCTCTTTATATTTAGTTTTTTCCTCTCACACCCTTTTATTAGGTGGTTTTAACTCCGTGTTTTTATCTCTCACATTTTGCCCATAAAAGGCCCTCCATTTTTGTACTTTTCAAGTCATTCAATTACTTACTTATTAAAACATTTACTATACTTATAATATTTATTACTATTTCTTATTGTTTTAGTATTTACAAATAGGTAATTCTAACTCATTAATTATAATAATATTTATAAATTTTCTACCTCTTATATTTGAGTAAAACCAATAAAAAAGATAGAAGTACGTACCCTAAGCTTTGAGAATTTAAAAATCTCCTTATTACCGCCGTTGGACCGCCGTTAAAAACCTTCTAGACATAAAAGACCCCTTGACAACTGAGGCCCTTTCTAAATAGTTGACAGCGCATTGATATTTTGAAGCCGGGGACCGAGGGACCATCAATGACAAGGTGCCAATAAGGATGAGTATATGACAAAGATGACGAACGTTATCAGCCATGTGACTTACTTTTTGCTGAAACCAGGAATCGAACCGTGCTCCAAAAATTAAGCTTATATATTTACAACAGTCATATATATTTGTGGTAACTATATTGATTACTATTCGTGGTTCATTTTGCAATTTTCATAGTTTACATATTTCTTTTTACTCAGCACTCTGTAAGTGGCATTAATTTGCTTTTTTTACAGGGGAAGGTGTCTGGTAAATTAGAATTTTTATTTTCCTAGTTGACAAAGATAGAACTATACTGTTCTTTGTCTTAGAATTAATATAAATTTTTTTTATTATTATATTATATTCTTTTTTTCAGTTGACTTTGTCCTGATAAATTAAAATAATATTATTGTTCCAGTTGACAAATTTCCCTGACAATAAAATATTAAAAATTAATAAAAATAAATTATATTAAAATTCTTTCAGTTGACATCAAGTCCTGGTAATTAAATATCCTCCAGATGAATTTAATCCTGATAATTATCAAAATTTAATTTGTTGATTAATAATTAATTTTCTTCAGTTGATCTCTTTAATCCTGATTATAAAACTATTTTGAATTAATAAAAATTGTAATTATTATTTCAGTTGATTTTTATCCTGAAGATTTTTAAATTTTTTTATATTTATTTTTCTTTTAATAAAAGAAAAAATAAAACTAATACATCTTAATATTTCCTTCCCTCAGTTCAGGTTAAATTTAAAAAATGACTAATCAAGTTGTTTCTGCTACCTGTGAAGAGGAATTGGAACTGATTGATTATGATGAAGCTACTTCTGTAAGCTCTCCCTTGACTACAAAATTGGCTCAAATTAATCAATCATTGGACCAATCAGGATGTGGAAATGGAGGAAGTGGAAATACTAGTGGAGAAAAATTCTCATGAACAAAAGCCTTCCATCAACCCCCTAGAAGAACTTCCAAAAGGCTTCAAAATAAAAAAGATGCCTTTACCTCAGCAAGTAAAGAATCTCTCCACCCACATAAAGGAACTGAGGACAGAGAACTTAAGACTGAGAGCAAGAACAGACTCACTAGAAGAAAAGGTAAGAAAAATAGATGCCTTTCTTCAAGAGAAGATGAGACCTCCTCCCCCTAGGGATTATCCACAATTGGCTCCCCAGCAACCAGAGAAGGTGGAAGTATCAAAGTGGAAGTGGGATTGATTAAACACCCAGTGGGAGTATCTGTCTCAACATCAGCAGCCTCAAATGCCTCAGGCATGTCCATCAAGACCCAGTCAATTCAACCCCACACATCCTCATCCTTATCAAGGAGGCAGAAAAAGAAAAAAAACAATCTTCAGATCTTGCCCAAGCCTTGGTAAGTCCCTCTATTGAATCTCAAGTGCCATTTCTTGTTTCTTATTCAGTTCCTTCAGGTAATTCTGAAAAAGGAGATGAAACTGTGAGACCAGTAGTGGCTGATAAGAGTAGACAAATCACTCAATATTCTAATGTACCTAATCCTTCAGTTTTAATTTCAACTTAAATGATAAATCCTGATATGGCTATTATTGATGAAACACTTGATCCTGAGTTTTATGAGAATCTGGAAAGTTACTCTGTTTCTTTATTGAGAAACACTCCAGATGTAGTAAAAATTAATGATGAATATTTGAGGGATATTATTGCTAAACGAATTCATATAATGAAAAATATGCAATTGACTCAGAAATATAATAGTTTTTTAACTGAACAGGGTTATCAAGTATTGAGGAGTGAGTTACAGAGAGTTTCTGATGATTTGTTTTATTACAAAGTAACTCATGAAAAGAAAGTTGCTTTATGGAAAAATATCAAAAATAATTTGTCTAAACTAAAAGATACTGTGTCTATCTGTTGCCAGGAGCTAGAGGTAGATAAGATGAACCTGAAAAGATTGAGTGATCATTATTCATCTTTTCAAAATAAAAATCTATTATCTTTTGTAACAATCAATGAGAGTTTATCTAGTCTTCAAAGAATGAAAACTAGACTAACAACCATTGAAGAGAAATTGAATTCATTTTTACATGATCAAAAATATTCTGAAATTTCTTTGAAGGAACATATGGTACAGGATGCTCCAAGTTTACCTGTTTCTAGTTCATCTAAAGTAAAATTAGGTTCAGAAATGCCTGTTGATACCACTGAGTTTCCATCAAAAATTGATGATGCACCAGGATCTTCAACAGAAGGATTAAACAATAAGATTACTGCACAATTTGAGAAGTTACAGCTGCTTCTTACTCAGAAACAATCTAATACTAAGGAGACTCCTTCAAATAAAAAGAATTGGCCAAAACTTGACCAGTATCCAACATTTGATGGTGATTCTTCTTCTGACTGGCAGAAATTCATTTGCAGAATTGATAATCTAAAAAATTCTTACAAACTCCTAGATGAGAAAATTGTGTCTAAGTTAATTTCTTTGTTTACCAATGTAGCTCTAATGTGGTATGAATCTGTTCTCTTGGATAGGAATGACTACTCATGGGAAGATCGGAAGAAATTGATTGAAGCACAATTTGGTGGCGCCAAGTTTAGGATGGCTCAACAAAGGCAGTATGAGGAAACTAGATATAGCTCTTCTACTGATAAACCTATTGAGTTCTTAATGAAACTTGTTAAACTCTTGAGGGCAATGGACCCAAATATGGAGTTTGAGTTATGGAAGAACAGGATCCTTTATAAATTACCAATGTCTTTGAGAGACTTGACAGTGGCTAGGACTGAGTTCTCCAGAGAACCTTCTTAATTCATTAATACTTGTAATGAGATCCTTCTAAACAACAAGTATGATTCCAGAAGATTCATTCCTAGAACCCCTTTAGAGAAATCTTCCACCTACCCACAGAAACCTCTGGAAAAAGTTGGTAAACCTTCTGCACCTTTTGCACCTAAGAAGTATGCAACAAACACTTGCTTCAAGTGCAACAAGCCTTTGAAGAAAGGCCATGTTTGTGACAAGAAGATAAATCTTGTTGAACAAACTGAGGAGCAGGCTGATGACACAATAGCACTGGATGATACTTCAAGTGATTGTGCCAGCAATATTTCATATGAATCTCAACAAGAAATCTTGATGCTGGAAGAAGATATTCATTATTTAAATACTATTGATATCAATAATAATGATTTATCTACAGTTGAGGATGCTGAGATCATAAAGAACATTGAGGATAGCTCAATTTTTATTGACCCTCTCAAGGCACCAGTCTTGATCAATGGAACCAGCATTGAAGTTGTTCTGGATTCTGGAGCTGGAGGAAGTGTAGTATCTGAAAAAGCACTTTCTTCAGTGGATCAAGACTAGAAATCAAAACTTATGCCTATCATTTCTGAAAGTTGGAGAGGTTATGGCTCTGTTTTGTCCCCCATCGGTAAATACAAAGCCACAGTGTTTTTTAAATATAACCATGGTTTTGTAAGAGCTATTTGTGATTTTTTTTTCATGAAAAATGATAGCTTAAGCAGTTGGTTTATTATAGGAAATAATATTTTAACCAAGTATGGCATAAAATTGGATCCTTCAAACCAATGTTTCACAATGGGGATGAATGGGAAGAGAAGATTTAAGATTTCCTCCCCAAAAAAATTATTAAAACCGGAATTGAACACATGTAATTCTGTGATTCAATATAAAGGAAGATCTACAAAAAAAATGCATGCCCTTATGTCTGAAATTTACAATGCTTCTTTTGGAGAATATCTTTCTGGTGAGGATAAAGATTCCATCATTAAATTAATAAAATCTTTTCCTATGACCTTTGCTCATGGGTCACATGAACTAGGATTAGTTAAAGAAGAAATGAAACTTTCAGTTTCTTATCCATTAACTGACATACCACCTAGTTTAAAGAATAAGCATTATCCTGCTTCTCCCACAAAGAGAAAAGATATTGAATACAATATCTCTACCCTTTTAAAAATGAATATTATTGATAAGGTAGTTGAAACACCTAAATATTGTGTTATCTCACCTGTCCTAATTTATTATGAGAAAGATAAAGCCAGGTTATGTGGTGATTATAGAGCTTTAAATACTTATACTGTTGATGATATCTATCTTTAACCTAGAATTAGCTCTATACATGCTACCTTACAAGTTGCTAAATATATCAGCTGTCTGGATGGTAACAAGAGATATCACCAGGTACCTGTTGAGAAGAATTCTCAGAATTTTCTGATGATTGCTACTCATATGGGTATTTATAAGTATGTTAGGATGCCATTTGGCCCTAAAAATTCCCCTTCAGTTTTTCAAAAAGTTATGGATAACACATTCCATCAAGAGATAATTGAAGGTTGGCTGATGGTTTATATTGATGATATCATTATATTCTCAAAAACATTTGAGGACCATCTTAACCACCTGTGTAAAGTGTTCCACAAAATGGATGAAATAAATATGACACTTGCCTTGAATAAATGTAAATTTGGTTTTCATTCTTTAAAAGTACTTGGTCATGTTGTTTCAGGGTTACAAATATGTGTTGACCAAAACAAAGTGAAAGCCATACAACAGGTGAAGGCTCCTACCACAGTTAGAGAGCTCCAGAGTTTTTTGGGAATGTGTGGATACTATAGACAGTATATTAGAAATTACCAAGTCATAGCTTTACCCCTTACCCAATTGACTAGAAAGGATGTTGCTTTTGTCTGGAATAGTGTAAGACAGAGAGCTTTTGACACTATGAAACACTGTTTAATGTCACCACCAATTCTTGCTTTACCTGACTTTAATCAACCATTTTTTTTGTACACTGATTCCAGTTTTATTGGTCTTGGTGCTGCCCTCCATCAAAAACAAGTGATGAATTATAAAGTATCAGAAGTAGTAACTTGTTATATTTCAAGAAGCTTGAGAAATAGTGAATTGAAATATGGTACCACTCAGCTTGAATGTTTAGCCATAGTGTGGGCTCTAGAAAAGCTAAATTATTACCTAGATGACCAGAAATTTGAACTTGTCACTGACTTCAGTGCAGTTAAATCCCTTTTAAACTTTAAAACACCTAACAGACATATTTTCAGATGGCAGTTAGCTGTTCAGGAATACAGAGGGAGAATGAAAATTATTCATAGGGCTGGTATTGTTCATTCAAATGTGGATATGTTATCCAGATTACCTTTACCAAATGATGACTCTAATTCTGCATATGATCCTGAGTATGAAATTATTCATATTCATGGGATATATGTGGTTGATATGGAGGAAGAGCTATTACAGCTTATTCTGGATTCATGTGATAAGGACACTGACATAAAAAGGTTATTCACCATATTAAATTATCCAATGAATGCTTCAATGCAAGCAATAATTAAAACCCATCCACAAAAGTACCAAAAGGCTTTGGAAAAAGGTAAATTTTCAATTGATGAAGGATACCTATTTTATAGCAGAAAGTTGAGTAATGTCAATGTTACTCCTCCTTCTATGAAAGAAATCATCTTGAAAATTTATCATGATGACATATTGGCTGGACGTTTTGATCTTGAAAACACAATGATCAGAATTAAAAACACTGCTTGGTGGGTTAATATGTCTGAAGACACCAAATTATATGTTGAATCTTGTGATTCTTTCCAAAAATCAAAAAGATTGACTGGAAAGAGAGCTGGATTAATGCAACATATTGAACCTCCTGATGCACCATAGCAGATAATAAACATGGATTTTGTAACAGGATCACCCATTTCTGGAAAAGACAGTTATAACTCTTGTTGGGCTATTGTGGACAGATTCACAAAAATGTGTAAATTTATCCCTACTCACAAGGATTTTTCCGCTAAAGAATTAGATTTATTATGGTGGTCTCATATTTTTAATACTTCTGGCTTTCCTAAAGCCATAATCTCTGACAGAGACCCTAAATTTATTTCTGAATTTCGGATGTCTCTGATGGATGTTTGTGGTTGTTATCTGAAACTTTCTACTTCCCATCACCCTCAGACTGATGGATTAGCTGAAAGAATGATTCAGACTTTAGAGGACATGATAAGAAGGTATTGTGCCTTTGGCCTTGAGTATAAAAACAATGACAGATTCACTCATGATTGGGTTACCTTACTTCCTAGGTTGGAATTTGCTTATAATAGCACTGTTCATTCTGTTACTCAAAGAAAGGCTTTTGAGCTCTGGCTTGGATATGTTCCAAATACTCCTGCCCAAATTCTCAATAATAAAATACCTAAATTGGATTTACATACTGGTGTAAAATCTTTTCTTCAAATGCAACATTTTTGCAGAAGTCATGCTAAAAAATGTATTGGAAAATCCTTTGAATATGCGAATAAGAGATGGGACAAATCCCATAAAGAATACACTTTTAATAAGGGTGATGAAGTGTTGATTTCTACAGTCCACTTCAATTTACAAGGTAATAACAAATTGAAAGACCCATTTTTTGGTCCATTTGTTGCCCAAAGAATGGTTGGTGATAATGCAGTTGAAGTTATTTTGTATTCTCCATATGACAGAAAACATCCTGTTTTTACAATATCTCTTTTGAGACCTTACACATCCAATAGTTATTTATTTCCAAAAAGGAGGGAAAGACCAAAGAAAACCCCTAATGAAATTACTGAGACAGCAGAAATTGATAAGATTCAGAATGACAGTATAGTCACTTCTGAAAAAGGTACAGAATATTTATTGAGATTCATCAATAAATCATTTGAATATGATTCTTGGTCTCCTGGGAAGGAGATATCTAATCTTCCTACTCTACTATAGAAGTAAAAAAAGAAAAAATTATAGAATTTTTTTTATTGTTTTTTAGAGTGAGGGAGTGTCAGCCAGGCTACTAGACCTATCCAGTAAAAAAATTAATTATCTTACTGAGATGAAGCCACGCCTTTTAAATCCTTATTAATAATTAATTATTTATTGCTTACTTATGTATTACTTACAATTAAATAGCTAAGTACATTAAGTAATTTTAATAATTAATAAAAATAAATGTCCCATAAATTTTTATTCCCTAACACCGTGCTCAATAATACAGTTGAGAAAGAATAAAAATAGTATTAAAAATATAATTAAATCTAAAAAAAATTCAAATTCCTTTATTAAGAAATTTAAATTTACATTAAAATAACATTTTAAGTCAAATGTTTTATACTAAGTGTGACAAACTAAGGGAACTCAAGTTTTATTTGAAATGAAAATGATATCTTTTATTGACGCACCATTTAGCATATCTTTTTATACTTCACATACTCTCTTTATATTTAGTTTTTTCCTCTCACACCCTTTTATTAGGTTGTGTTAACTCCGTGTTTTTATCTCTCACATTTTGCCTATAAAAGGCCCTCCGTTTTTGTAATTTTCAAGTCATTCAATTACTTACTTATTAAAACATTTACTACACCTATAATATTTATTAATATTTCTTATTGTTTTAGTATTTACAAATAGGTAATTCTAACTCATTAATTATAATAATATTTATAAATTTTCTACCTCTTATATTTGAGTAAAACCAATAAAAAAGATAGAAGTACATACCCTAAACTTTTAGAATCCAAAAATCCCCTTATTACTGCCATTGGACCGCTGTTAAAAACCTTCTAGACATAAAAGACCCCTTGACACTTTGTCTCTCTTTTGTCTATATAAGGCCTCCCTTTTCTGGTTGTTTTGATTCATTCGTTACTTACTTACTTATTTTATTAAATCATTTAAATCAAAATATTTATTATTATTATTTATTATTTCAGTACTTACAACATAGTAGTTCTAAATTATAAGTCATAATAATAATTATAATAATTCTAACTATTTAAATTTGAGAAAGCAAAATAAAATAAAAAATATGTATCTTTGACTTTGAATACCCAAAAATTCTACCCATCACTGCTGTTGGACTTTTGTTAAAAATCTTTTAGAAATAAGGACCCTTCAACACTTAAGGCCCTTTCCGAATTGTCAATGGTGCATTGATATCTTGAAGCTGGAAACTGAGGGACCATCAATGACAAGGTACCAGTAGGACAAGTAGACAACAAAAAGGACAAGCATCATCAACCATGTGACTTATATTTTTGTTGCGACTGGGAATCAAACTGCCCTCCAAAATTTAGGTTCATATATTGGCAATAGTCATATATATTTGTGGTAATTATATTGATTACTGTTTGTGGGTCATTTTTCACATTTGATTGTCCATGTATATCTTTTTTACTCAGCACTCTGTAAGTGGCATTAACTTGCTCATTTTACAGGGGGAGGTTCCTGGTAAATAAAATATTTTTTTCCTAGTTGACCAAGATAGAAATATATTGTTCTTAGTCCTAGAAGTAATATTAAAATTTAAATTAATTATTTTATATTATTTTTTTTAATTATTTCAGTTGCCCTCTGTCCTGATAATTAAAATTTTATTATTGTTTCAGTTGAAAAATTGTCCTGACAGTAATTTATTAATAGGGGGTATCAAAGTTGTAAATCCTTCATTTCAAAATACCTCTCTTTTCCACCAAATCAACCATTATTATTTATTAAAATATGACATATTGTGTCCCCCAAACACCTTTTTTCTGAGATTTAATTTCAAGTTTTTGGCTTTATTTTTGTGTTGTGAAATACTTTTTAAAAAATTACCAATTCCTAACTTTGATACCCCCTAATACTTAAAATTAATTTAATTGATAATATTAAAATTATTTCAGTTGAGAATAAGTCCTGATAATTAAATTATTTCAGTTGACATTAAGTCCTGGTAATTAAAATTATTTTCAGTTGACATTAAGTCCTGGTAATTAAATTATTTTTAGTTGACATTAAGTCCTTGTAATTAAATTCTTAAGTTGAATTCTAGTCCTGATAATTATAAACATATACATTACTATTTATTAAATTATTTTATTACTTCAGTTGATTTATTTTAAATCTTGGTTATAAAATTATCTTAAATTAATAAATAAATATTTTTTGATTATTATTTCAGTTGATTTTTTGTCCTGGAAAACAATTTCTTTTAATTATTCCAGTTGATTAAAAAATCCTGATAATTACTTATATAATAGAAATTTTTATTTATTTATTTTTCTTTAAATAAAGTAAAGATAGTAACTAATTTTAATATTTTTTTTCTCTCAGTTCAGGTTAACTACAACTATGACTGATCAAGGTGCTTCTGCTGGCCGTGATGAGGATCTGGATTTAATTGATTATGATGAAGCTTCTCCTGTAAGTTCTCCTTTGACTACAAAAACTGGCTCAAATTAATCAATTACTGGACCAATCAGGATGTGGAAATGCAGGAGATGGAAATATTAGTGGAGAAAACTTCTCAAGATCAAAAGCCTTCTATCAACCCTCCAGAAGAGCTTCTCAAAGGCTTCAAATTAAAAAAGATGCCCTTTAATCAGCAAGTAAAAAATCTCTCCACTCACATCTAGGAGTTGAGGTCAGAAAACCTCAAACTGAGGTCAAAAACAGACTCTCTAGAAGAAAAGGTAAGAAAAATAGAGTTCTTCCTTCAAGAGAAGAGGAAACCTCCTCCTCCCCCAAGAGCCCTTACACAATTAGCCCCCCAGCAACAAGAAAAGTTGGAAGTCTCAAAGCGGCAGTGGGATTGGCTGAACACCCAGTGGGATTATCTGTCCCAACAACAACAGCAACAAGTACCTCAGGCAGGTCCTTCAAGAACCAATCAGTTCAGCCCCGCACCTCATCACCCCTATCAAGGAGGAAGAAAAAGAAAAAATAATCACATTAAATTCTTTCCCAAGCCTTGGTAAGCCCTTCTATTGAATCTCAAGTGCCATTTCTTGTAACTGATTCAGTTCCTTTAGGTAATTCTGGAAGAGGAGATGAGACTGTGAGACCAGTAGAGGCTGAGAGTAGTAGACAAATTGCTCAATATTCTAATGTATCTAATCCTTTAGTTTTGATTGCTACTTCAATTATAAATCTTGATATGGCTATTATTGATGAGACACTTGATACTGAGTTTTATGAGAATCTGGAAAGCTATTCTGTTTTCCTATTGAGAAATACTCCAGATGTAGCTAACATTAATGATGAATATTTGAGGTATATTATTGCTAAACAAAATCACATAATGAACAACATGCAATTAACTCAGAAATATAATAGTTTGTTAACTGAACAGGGTTATCAAGCATTGAGGAGTGAGTTACAGAGAGTTTCTGATGATTTGTTTCATTAAAAAGTAACTCATGAAAAGAAAGTTGCTTTATGGAAAAATATCAAGAATGATTTGTCTAAATTAATAGATACTGTGTCCATCTGTTTCCAGAATCTAGAAGAACATAAGATGAACTTAGAAAGATTGAGTAACCATTATTCATCTTTACAAAATAAGAGCCAGTTATCTTTTGTAACCATCGATGAGAGTTTATCTAGTATTCTAAAAGTGAAAACTAGGTTACCAACCATTGAAGAGAAATTGAATTCACTTTTACATGATCAAATGTTTTCTGACATTTCTTTGAAAGACCCTGTTGAGCAGGATACCCCAATTGTACTTTTTCCTAGTTCATCCAAAGTAAAATTAGTGCCAGAAATGCCTGTTGTTACCACTTAGTTTCCATAGAAACTTGATGTTGTACCTGGATCATCTACAGAAGGATTAAACAATGATATTACTTCCCAATTGGAGAAGATACAGCTTCTTCTCACTCTGAAACAAGCTTGTAATAAGGAGACTACTTCAAATCAAAAGAATTGGCCAAAACTTGACCAGTATTCAGCATTTGATGGTGATTCTTCCTCTGATTGGCAGCAGTTCATTTGCAGGATTGATAATCTAAAAAATTCTTACAAACTCCCAGATGAAAAAATTGTGTCAGAATTAATTTCTTTATTTACCAATGTAGCCCTAATTTGGTATGAATCTGTTATCTTTGATAGAAATGACTACTCATGGAAATATTGGAAAAAATTAATTAAAGCACAATTTGATGGTTCCGAGTTTAGGTTAGCTCAACAAAGGCAGTATGAAGAAACAAGATATAGCTCCTCTACTGAAAACCCTATTGATTTCCTGATGAAACCTGTGAAAATCTTGAGGGTAATGGACCCAGATATGGAGTTTGAGTTATGGAACGACAGGATCCTCTATAAATTACCTATGTCTCTGAGAGACTTAATAGTTGCTAGGACTGAGTTCTTAAGTGAACCTTCTTCTTTCATTAATACTTTTAATGAGATCCTTATAAACAACAAGTATGATTCTAGAAAATTCATTTCTAGAACTTCATTGGAGAAAACCTCCAATTAACAACAAAAACCTCTGGAAAAGGTTGGTAAACCTTCTGCCTCTGTTTCACCCAAAAATTATGCAACAAAAACTTGCTTCAAATGCAGAAAGCCTTGGCAGAAAGGCCATGTTTGTGACAAAAAGATAAATCTTGTTGAACAGACAGAGGAACATGCTGATGACACAATAGCACTGGATGATACTTCAAGTGATTGTGCCAGCAATATTTCATATGAATCTCAACAAGAAATTTTAATGCTGGAAGAGGATATTCATTATTTAAACAATATTGATATTAAGAATAATGATTTATCTACAGTGGAAGATGCTGAGATCATAAAAAATCTTGAGGATAGCTCAATTATTATTGCCCCTCTCAAGGAACCAGTCTTTATTAATGGAAGCAACATTGATGTTATCTTAGATTCTGGAGCTGGAGGAAGTGTAGTATCTGAAAAAGCACTTGCTTTAGTGGACCAATATTATAAATCAAAACTTATGCCTATCATTTCTGAGAATTGGAGAGGTTATGGCTCTGTCTTGTCCCCCATTGGTAAATACAAAGCCATAGTGTTTTTCAAATATAACCATGGTTTTTTAAGAGCTATATGTGATTTTGTTGTCATAAAAATGATAACTTGAGTAGTTGGTTCATTGTGGGAAATGACATTTTAACCAAATATGGCATAAAATTAGATCCTTCAAACCAATGCTTCACAATGGGGATGAATGGGAAGAGAAAATTTAAAATTTCATTCCCCAAGAAATTATTAACACCAGGATTGAACACATTTCAATCTGTAGTTCAATTTAAAGGAAGATCTACAAAAGAAGTGCCTGCCCTTGTGTCTGAAATCGACAATGCTTCTTTTGGAGAAAAACTTTTTGGTGAGGATAAATATTCCATCATTAAATTGATAAAATCTTTTCCTATGGCCTTTGCTCATGGGTCACATGAATTAGGATTGGTAAAATAAGAAATGAAGCTTTCAATATCTTGCCCATTGACAGAAATACCACCTAGTTTAAAGAAAAAGCCTTATCCAGATTCTCCAACAAAGAGAAAAGATATTGAAGACAATATCTCTACCCTTTTAAAAATGAATATTATTGAAAAGGTATTTGAAACACCTAAACATTGTGTTATCTCACCTGTCCTAATCTCTTGTGAGAAAGATAAAGCCTGTTTCTGTGGTGATTATAGAGCATTGAACACATATACTGTTGATGATATTTATCCCATACCCAGAATTAGATCTATACATGCCACCCTACAAGGTGCTAAATATATCTACTGTTTGGATGGTAACAAGAGATATCACCAGGTTCGTGTTGAGAAGAATTATCAGAATTCTCTGATGATTGCTACTCACATGGGTATTTATAAGTATATTAGGATGTCATTTGGCCCTAAAAATGCCCCTTCAGTTTTTCAAAAAGTTATGGATAACACATTCCATCAAGAAATAATTGAAGGATGGCTGATGGTTTATATTTATGATATCATTATATTCTCTAAACATTTGAGGACCATCTTAACCACCTGTGTAAAGTTTTCCATAAGATGGATGAGATAAATATGAAACTGTCTTTGAAGAAATGTAAATTTGGTTTTCATTCCTTAAAAATGCTTGGTCATGTTGTCTCAGGTTTACAGATATGTGTTGACCAAACCAAATTTGCAGCCATACAGCAGGTGAAGGCTCCTACCACAGTTAGAGAGCTCCAGAGTTATTTTAGAATGTGTGGATACTATAGACAGTATATTAAAAATTACTAAGTCATAGCATTACCCCTTACCCAACTGAATAGGAAAGATGTTGCTTTTGTCTGAAATAGTGAAAGACAAGGGCTTTTGACACCATGAAACATTGTTTGATTTCAGCACCAATTTTTGATTTACCTGACTTTAATCAACAAGTTGTTTTATACACTGATGCCAGTTTTATTGGTCTTGGTGCTGCCCTCCATCAGAAACAAGTGATGAATGATAAAGTATCAGAAGTAGTAATTTGTTATATTTCAAGAACCTTGAGAAATAGTGAATTGAAATATGGTGCCATTCAACTAGAATGTTTAGCAGTAGTGTGGGCTCTAGAGAAGTTAAATTATTACCTGGATGACCAGAAATTTGAACTTGTCACTGACTGCAGTGCAGTTAAATCCCTCTTAAACTTTAAAACACATAATAGAAATATGTTCAGATGGCAGCTAGCTGTCCAAGAATCAAGAGGGAGAATGACAATAATTCATAGGGCCAGTATTTTTCTCTCAAATGTGGATATTTTATCAAGGTTACCTTTGCCAAATGATGACTTAAATCCTGCATATTATCCTGAAGATGAAATTATTCATATTCATGGGATATATGTGGTTGATAAGGAGGAAGAGCTATTACAGCTTATTCTGGATTCATATGATAAGGACACTGACTTAAAAAAGTTATGTACCATATTAAAGATCCAAAAAATTGTTCAATAGAAGCATTAATTAAAACCCTTCCACCAAAGTACCAGAAGGCTTTGGAAAAAGGTAAATTTTAAATTGATGAAGGATATCTATATTATAGAAGAAAGTTGAGTAATGTTATTGTTATTCCTCCTTCTATGAAAGAGATCATCTTGAAAATTTTTCATGATGACATATTGGCTGGACATTTTGATCCTGAAAAAACAATGATCAGAATTAAAAACACTTCTTGGTGGGTTAATATGTCTAAAGACACCAAACTATATGTTGAATACTGTGATTCTTCCCAAAAATCAAAGATTGACTGGTAGAGAGCTGGATTAATGCAACATACTGAACCTCCTGATGCACCATGGCAGATAATAAACATTGACTTTGTAACAGGATTACCCATTACGGAGAAAGACAGTTATAACTCTTGTTGGGTTATTGTGGACAGATTCACAAAAATATGTAAATTTATCCCCACCCACAAGGATGTCTCCACTAAAGAATTATCTCTCTTGTGGTGGTCTTATATGTTTAATACTGCTGGTTTTCCTAAGGCAATAATCTCTGACAGGGACCCTAAATTTACTTCTGAATTCTGCATGTCTCTGATGGGTGCTTGTGGTTGTGATCTGAAACTTTTGACTTCCCATCACCCCCAAACTGAAGGATTAGCCTAAAGGATGATTTAGAACTTAGCAGACATGATAAAAAGGTATTGTGCCTTTGGCCTTGAGTACAAAGACAATGACAGATTTACTCATGATTGGGTTACCCTACTTCCTGGTTTGGAATTTGCTTATAATAGCACTGTTCATTCTGTTAATCAGAAAAAGCCTTTTGATCTCTGTCTTGGATATGTTCCAAATACTCCTGCCCAAATTCTCAATAATAAAATAACTAAATTGGATTTATATCCTGGTGTAAAATCTTTTCTTCAAATGCAACAACTTTGAAAAAGTCATGCTCAAAAATTTATTGAAAAATCCTTTGAATATGAGAAGAAGAGATGGGACAAATCCGATAAAGAATACACTTTTAAAAAGCTTGATGAAGTACTGATTTCCACAGTCCACTTCAATTTACAAGGTAATAACAATTTAAAATACCCATTTGTAGGTCCATTTGTTTTCAGAAGAATAGTTGGGGATAATGCAGTTGAAGTTATCTTGTATTCTCAATATGACAGAAAACATCCTGTTTTTCCAATATCTCTTTTGAAAACTTATACATCCAATAGTGTTTTTTTCCCCAAAAGGAGAGGAAGACCAAATAAAACACCTAACGAAATTACTGAGACAGCAGAAATTTATAAGATTATAAATGACAGAATAGTTACTGCTGAAAAAAGTACAGAATTCTTATTGAGATTCAAGAATAAATCTTCTGAATATGATTCTTGGATACCTGGGAAGGAGATATCTAATCTTCCTACTCTGCTAAAGAAATATAAAAAGAAAAAATCATATCATTTTTTTATAGTTTTTTTATAGCGGGGAATGTCAGCCAGGCTGCTAGACTCACCCAGTAAAAAAATTAATTATTTCCTGGGATGAAGCCACCCCTTTTTTATTTTATATTTATTAATTTTATTTTATTTACTTTAAATTTACTTGTAATAAATCAACTAATTACAAAGAAGTAAAATTAGTAAATAATTAAAATTAATATTTTTTGTCCCTTATATTTTATTTCCTAACACCGTGCTCAATGACAAGTTGAGAGAAATAAATATTAATATTAAAATAAAATTTAAATACAAAAACTAAAATAATTATATACAAGAAATTCAAATTACCTATTTAAAAATGACACTTACATTAATTTCTAAATAAACCAATTTATTTCTGATGTATACAGTAAATACATATTTTTAACACTTTCTTTCTAGAACAAGCTTATTATTTGAAAATATTTTTCTGGAAAATTATTCTTCTTCTTTTATACTTCTGTATATATGATATTTTTCCTCCATGCTTTGTCTCTCTTTTTCCTACATAAGGCCTACTTTTTCTGGTTGTTTTGATTCATTCCTTACTTACTTTTTTATTTTATTAAATCATTTAAATTAAACTATTTATAAATATTATTTATTATTTCAGTACTTACAACATAGTAGCTCTAAATCATAAGTTATAATAATAATTATAACAATTCTACCTCTTTAAATTTGAGTAAATAAAATAAAAGAAAACATACATACTCTTGACTTTGAACACCCCAAAATTTTACCTATCACCGCCATTGGACTTCTGTTAAAAATCTTCTAGACATCAGGACCCTTCAAAATATTTTTCTTTATATATTAATACTCATTAAAAAGGTAAAAAAGATTATTATTATTATTACTTTAAAGACTTAGAAATAGGCGGTTGTAAATACTAAGTTGGTAATAGTAGTAATAGAATGGGTTGTAAATATAATATTGTTTGTAAAGTAAGTAAGAATGGAATGAATAAAAATAGCCAGATTAAGGGGCCTTATATAGGAAAAAAGGAAAGAAACTACAGATCAAAAATTCTATATACATGAGTATCAGAGAAAGAACAATTCCACTTATAGAAATTTCAAATATTCAAAGTTTTTCTATAAAGAATGTACCCATATTTGGTATTTATCTGTATATGTCCATTTTATTGGATTTATTTTAAATTTTTGTAAATGTCAAATAAAAATATAAAATTTTGATTAAATATTCAGTATTTTTAGTTTTCTTTTCAGCTGCCATGAGGACACTGTCAAAGAATAAAAAATATGAGGAAAAAATAGAATTATATCTTTACTTATTTTTACTTATTAATTAGTTAAAATTGCATAAGTTATTTATAAAATAATTATAACTAACTTAATGAGAGGTAAAGGTGTATCTCTACTCTAGTAAATAATTAATTATTCACTGTGTAAGTCTAGTAGCCTGGCTGACAAAAATAAAATTATATAACAATATTTTTTAAATAATATTTTATATTAATTTTATTCTATATATACATTTAAATAAAATATAAAAATATATTCTATAAAAATGTTTTTATATTTTATGCACTTAATAGGAGGTATCAATGTTCAGGGATCCGCAATTAGGGATCAGGAATTTTTTTTCCCGGAATCAGAAATTATTAATTGTGGATAAGGAATCCAAGATAATGCATTATCCCGCCTCTTATACCCCAATTTCCATTCCTAATTCCTCATCCCAAACTCATCTCATCCATGATGAATTTGCAAGAAATTCACATGACTCATAATTGCTGATGCCATCCTTAAGTCTTTTCTCACTCTATGCTACTTAATTTTGGTGGCAAACACTTAAGTTTTTTTTCTATCTATACACCCCAACTGCACATTTGGCAGTGAATTCCCACTTCCCTCATCACATAACCCTTCCACCAACAACAATGAAACACCTCTCTACTAGGAAGCTACTTCACTCAACAATGAATGCTATTACTTTTCTTTTAGTTCTTTACTATAAATCTGACTCTGATTTGGAAGATGCTTTAGCTTATATGTGTTTTCTTTCCAAAATGTGTTACATCATCACCAGGGGGCCGAATCTTTATCATGATCCCCAATATGATCTGGCCTCCATTCTCAACATTCCTCATTTAAACTTCACCCAAATTTTTGGAACTTCTCCCTATTCTTTCTTCAAACTTCATCAACTCATCTCCAATCATCCTATCTTTTATAACAATTCCCATAACAAACAGTGTAATCCTGCCATCCAACTTGCTGTTGCACTATGTCTCTTTGGCTCAAATTGAGACAGTGCTGCTGTAAGACGTTTGGATAATCTCTTTAACATAGGATATGGTACCGTGATATTATACACTAAGCGCTGTATGATTGCTATCCTTTCCCTCAAGTCTAAAAAACTTTCTTGGCCAACTCCAGAACAGCTACTTGAATCCTCTCAAGTAATGCAAGCTGAAGGTTTCCCTGGCTGTGTAGGATTTGTTGATGGAACAACTATACCTTTGAGTTAAAAGCCTGCTCATGATGGCAACCATTATTTTGATTGCAAAAAAAGGTTTCTTTAAAATCTTCTCCAATTTCTTATCCTTCATAAACTAACTTTTTATCTTCTTTCTAGATACTCTATTGCTGTTCAACTTGTATGCAATGTCAATAAAAAATTTATTGCTTTTCATAGTGGCTGGTCTGGCTCATGTCATGACTCTTCTGTCTTCCAAAGAATGAGGATTTCTCAAGCCCCTGACTCATACTTTGACGAATATCAGTACCTCCTTGCAGACTCAGCATATGCAGGTGGAAAGTACATTATACCTGCTTTCCGTGGTGCAAGTTTAGAAAGTGACCCCAAAACTGCCTTTAATTATCACCTTGCCCAATCAAGAGTACAAATTAAACATGCTATAGGTATTTTAAAGGGACGATTTTCTAGTCTTCAGGAGCTCAGAATCCAATTTCAAAAAAAATTGGAGATCAAAACTGCAAATCATTGGATCATGACTTGCATTATACTCCAAAATATCCTAGCTGATGTAAAGGATGAGTGTAATGATCTTTATGAAGAAGAGGATCCTGAACCAGCACCAGCTCACCCCTCCCTTGAATCACAAAACATTCATTCAACCGGCATACGCTCTGTCATTATGCCTATTAATCTCCAACATTTATCTTCACCACCCTTATAAATTATTTTTTTGTACTCTCCAAATGTCCTCTTTGTGTACTTTATTCATTTGGTTTGGTATTTTGGTTTTTTGCATATTCATTTTTTTTTGGAATTTACGGTGAATATCTTTTTTTTGGATGGCTCATTGGTTTTCTTTCACCAGCTCAACATGAAATAACATATTTTGTCAAGGGGTCCCTTTGGTCTAGAAGATTTATTCGAGGTTTATATGAGGTTTTTTGAGTGGTTTTTGGACTTTCAAGGCAAGGTATGTATTTTCTTAATCTAATTGATTACTTTACTCAATTTTAAGAAGAGGTAAATTTTAATATTATTATAAATTATATCTTTTTAGAACTACGGTGATGTAAATACTAATGATTATAAAGTATAGTAATAAATTGGTTTAACTAAAGTGTTATAAAAAATTGTAAAGTAAGTAAGGAATGCCTCAAAAAGACAAAAAGAAAAGGCCTTTTATAGGCAAAATGTGAGAAAATAAAACACGGAATTACTGTCAGCCTGTATATCTCCAGAACTGAGTAAAAAGTAATTATAAGTTATGTTAAACACATGAACTATACATGGGAATAATAAATAAGAGTACACAAATAGTATACATAAGTAAAATTATGATAATACACAAAAAAATGCCATTATAACACCTTATATACACGCATATATCCACCTTTTATAGGTCTTATGTACTTAATATTAAGTTGGAATATGTTAGGGTAATCTTAAGAACCTTAAGTATAAGGCTACATAATTTTTAAGTACACTTAAAGCTGTTATATTCATTGTTTTATGCAAAAAACAAGAAATGCGCTTTATTTCACTTAAAAGTTGACTATATGCGCTATAAAATTGAGAATATCAAAATTGCGCTTTGACAGATCAATTGGGCTCATTTAAAACTATTGATTTGGCTATTTAAATGCATAAAAATAACACTTTTCAAATTTGGTGTTTTTTATGCCAGAAATGGCTTCTGTGTACTGGCCACATACTGCCTGCTTTTTTCCCGTGTGAATAGCTTCATTTTTAGCAAAGTTAGCTTTTTCACACTATAATTACCCCACATTCTACGCCCACTGTGGGGAAACACACTAAAATAGGCGACAGGCGCTTATTTAGTGTCCTAGCTTAATTAATAATGCATTGACCTTGTTTATATGCACTAATTTCATTAATAACCTCACTCTTGGCACTTTATTTCATCACCACGCTTAAATTCGCCTAATTTTAGTCAAGGATTTACCGGTGCAAGAGCCTGCCAAGAACTGCATGTAGTTACCCCACATCTCACGCTCTTTTTTAAGTTTTTGGGTGGTTTCTCAGTCAATTTTGGTTATTTTTGAATGGGAATTTCACGTAGTATAATGTCAGGATTAGCCCCATTATTTCTACAGTAAATCCCCCTTATTATTAAGCTATTATTAAACTTAAAAAGTCTCCTTTAGTCTTTAATATTATTGTTTAATACGCATATACTCTCTTTTTGTCTTTTTCTTTAATTTTGATGGATTTCCCTTATTATTACAGGATTTTGGCGGTTGTTACTCTTCTAATTATGTCATGGGTTACTGGGAATGTTGATGGGCATGTCAATTAGTTGTTTAGAGGCGTCATTAACTGTGTATTGGGTGGTACATCAAGGGAATCATTGGGGAACTCAGTGTGTATAAAAGGAGGAGGTTTTTGGGTTGTGTTTCTTCATTCTTTATCATTACAATTTAACCAATATAACCAAATCAATTACAATACATATCAATTAGTACTTTTATAAGACTTTTGAATAGTATCTGAATTTATATAATCTATTTTTCTACCAACTATAAAGATTGTAAGCCATATATAAGAATAGTGAGAATTATATTACTGAGACCTTTATATTTGATTATATTTTACAACTTAGTGGATTAAAACTACAGTATTCATATAGGACCATTAAAATCTTCTAGACAACTGACTATTAAAGCTAGTTCAGGTCCTTGTACTTGACCTTAGCCTGACAATTGGGGACCTTTCCTCAAGAATTCTGTTATAATCCAGTAAGTGACATTTTCAAAGAAGGTACACGTAAATAATATCCCTATAGAAATATTTGGATAATTACAACAGGTTGGGGTCACTTATATAGTGATTTCAGAAAAAGAAGCCCTGTTATATAATAAAATTGTGATATTGAATCATCAATTTTACCACTAATTTAACATATAATTGTTCTTAGTGGGAGTCTGTCAATAGACCAATTAAATTTGTGATCTTTGCAGATAATAACCAATTAAACTGATTAATTGTTTTCTTTTTACAGGACTCTTAATCCCTTTTTATTGGTTTGTAAAATTCATTTAATATTTGGAAAGAATCTTACTAACAAATTTTCTTTTTTAAATATAAATACACGGCTACATATTGTAGACCAGTTAAATCAAGTGACCACATAAAAGCATATTTGACTTTTGGCACTTAAAGATTCACTTAATACCAACAAGTAAGCAATAAAATTGTCTTCAGTGGTATTAATAAATACTGATTAAACTCCTTTTTGAAGTTTTTCAAATCTAAACTTTCAATTCTCTAAAATTCCACGTAAAAATGTGTGACAACAATGACATTGTAAGTAATAAGGCAAAACCTTATAACTCAAGAACTAGAGCTGAAAGACCTGTTTCAGGACATCCAAATGGAGGGTCAAGAATCACCAGTAACAATAAACAACACCCCACCAATGTCCATGGAGAAAAAGGAAAAGCTCTTAAAACAAATGTCAATAAAGAAGTCCAAAAACACCTTACAAGAGCAAATTCACTCCCTCTCAACCCTACTGAATACACTAACAATAAGAGTAAACAATATGTTAGACCAGATCAACAATCTGGAGAAAAGGGCGGCACAGGGCTTTATAGAAGTCAACCAGGCTCTAGTGGATATAAGGTCTCATCAACAACCAGTGGCGCCAAATACCACAGCAACACCTCCAGTCCCAGAAGAGGACCAAAAGATAACTGTAAGCAAATGTAAGTGGGATTGGTATGCCCAAAACTACAACAGTCCTCCTCAACAGGGATCCAGCAGTCACCCTTACAGGGGAAAGCCAAGGAGAGGCAGGGGAAATGGAATAAGACCGTGGTAAGTCATCCATCTTCTCAAGATCAATTATATAATCCTAACAATGAATTACTTATAGGTAATGAAATTGATAGAGAGTTATTGGATATAATTGATAAGGATTTAAAAAATTATTCATTTGAAAATAACATGTTAGACTTGTCATTACATGAGGACAATGTACATAGTTTTATTGATCACCAGGAAAATACTATTAATATAAAAATGGAATCAAATGAAGAAAAAATTGACCCTGATGATGAATCTTCTGAATTGGAAACAGACAAAATTGAATATTTTCTGAAAGAAAATCCAATGGAATCAAAAATAATTAGTAAATTATTATTGAGAATTGAAAAATTGGAAGAATTCTCTAGAGAATCCAACAATAATACAGAAAGTGTATTATTAAACATCACACAATCATTGAGTACAACAGCCAATAAGTTAAAAATTATTGAGAATTCAAATAATGAATTGATCAATGAAAACAAAAGACTAAATTCTGAGATTAAAAATTTAGAAATTAAATTAGAACATTCTCAGAATATTATGGCCACCATAGAGGGACGTGTAAAATTGTCTTTTTCAAATGTAAATGATACTTTAACTCATGTACCTGTAATAAAAGATAGGTTACAAAGAGTAGAAATTGAAGTAGCTAACATTTTGAAAAATACTGAAACAATAAAGGATAATACCTCTTATGTAGAAAGAGTACCAGTTTTTATGAAACACTCTGATGATAAACCAATGATGGAACATGAACATAGTGTCATGGGCTCTGAGAATATAAAATCAGTAAAAGATGAAATTAATGATCATCTTTCTAAAGTGAGTGAATTACTCAATATTCCTCAGGTTAGGGAAGCTAAAACTAGCCAAAAGAACTGGCCTAAGTTAGATCAGTACCCTTCTTTTGACGGGGATTCAAAATCTGATTGGCAACAATTCATACAAAGAATTGATAACTTAAAATTTTCATATAAATTACCTGATGAAGAAATTACTTCAAAGTTAATATCTTTATTTACAGATGTGGCCTTATTATGGTTTGAATCTGTATTGAGTGAGGGAATTAATTACTCCTGGAATGAATGGAAGGCACTAATTGAAAGGCAATTTGGTAGCCCAAAATTTAGAATCACTCAACAAAGACTGTATGAAAGGGCCAGATATAATCCAAATGCTGGAGATAAACCCATGGTCTTCTTAATGAATTTAATAAAAATCATGAAAGCTATGGATCCAAAAATGGATTATGAAGAGTGGAAAGAAAAAATAATATACAAATTGCCTATATCAGTTAGAGACATTATTGTAGCTAGAACTGAAACTGTCAGAGACACCTCTGGATTCATTAATATATGCAATGAGATATTATTAAACCACAAGTATGAAACCAAGTATAGTAATTACAGACAAAGTGTTGATGTGGTAAAACCTACTACAAGTAAGTTACCAGTGGAAAAGAAAAAACCTTCAGCTCCCCTTGTCCCTAAGAGACAAGAAAATAACACTTGTTACAAATGTAATGAACCTTGGGTTAAAAATCACACGTGTAAGAAAAGAATAAATGTTATTGAAACCTCACAGAATTCTGAACCTAGTAATCATGAAGATGAGAATGTGGAATCTAGTGAGGATTGCAAAAGTAACATATCTTACAGTGATGATGAAAATGAGATATTTGTATTAGAACAGGATATAATGTTCCTGAATGATGCTATACCTCATACAGACACATCTTTAACTTCCATAGAGGAAGCTGAAATAATTAAAGATGTATCTCATGACACTTACAAAATAACACCTATCAGAGCTCCTATTATCATATGTGGAAAAGAAATGAATGCCATTCTTGACACTGGGGCTGCAGGTAGTGTAGTTTCACTTAATGCATTAATGAAACTTGATAGTAAGTACCAGGAAAAACTAGAACCTGTTCAGACAAAGAACTGGAGGGGTTTTGGTTCAGTATTAAATCCAATTGGCAAATACAAAACTGCTGTATTCTTTAAATATAATAATGGATATGTTAGAGCAGTTTGTGAATTTGTAGTAATGGATAATAATAATTGTAGTGATTGGTTTATTATTGGCAATGATTTATTGACAAAATTTGGCATTAAACTAGATCCTGCAAACAGTTGTTTCACCATAGGGGTGAATGGTAAAAGAAAATTCAAAATATGTTCTGAAAATTCAGTATATGCCATTTCTCCTAGAGAAGAACAACTGCAAGGTAGAAGAACCACCAATGAAGTGGGTGAATTGGAAAATGAAATCCAAAAGGCCTCTTTCAGTCCTCAACTCTCAAAAATTGAACAAGAAGATATTTTGAGATTGATTAAATCATATCCTATGGAATTTGCTCATGGCTCAAATGAACTAGGATTGGTCAAAGACCATGAGATGAAAATCTCTCTAAGCTGTGATCTGGATAATATTCCTGGCAGCTTAAAAAAGAAACCTTACCCAGCATCTCCTGCAAAAAGGAAAGATATTGAAGACAATATAAAATTGTTGTTGGAAATGGGTATTGTTGAAAAAGTGGACACAACACCTAAGTATTGTGTCATTTCACCAGTATTAATCTCTTATGAAAAAGATAAGGCAAGATTATGCAGTGATTATAGAGCTCTGAATACATATACAGTAGATGATATTTACCCTCTACCAAGGATAGCATCTATCCATGCTACCTTACAAGGAGCAAAATATATTTCCTGTCTGGATGGGAACAAGGGTTACCACCAGATTCCTGTGGAAAGAAATTCTCAAAATTACTTATTAATAACCACACATATGGGTATATATAAGTATGTGAGAATGCCATTTGGCCCAAAGAATGCCCCTTCAGTCTTCCAAAAATTGATGGATAGTGTTTTTCATCAGGAAATGGCTGAAGGATGGCTATTGGTCTATATTTATGACATCATAGTGTTTTCAAAAACATATGATGAACATTTAAATCACCTGAAAAGAGTCTTTCAAAAAATGGATGAAATTAATATGACTATTGCATTAAAGAAATGTAAGTTTGGATTTCAATCCTTGAAAGTACTTGGACATGTTGTATCTGGATTAAAAATTTGTGTTGACCAGAATAAAGTGGCAGCAATTAAAAACATTGGGATACCTAAAAATGTAAAAGAGGTTCAAAGTTTTTTGGGTATGTGTGGATATTATAGAAAATATATTAAAAATTACCAATCCATTGCAGCCCCTTTAACAACATTAATCAGGAAGAATGAAGCTTTCATTTGGAATAATGAAAGAAAACACGCCTTTAATAAATTAAAGGAATGTTTAATGTCAGCTCCAATATTGGGACTGCCAGATTTCACCCTACCTTTTATCTTGTACACTGATGCAAGTTTCATAGGTTTGGGTGCTGCTTTACAGCAGAAACAGATAATAAATGGAAAATTATCTGAAGTAGTTATCTGTTATATATCCAGGACCTTAAGAAAAACAGAATTAAGGTATGGTGCCACACAGCTAGAATGTTTAGCCGTGGTGTGGGCTTTGGAGAAACTTCATTACTATCTGGAAGACCAGAAGTTTGAACTTATAACAGATTGCAGTGCAGTTAAATCATTACTAAACATGAAAACACCTAATAGGCACATGTTTAGATGGCAACTAGCTGTACAAGAGTACAGAGGAAGAATGAAAATCACTCACAGAGAAGGAAAATTGCATTCAAATGTGGATTTATAATCCAGAAGTCCTTTGCCAAATGATGCTGACAACCCAGCTTATGTACCTGAAAATGAGGTTATACAT
Organism: Hemileia vastatrix; assembly: GCA_030280995.1. Taxonomy (NCBI): domain Eukaryota; kingdom Fungi; phylum Basidiomycota; class Pucciniomycetes; order Pucciniales; family Zaghouaniaceae; genus Hemileia; species Hemileia vastatrix. The sequence goes on from JASXTE010000015.1 coordinate 20,139,663, forward strand.
ATATTTGGGATTTATATAGTGGATTTAGAAGAAGAGTTTATGCAAACTATATTGGAAAATTATTCATCTGATAAAGATTTGTCTAAACTATCTACCATTCTTAATGATCCAAAAAATGCCTCCATGAGTGCATTAATTAAAACCTTGCCTCCAAAGTATATAAATGCGTTGGAAAAAGGTAAACTATCAATTGAAGATGGATATATATATTACAGGAAAAAGTTAAGCAATGTAATAGTAATACCACCTTCTATGAAAGAGTTAATGTTGAGTACTTGTCATGATGACATCTTAACTGGTCATTTTGACTTTAACAAAACATTAACCAGAGTTAAAAATACAGCCTGGTGGATAAACATGAAAGAGGATGTACAAAAATACATTGAAAAATGTGACTCTTGTCAGAAATCTAAAAGATTAACTGGGAAGAGAGCTGGGTTGTTACAACAAATAGAGCAGCCAAAAGCTCCATGGGAAATTATAAACATGGATTTTGTAACTGGCTTGCCATTAGCAGGAAAAGAAAGTTTCAATTCTTGCTGGGTAATAGTGGATAGATTAACAAAAATGTGTAAGTTTATCCCTACCCATAAAGAGGTATCTGCTAAAGACTTGGCGTTACTATGATGGACTCAGATGATGAATACTGCTGGGTTCCCCAAAGCCATAATCTCTGACAGAGATCCTAAATTTACTTCAGAGTTCTGGACATCTTTGATGGAAGTATCAGGTTGTCAATTTAAATTGTCTACAGCACACCATCCACAAACTGATGGGCTGGCTGAGAGGATGATACAAACTCTAGAAGACATGATCAGAAGATATTGTGCCTTTGGATTAGAATACAAAGACAATGAGAAATTCACACATGACTGGGTAACATTAATTCCTGGCCTTGAATTTGCTTATAACAGCACAACTCATTCTGTAACAGAGAAGAAACCATTTGAACTCTGGCTGGGATATGTACCAAATACCCCAGTAAATCATTTAAATAAACTACCAAGGTTGGATATACACCCTGGCACTAAATCCTTTATTCATATGCAACAAATGTGTAGAAAGCATGCAGAAGAATGCATCCAAAAATCATTTGAATATGAAAAGAAAAGGTGGGACAAATCTCATAAAGAATTTGAATTTAAAAAGGGAGATGAAGTCCTCATATCAACACTACATTTTAACTTACAAGGTAATGTTAAATTAAAGGATCCCTTTGTAGGACCTTTTGTAGTAAATAAAATGGTTGGTAATAATGCAGTGGAAGACATATTATATGCTCCATATGATAGGAAACATCCAGTTTTCCCTATCTCATTATTGAAACCTTACCATGCAAATGATCCTGACTTATTTCCAAAAAGAAGGGGAAGGCCTAAAAAGCAACCTGAAGAAATTGTGGAAAAAGCAGAGATTGAAAAAATACTCAAGAAAAGAATCCTTACTAAAGAAAAAGGAACTGAGTATTTACTAAGATTTAAAGGGAAATCAAATGAATTTGATAAATGGATACCTGAAAAAGAAATTTCTAATTTATCCACCCTTCTTAAAATATTTAAACAGAAATAAATTTCTGTTCAACCAGCTGAGGGGTTAAAAAACCAGTACTCATAATATTTTATTATGTTTTATTTCCTTAAAGTTGAATCTTTAATGCTACAGATTTATTCTGAATACCTGAAAATTACAAATTAATAAAATAAGATGTATAACTTATCATTTTTTTATTGTTTTTTTGGGTGGGCGAGTGTCAGCCTGTATATCTCCAGGACTGAGTAAAAAGTAATTATAAGTTATGTTAAACACATGAACTATACATGGGAATAATAAATAAGAGTACACAAATAGTATACATAAGTAAAATTATGATAATACACAAAAAAATGCCATTATAACACCTTATATACACGCATATATCCACCTTTTATAGGTCTTATGTACTTAATATTAAGTTGGAATATGTTAGGGTAATCTTAAGAACCTTAAGTATAAGGCTACATAATTTTTAAGTACACTTAAAGCTGTTATATTCATTGTTTTATGCAAAAAACAAGAAATGTGCTTTATTTCACTTAAAAGTTGACTATATGCGCTATAAAATTGAGAATATCAAAATTGCGCTTTGACAGATCAATTGGGCTCATTTAAAACTATTGATTTGGCTATTTAAATGCATAAAAATAACACTTTTCAAATTTGGTGTTTTTTATGCCAGAAATGGCTTCTGTGTACTGGCCACATACTGCCTGCTTTTTTCCCGTGTGAATAGCTTCATTTTTAGCAAAGTTAGCTTTTTCACACTATAATTACCCCACATTCTACGCCCACTGTGGGGAAACACACTAAAATAGGCGACAGGCGCTTATTTAGTGTCCTAGCTTAATTAATAATGCATTGACCTTGTTTATATGCACTAATTTCATTAATAACCTCACTCTTGGCACTTTATTTCATCACCACGCTTAAATTCGCCTAATTTTAGTCAAGGATTTACCCGTGCAAGCGCCTGCCAAGAACTGCATGTAGTTACCCCACATCTCACGCTCTTTTTTAAGTTTTTGGGTGGTTTCTCAGTCAATTTTGGTTATTTTTGAATGGGAATTTCACGTAGTATAATGTCAGGATTAGCCCCATTATTTCTACAGTAAATCCCCCTTATTATTAAGCTATTATTAACCTTAAAAAGTCTCCTTTAGTCTTTAATATTATTGTTTAATACGCATATACTCTCTTTTTGTCTTTTTCTTTAATTTTGATGGATTTCCCTTATTATTACAGGATTTTGGCGGTTGTTACTCTTCTAATTATGTCATGGGTTACTGGGAATGTTGATGGGCATGTCTATTAGTTGTTTAGAGGCGTCATTAACTGTGTATTGGGTGGTACATCAAGGGAATCATTGGGGAACTCAGTGTGTATAAAAGGAGGATGTTTTTGGGTTGTGTTTCTTCATTCTTTATCATTACAATTTAACCAATATAACCAAATTAATTACAATACATATCAATTAGTACTTATATAAGACTTTTGAATAGTATCTGAATTTATATAATCTATTTTTCTACCAACTATAAAGATTGTAAGCCATATATAAGAATAGTGAGAATTATATTACTGAGACCTTTATATTTGATTATATTTTACAACTTAGTGGATTAAAACTACAGTATTCATATAGGACCATTAAAATCTTCTAGACAACTGACTATTCAAGCTAGTTCACGTCCTTGTACTTGACCTTAGCCTGACAATTACCATCCCCTAGTACAAGAGTATGGGAGGAAAAAACTTAAATAAGGAGAGTATGTGAAATAATAAGAGTAAGACTAAATAGTGCGTAAATAAAAGTATTTATTTTATTTGAAATAAAGCTATGATTTCTTTTGTCCATCACATTTCAGTGTAAGATCATTTGATTTGAAATATAGAATCAATAAAATCTAATTAAAGGAATTTGAAAAAGTATTTTTTCTTTTTATAATTTTATATATTTTTTTAATACTAATTTTTATTCCCATCTCATCTGTATTATTGAGCACGGTGTTTGTGAGTAAAAATATATGTGGGACAATTACTTATTTTTATTAATTAATTACTTAGTGTACTTAGTTAGTTAATTGTAATTAATACATAAGTATTTAATAAATAATTAATTATTAATAAGGATCTAAAAGGCGTGGCTTCACCTCAGTAAGATAATTAATTATTTTACTGGGTAAGTCTAGTAGCCTGGCTGACATATTTTGTCAGTGATTTTTTTTTTCATTCATTACTCATATCCTTTTCATCCTCTCCTCAAACATCACTCAAATATTTTGGTTACTTTTATTTTCTCAACTCATCTCACCAGGTAAGTCTTTTTTTTTCTTTTTTCTTGTTTTTTATTTGCTAATCATGAATTTTTTTATTTTTTTTTTTTTGTTTTTTTTTTTGTTGTTTTTTTTTTTTGTAAGTCCTTTTTTTTATTTTCAAGGTTAGACTAATTTTTTTTTCTCTCTTTTTTCTCTTTTTTTTTTTTTTTCTCTCCTTCACCCTCTTTAGCTGCCTCACTTCACCCCTTTTCTTCTCTCTTTACCTGCCTCAAGTCCCCCTTATTTCACCCTCTTTACCTGTCCCAAATCCCCCCTTTCCCCCCTCTTTAGATGCCTCATGACCCCCCCTTCCCCTCTCTTTAGGCGCCTCATTACCCCCCCTTCCCCTCTCTTTAGGTGCCTCAACCCTCCCCCCTTCTCTTCTCTTTAGCCGCCTCAAACACCCCCCTTAATCCGCCTCTACCCCCCCTCCTTCTTAACGAACGATCCGTAACAATCATTTGTTAAGGAGGGGGGGCTAGAGGTGGTTTAAGGGGAGGGGAAGGGGGGGCTTTGAGGCGGCTAAAGAGGGGGGGAAAGGGGGGGGTTGGGACATATAAAGAGGGGTAAAGGGGGGTTTTGAGGCAATTAAGGAGGGGGTTTCAGGGGGATTTGAGGGGGGTTTTGAGGCAAGGAGGGAGGGATTTTATAGGGGATTTCAGAGAAATAAAGGGGTGGGAAGGGGACTTTTATGGAAGCTAAAGAGGGGTTACCTACTTTCTAAAAAACATACTTAAAATTTGTTTTTTGTAATTTTTTTTTTTTTTGGCAGAATTTTAGAAAAAAAAAAAATCTTTTACATTCTGTTAAGGTCTTTCCCTGTAAATTACAAAACAAAAAAGGTTTATATTTTAATTTTTAATTTTTATTCCAAATAATTTTACTGAATTTAATTTTTTTTTTTTTTAATTTATTTGCTTTGATTTTTCTTTTACTGATTTTTTTTTTTAATTTTTTTTTAAATTATTTTGTCAGGATTTTCTATGAAGGTTTTTTTTAACCAAACTTCAGGTTTTCTTTTGTATTTTTTTTTTTGAAATAATTTTTACTGAAAATTATTATATTTTTTTTTGTTTTAAAATTTTTTTTTTAATTTTTTTAAAAGGATTTTGCTTTAAATTTTATTCTAAAAGATATTATTATGTGAGTTTTTTTTTTAAAAAAAATGTGTTGAATTTTTTTTTGACATTTAAATTTTTTTCAGATCAAAAAAATTTCTTTTTATTGAGATTAACCCCTTACTTCTCTATCATCTTCATCTTTATCCTCTTTATCATCTTCATCTTTATCATCTCTATCATCTTCTTCAAAATTAACTTCAATACAATCATCTTCTAAATCATCAAAAAAAATAATGATAATCAGTCTTATCAGCTGGTTGTCTAGAAGAAGGAGGAAAAGGAGAAAAGGAATAGAGAAATAATAAAGATATTTCTATAATAAATGATAGCTTAAGAAAGTAAGAGAGAAAAATAAAGAAATTCTACAACAAGATTTGAGCAGTGACACAACAGTGAGGTTCAATCTATAATATTTAAATCTTGTAAGTTATATAGCAGTGTGCAGTTCACAATTATAATTATTAATAGGCTTATAGCAAACTTAGATAATTTATTTACTTTTAAATTTAGACTTATAATGCTAATAAAAAATAAAGTAAATGTAATATATTTAAAATTGTATTTGAGTTGAGTGTATAATAAGTGATAGAGCTACAGGGGGTTTCCCAAGGCCCTTATATAGGCAAGGGGCCCGCTGAAGTGCCATAAAAAATTATGTTCTATAAAAAATAAAATAAGAAATAATTAATAGTTAAAATTAAGTGTACCAAAGCTGTAAGGGAAAAAATATAAAACAATTAATTAAAAACTAAGTAAGAGCCCAAAAAATCTACCAATTTAACCCCAAACAAATCTTTAAAATAAGTGAGTAATTAAATAAGATTGACACACTTGAAGTATTAACTAATTCAATTTATAACATGTTTTATAATTGCCCATCTTAAGTGAAACATAAAAATTAAACTATTTTAATATAATAATTAGTATAATTAATTAATTAAGTCTGAAAAATAAGATATTAATTAATATAACCCATTTTATTAGTGTAAGAATTAAATTAAGTTAAAACAATTTATTAATTTAATATTATTACTAAATTTCATAATAAAACATTTGTAATTAATTAAATAATATGTTTTAACTAATTTTATACCTTAATGAAATAATTATAAGTCAAAAAAGCGCTCAATATTCATAATTCACATATGATATGAAAGTTTTATTTAATACTTTAATTTTATTTATTTATTTAATTATATTACAAGTTAATATTTTGATTTTTTAACTATAATATATTAAATAAATTAATTAATAATTTACAAGTATTAAATACATAATAATGTGCCAACATCTTATATAATATAAAGTGTTTTATGAGTTCTAATTTTATCTATAATTTATTAAATAATAAATTTAATATAACCCTTATTTTAGTTATATTATAATACAATTGTTATATAATTTTATTATGCAATATAATATTAATTTATATACATAAAATGCATAATTTTTGGCCCTCATTAAGCTCCAATAGATTAACATACAATTTACTGGGCTCGGGGTATAGCCTGTCTGACAAGTCTCATCAGAATAAAAGATATCTGAAAAAAAAATTCATCTTCTAAATCATCAAAAAAAATTAAAGATAATCAGTCTCATCAGAAGAAAAGATATCTGAAAAAAAATATTCTCTGTGAAAGTTTTTTTTGTCATATCCCAAACATTTTTTTTCATAAAACTAAAGTAGATAAAAAAAATCAATATCCAAAAAAATTACCAGAAGATATCAAATATCTAACTAAATTTGGAGATGATTGAGTTGTTGCAGTTATCAGTAATACTTATGAGGCTCAATTCATTTTGGAAGTTCATTCATTTGATGGTGTAAAAGATGAATCTTTTAATCAACTATCTGATCTTATCATAACTCTTTATCAAATGGCTTTGGTTTGTTTACCTATAAGTAATACAAATTTGTTGGGTGGTATCATGATTGGATTTGGTTGGAGACCTGGTTTTGTTAAAAGATATTCTCTTGGTATGTATAATAATTTTTGTTCCATTCTTAATATCATTTCACTTATTTCAATTATATAGGCATATATTCATTGCTCAAGAATATCACTAAATCTCAAAAAGATGAAGATTTTCACTTATGGGACACTCTACCTTCCTTTAACTCTTTTCTTGCTCTTCGACTCAAAAAGCTCTATAATAAAGCATTTGAAAAAAATCATGAACTTGCAACCAAATTTGGAATACCAGATTGGTGTGACTCCAAATGGGAATATATCACCCACAAATATCTTCTATTTTCTAATGTTATTATCACTCATTCTGGATTCCACAATAGGATTCATATCAATGGGAATGACACCAATTTTATTACTTTTGGTATATTCTCATATATCAATCCGATAACTGGCCAACCAATGCCATCTCCAGCTAAAATCAAAGGACATGGTTTATATTTTCCAGACCACCGGTGCATCATTGATTTTGGTTTTTAAAATGGTATCATCAAAACTATTTGGAATTCTTCTCAGGATAATTATCAAACGACCAAAGCTCCTCCTGGTTTGGAATCCTGTCAAGATTTCACACATTTTGGTTGCTCATTTCAAATCAGTCATAAGTTGATTCAAAGAATCAACAAGGTAAAGAAAGAAGGTAAAGTTAATCGATTTAAAAAAAATCATCCAGATCCAAAAAGTATGGAGATTAGAGTTGTCATCAAAAAAATTATATTTTTTCATAAAATTTTAATGAATATTTTTTATATATCAATTTTCTCAACTAAAGTGATGAGCCAATGACCTTTGGTTGTATAACAGGTAATCATGATAACATTTATTTGTTTCATGGGGTTCTTCTAGCCTATACCTGTGGAAAGTCCCAAACCTTTGTTTCTAGATTTGATCTGCATTTTGGCTTGAGGAATTGTCATTACTTTAAACTAGGGAAATTGATATATATTAGATATTTATTTAATAATTTATGTAATTATATTCAATTTAGATGACTTCCACCCCTTAATTCAATAAAATGCAGGGGGGGGGGGGGGGGGGGTATTGCCAAATTTTCAAATCTGACATTCAAAATTGAAGACTTGTAAAAATTTTGGTGATACCCACCCCTTGCTTCAATAAAATGTAGGGGGGGATATTGCCAAATTTTCAAATGTAACATGTAAAATTTTTGACTTGTAAATATTTTGGTGAAAAAATTTTGGTGATACCCGTCCCTTACTTCAATAAAATCCAGGGGGGTATTGCCAAAATTTCTTATAAGACTTGTGAAATTCTTGACTTGTAAGAATTTTGGGGATACCGGTAAAATTCAGGGGGTAGTAAAGCCAAAGTTTCATATAAGACTTTCAAGATTCATGACATGAAAGAATTTTGGTGATACCCACCCCTTACTTCAAAAAAATCCAGGGGTGGGGGATCGTCAAATTTTCAAAGGAGACATGACAATCTTTTATAAAAAAAGAATATTTAACATTAAAATACAAATATTCAAGTAATGATTGATAGAGTAATGAAATACATGAAATTATTGTAAATTTTATGTACAAATAAATATGAACAGTTGAAGTGTGAGAGAAATAAAACCAACTAGTCATCCAAAAATATCTTTAAACATTCAATTTTCTCAACAGATTTATTAGCTTTAACACATTCTATCAAGAAATCTTTCTTTTTGGAATTTTCTTCATGATCAAACTTATATTTCATCTGCTCTAATAGGTTTTGATGTTCGAGTGTTTTCTCCTCTTTTTTTATTTTTCAATACTTAGAGTTAACTCAAACTTCTTCTCCTCTAAATCTTGGGCCCGATCATCTTTCCGTAAAGAGAGCTTGTACTTCCTCTCCTCCAAATCTTGGGCCCGATCATCCTTCTGTAAAGAGAGCTCGTACTTCCTCTCTTCCAAATCTTTTAGCCTATCATCCATCCTTAAAGAGAGCTCATTTTTCTTCTTTTCAAAGCTTAGAGTCTCTTTAGAAATTTCCACTTGTTCTAGAGTGATAATAAAAAATAATATAAAGTAGAAGAAAAAAAACATACCTGAGTTAGATTGGGTTAGTTTATATCACCATAAGTATCTGTGGAAAGGATATCTAGATTTTTCTTATTCAAATGAGGGGAGGCTTGAGTGGAGGAAGAGGATGGCAAAATATTTGCTTCAACATCATGTTTGGAGATAGGATCTTCTCCATCAAACATGTTTACAGGATTAATATTGGCTCACTCTCCAAAAATTGCATCCATCTCTTTAAAGTAAGGACATAAATATTCAAGTTTATTGTCTATGGATTTGATACCCTTAGTTATATCGATGTCGGTAACCCCAAAACCAGTGGAAGATGAAAGAACCTTTGCCTTCTTGTATTTGACTTGGTAATGCTTGAAGCGTTCAGAAATCTGTTTAGGAAAAAGATAAAACCTTCCCTTGGTCTTATTCCATAATTCATTTGCCATTAGAAGATAGCCATTAACTTTTGATGCTGGGGGCTGTCCTACTTTAGTTGCATACTCAGTACCAAAACAAGAATCATAGTTAGATTTGGTTTTCAGCCATTTGATAAGAATGAGATGATCATCTTTTTTTAATTGAACAGTCTTAGATTTCTCAGCTGAGTGGGGGAAAGAGGGAGTAGTGGGATTTGAAGAACAACTGGGTGATGGCTGCCTTTGAGAAGATCTAGGACAATGAGGCATGTTAAAATATAAATGAAGATGAAGAGGAGCAGAAAAAAGCAGATGAGATAGAGAGATGAAAAGGAGCAGAAACAAGCATATGAGATAGCAAGATGAAAAGGAGCAGAAACAAGCAGATGAGATGGTGAGGGGTTCTGAGCGGATAGAATGAACAGGATGGTATGAGAATGGGAGTGCACAGCAAGGTACAAGGCATATCCAGAGAGTAGTCCATGATGTGGTTATGGCAGAATGTAGGTCAAGATGTGGATATGACAGAAAGTTGTCCAAGATGTGGTTATGAAAAATTGAGTTAAAAAATGTCAGATAAGAGGTGAACATTGACATGTAAAGTGTCTAATAACCCAATTATTAGCAAAAATAATTGTGGAAGATAATTGGGGTATGCAGATTATTTTCTGCAATTAATTTAATTGCGGATTGGTCAACATTCATACCCCCTAATGATTATAAATTAATAATTAATTAATTACAAAATATTATAAGTAATAAGATCAACTTATAATTTAATTATTTATTTATTTAATTATATAGATTAAATCATAAAAATAAAAATACTTTACAAAGTTATTGAGCACTCTTTTTACTCAAAATGGGGTCAATAAATCAATAAATAAATAAATTAAAACAAGAAAAACACTTGATTTGATTATTTTAATAAAAAAGTGCTTTTATTAAAAACTTACTTGTTGAAATTTGAATGGTTATTATACTAGAACAATTATTTATTTTAATTTCTTAATATTTTTTTAAACTATATTAACTAAGTATAAAAAATTTTACATCAAAATTAGTATAATTTTCTTTTTTCACTGAAAATTGAACTTTTAACAATACAGAAAAATGTAATGTGTTTTGTAATTACTATAGTTAAATTTTTTCTGTTGTTTACCAAATCAATATCCTAGTTAAAGTATTGCATTGTTACCGGGTTTAAATAAATGGATACAAAGGGTTCTTGTCAGCCAGGCTACTAGACTTATCCAGTAAAATAATTAATTATCTTACTGAGATGAAGCCACACCTTTTTTTTTAATTCTTATTAATAATTAATTATCTATTATTTACTTATGTATTACTTACAATTAACTAGCTAGGTACAATAATTAAATTTAGTAATTAATAAAAATTAATAAAGGTCCCATATATTTTTACTCCCTAACACCGTGCTCAATAATAAAGTTGAAAAGGGAATAAAAATATTATTAAAATATTAAAAATCTAAAAAAATTCAAATTTCTTTATTAATAAATTTAAAATTCAGTTAAAATAACATTTTAAATCAAATGTTCTATACTAAGTGTGACAATCTAAGGGAACTCAAGATTTATATCAAATAAATATGATACCTTTTAGTGATGCATCATTATAGTATATCTTTTTTATATTCACATACTCTTTTTTCACTAAGTTTTTCTCTCACACTCTCTTATTGGATGTTGTTAACTCCATGTGTTATCTCTCACCATTTGCCTATAAAAGGCCCTCTCCTTTTGCACTTTTTAGACATTCTTTTTTTACTTGACAATTTAATAACATATCTATTAGATACAATACTTATTACTATTTTTATAGGTTTAGTATTTACATTACCGTAATTCTAAAATATAAATCATAATAATATTTTAAACCCCTACCTCTTATATATTGAGTAAATTAATCAAAAGAAATAAAACTACATACCTTGACCTTAAAAGTCCAATATTCCACTTAAACGCCCCATTAGACCTCCAATTGAACCTTCTAGAACAAAAGACCCATTGATAGTTCTTCTATTCTGTTTTTGTAAATAGTTTCATAGTAAACCTTATTTCTTTGTAACCCTTCATTTAAATTTTTTCTCCTCTTTTACACACTTAGCAATGTCTAAGAGGGCTGCATTTGCCTATTTTAAGTTTTTTTTCTCACTTTGGAGTCTGCTTTACTTACATTAAATTACAATTTACAATTAACATTTTTTGTTTCATTTATAAATCTCTTTCTATCAATTTTTATTTTGTTTAAACATACTAAAATTTCAAAAATAAATCTATGTACAGGTTGCTCTAATAGTGGATCAATTCTTTGATTTTTTTTGTGATAGTAGAGAAAATAAAAACTACTTGTTAAAATAAAATTTTCATGTCTAAAGGTTTCTTGTCTTAAACTCCTTATTTTCCTTATTAAGATCTTGTAGTTAATTTCTGTTGCTCTTCTTTTCTTCTTAGTTCCTTTTTTCCTTCTCTTTATGTTGTATTTTTCCTTCTTCTTCTAGACAACCTTCCAAAAATTCAACCCAAGTGACATGCCCCAAAATTTTCATAATCATTCCAAGGGAATAATCAAATTTCAAACAAAGTTACTATTAAAAAGTAAGGATGGCCCATAAAATAATTATGATTAGAAATATCAGGTGAGAATAGGCAGATATGAGGTAACATAAGGTTTGTAGGCGTGTGGTAAAGGTGACACAAATCTTTATGAAACAAATAAAAAAATGTAAAAATTTAAAAATTTAAAAATTTAAAAATTTAAAAATTTAAAAATTTAAAAATTTAAAAATTTAAAAATTTAAAAATTTAAAAATTTAAAAATTTAAAAATTTAAAAATCAAAAAGAAAATCCCCAAAATAGTCCAAAAACACATAAAAGCAAGTGGAAATTTCTCAGAAGCTTTTTATGAATTGTTTCCAAATAATTCTGAAGCAATTTAGCAAAAAAAAAATAAATAAATAAAAATAAAAAGAGAGAACCCCTAAAAATGTCCTTGAAAACAATAAAAATCTATAAAACATGAAAAAAAAGATTGAGAAACAAGAAGAAAAAAGGAAGTAAAACAAAGGGAAAAAAATTAAAAATGTAAATAAGTGAAACAAATGAAAATAAAAAATGTAAAAAAAATGTAAAAAAAAATTTAAAAAAACTAAAAAAATTAAAATGTAAAAAAAAATAAAAAATTTAAAAAAAAAATTAAAAAAAATTAAAAAATTAAAAAAATTAAAAATTAAAAAAATATAAAAATAAAAAATAAAATAAAATAATAAAATAATAAAATAATAAAATAATAAAATAATAAAATAATAAAATAATAAAATAATAAAATAATAAAATAATAAAATAATAAAATAATAAAATAATAAAATAATAAAATAATAAAATAATAAAATAATAAAATAATAAAATATAAAATAATAAAATAATAAAATAATAAAATAATAAAATAATAAAATAATAAAATAATAAAATAATAATATAATAAAATAATAAAAGAAATAAATAAATAAATAAATAAAAAATTAAAAAATTAAAAAAATTAAAAAATTAAAAAATTAAAAAATTTAAAAATTAAAAAATTTAAAAATTTAAAAATTTAAAAATTTAAAAATTTAAAAATTTAAAAATTTAAAAATTTAAAAATTATAATATTAAAAAATTTTAAAATTTAAAAATTAAAAAATTAAAAACAAATTTTAAATTTAAAAATTTAAAAATTTAAAAATTTAAAAATTTAAAAATTTAAAAATTTAAAAATTTAAAAATTCAAAAATTCAAAAATTAAAAAATTAAAAAATTAAAAATTTTAAAATTTTAAAATTTTAAAATTTAAAAATTTAAAAATTTAAAAATTTAAAAATTTAAAAATTTAAAAATTTAAAAATTTAAAAATTTAAAAATTTAAAAAATTTAAAAATTTAAAAATTTAAAAATTTAAAAATTTGAAAATTTAAAAATTTAAAAATTTAAAAATTTAAAAATTATAATATTAAAAAATTTTAAAATTTAAAAAATTTTAAATTTTAAAAATTAAAAAATTAAAAAATTAAAAACAAATTTTAAATTTAAAAATTTAAAAATTTAAAAATTTAAAAATTCAAAAATTCAAAAATTTAAAAATTTAAAAATTTAAAAATTTAAAAATTTAAAAATTTAAAAATTTAAAAATTTAAAAATTTAAAAATTTAAAAATTTAAAAATTTCAAAATTTAAAAATTTAAAAATAAAAAAATAAAAAAATTTAAAAATTTAAAAATTTAAAAATTTAAAAATTTAAAAATTTAAAAATTTAAAAATTTAAAAATTTAAAAATTTAAAAATTTAAAAATTTAAAAATTTAAAAATTCAAAAATTTAAAAATTTAAAAATTTAAAAATTTAAAAATTTAAAAATTTAAAAATTTAAAAATTTAAAAATTTAAAAATTTAAAAATTTAAAAATTTAAAAATTTAAAAATTTAAAAATTTAAAAATTTAAAAATTTAAAAATTAAAAAATAAAAAAATTTAAAAATTTGAAAATTTGAAAATTTAAAAATTTAAAAATTTAAAAATTTAAAATATTAAAAATTTAAAAATTTAAAAATTTAAAAATTTAAAAATTTAAAAATTTAAAAATAAAAAAATAAAAAAATAAAAAAATAAAAAAATAAAAAAATAAAAAAATAAAAAAATAAAAAAATAAAAAAATAAAAAAATAAAAAAATAAAAAAATAAAAAAATAAAAACATAAAAAAATAAAAAAATAAAAAAATAAAAAAATAAAAACATAAAAAAATAAAAAAATAAAAAAAATAAAAAAATAATAAAATAAAAAAATAAAAAAATAAAAAAATAAAAACATAAAAAAATAAAAAAATAAAAAAAAATAAAAAAATAAAAAAATAAAAAAATAATAAAATAATAAAATAAAAAAATAAAAAAATAAAAAAATAAAAAAATAAAAAAATAAAAAAATAAAAAAATAAAAAAATAAAAAAATAAAAAAATAAAAAAATAAAAAAATAAAAAAATAAAAAAATAAAAAAATAAAAAAATAAAAGAATAAAAACATAAAAACATAAAAACATATAAACATAAAAAAAATTTAAAAATTTAAAAATTTAAAAATTTAAAAATTTAAAAATTTAAAATTTTAAAAATTTAAAAATCTAAAAATTTAAAAATTTAAAAATTTAAAAATTTAAAAATTTAAAAATTTAAAAATTTAAAAATTTAAAAATTTAAAAATTTAAAAATTTAAAAATTTAAAAATTTAAAAATTTAAAAATTTAAAAATTTAAAAATTTAAAAATTTAAAAATTTAAAAATTTAAAAATTTAAAAATTTAAAAATTTAAAAATTTAAAAATTTAAAAATTTAAAAATTTAAAAATTTAAAAATTTAAAAATTTAAAAATTTAAAAATTTAAAAATTTAAAAATTAAAAAAAAATTTAAAAATTTAAAAAAATTTAAAAATTTAAAAAAAATTTAAAAATTTAAAAATTTAAAAATTCAAAAATTCAAAAATTTAAAAATTTAAAAATTCAAAAATTCATAAATTGAAAAATTCAAAAATTTAAAATTTAAAAAATTAAAAAATTATAAATTAAAAAATTAAAAAATTAAAAAATTAAAAAATTAAAAAATTAAAAAATTAAAAAATTAAAAAATTAAAAAATTAAAAAATTAAAAAATTAAAAAATTAAAAAATTAAAAAATTAAAAAATTAAAAAATTAAAAAATTAAATAATTAAATAATTAAATAATTAAATAATTTAAAAATTTAAAATTTAAAAAATTAAAAAATTAAAAAATTAAAAAATTAAAAAATTAAAAAATTAAATAATTAAATAATTTAAAAATTTAAAATTTAAAAAATTAAAAAAATTAAAAAAATTAAAAAATTAAAAAATTTAAAAATTCAAAAAATTCAAAAATTCAAAAATTCAAAAATTCAAAAATTCAAAAATTCAAAAATTCAAAAATTAAAAAATTAATTAAAAAATTAAAAAATTAAAAAATCAAAAAATTAATAAATTAATAAATTGAAACATTAAAAAATTAAATAGTTAAATAATTAAAAAATGTAAAGATCTCAAAATCTAAAAATCTAAAAATCTAAAAATCTAAAAATCTAAAAATCTAAAAATCTAAAAATTTAAAAATCTAAAAATTTAAAAATCTAAAAATCTAAAAATCTAAAAATCTAAAAATCTAAAAATCTAAAAATCTAAAAATCTAAAAATCTAAAAATCTAAAAATCTAAAAATCTAAAAATCTAAAAATTTAAAAATCTAAAAATTTAAAAATTTAAAAATTTAAAAATCTAAAAATCTAAAAATCTAAAAATCTAAAAATCTAAAAATCTAAAAATCTAAAAATCTAAAAATCTAAAAATTTAAAAATCTAAAAATTTAAAAATCTAAAAATCTAAAAATCTAAAAATCTAAAAATCTAAAAATCTAAAAATCTAAAAATCTAAAAATTTAAAATTTAAAAATTTAAAAATTTAAAAAATTAAAATATTAAAAAATTTTAAAATTTTAAAATGTAAAAATCTAAAAATCTAAAAATCTAAAAATTTAAAAATGTAAAAATCTAAAAATCTAAAAATCTAAAAATCTAAAAATCTAAAAATCTAAAAATCTAAAAATCTAAAAATCTAAAAATCTAAAAATCTAAAAATCTAAAAATCTAAAAATCTAAAAATCTAAAAATCTAAAAATCTAAAAATCTAAAAATCTAAAAATCTAAAAATCTAAAAATCTAAAAATCTAAAAATCTAAAAATCTAAAAATCTAAAAATCTAAAAATCTAAAAATCTAAAAATCTAAAAATCTAAAAATCTAAAAATCTAAAAATCTAAAAATCTAAAAATCTAAAAATCTAAAAATCTAAAAATCTAAAAATCTAAAAATCTAAAAATCTAAAAATCTAAAAATCTAAAAATCTAAAAATCTAAAAAACTAAAAATCTAAAAAACTAAAAATCTAAAAATCTAAAAATCTAAAAATCTAAAAATTTTTAAATTTTAAAATTTTAAAATTTAAAAATGTAAAAATGTAAAAATGTAAAAATGTAAAAATGTAAAAATGTAAAAATGTAAAAATGTAAAAATGTAAAAATGTAAAAATGAAGATAGAAAAAAAAAAGAAATAGAAAAAAAGAAAAAAGAAAAAAGAAAAAGAAAATCACCTCAACATATCTTTTATTTTCTTTCCCCCCCCCCCCCCCCCAACACACACACACACACACACACTTACACACACACAAAAAAAATAAAACTATTTTCCAATCTTTATCTTTTCTTTTCTTCTCATTTCATTTCATTTTTTTCTCCTTAAATCTGATTCAGAAACCCACTTTCACTTTCCAACAGTCCCATTTCACATTTATCAATTCACCAACAAGCTTTTATGATCATATTTCAAAATTTTCTTCAAACCTTAATAGTATATATATATTTAAATCACATTTTTTCTTTTATTCTTTTGTGATGATAATATGAATCAAGACCTGTAAGCTGATCATATACAAAAAATATTGTTAGGTCAATCAAGGAAGTGTTCTGAGCAAATTGGTAAGTGGTGGTGTATACATATTTCTATCCATTGTATGTACACACAATCATATAAAATCAATACACTTTTTTTAAAAAATTTTTAAATTATTTTCAATTTTTAATTTTGTGGAAGGAAGGGCCTATACAATCTTTTTTCATTATTATTTTATTATAATAATTATTATTATTAGTGGGAGGGAGGGTGAATCTAAACCCAACTACAAGACAAACCCAATAGCAAACCACCTCCAAGTCACACAAGCAACCACCAATTCTGCTCCTTCAAATCATTCTTTACGCATATTATATTATATATTCATAAATACATATGTATACTTATACATATATTTATATTAACATATATAATATAATATAATATAACATAATGAAAACATGAACTTATTATCCCTGACCAAAAATTAAAATAAAAAATAAAAAGAAAAAAAGAAAAGAAACATGTTAACCTTTAAAACTACATAAACCCTTAAACCCACTTGCCACCTTCACTTACCCCCATTATACTCTTCCACCCCCCTTCTCTTCTTCTATACAAACACCTCCACCCTTCCCTCCCTATACGCACATACACATAAAAAAATAAAAAAAAATGCTCAAGACAATTAAACCAACCTCTCCTCTCATTCCTCTTCCTCTTCCCCATGTCCACACCCCCACCTGCCTGTCTCCCAACACCCATGCCCATACCCAAATGAAAATAAAAAATAAACCAACAAGAATAAAAAAACATATAAAGCTTACTAAGACAGAGAGAGATAGAAACATAGATAGATAGATAAAAAAAAGTTCCTAAAGGGTTTAAAAAATAACTTGAGCAATAACAGTTAACCAAAATAATAATAATAATAATGATAAACTTGAGCAAAAAAATTATTAAAATTGAAAATATTATTATATTGATATATATTGGCTAAGAAAAAAAAACTCTTCAACACGCCATGTAATAATAAAGAGACCTAATAATTTGAGCAAATAGAGCTTTTTAGAGTAATTATACCTAAACTGGTTATACAGTATCCATGAATCATTCACTTATATATATATATATGTGTGTGTGTGTGTGTGTGTGTGTGTGTGTGTGTTAAAAAAAGGGAGGGAGGAGAAAAATAGCCAAATTATTGGACCCATTCAACTTCCCAAATCCATTTGGTTACTACTACTACTGTTCCTCCCAATGGAATGAATTATATCTTGTTCGTTGATCATTCTTTCATCCGACTGCCCATTTCCCTCAAAGTCTGTGGAAAATTCACTAATTCCATACGTCTGACCAGTATGACCTTGCTGTCGAAGAGGCATCATAGCAGCAGCAGCAGCAGAAGAAGTTGTTGAAAGAGCTGGATCTTGTCGATGGCCACACTGAGTAGAAAGCATTGAATTCATAGGATTCCAGGATGCTCGAGGGTCACCACCACCCATAGATGACCCACTAGGATTGCCACCCAAGTCCCTAATCATACCTTCAAGCTCAAAAGTTCGATGATTTTGACGTTCAAGCAAATCCTGCAAATGTCGAATATATTCAACGGATCTTGATGGTTTGTATAAAAAAAAAAAAGGATCACAGTCAATATAAACAGTTCGCTTCAAGTGAAATTGGATTTAAAAAAGTAAAACACAAACTTGGATAATATAACTCCCTTGTTTGGTTTGCTAGCAGCAACTAGAGCCTGACTGGTTTGTCCTGGCACGGTGGTTTTCTCAAAATGAGTCGATGTAGCTGACGGAATTGGACCGCCCACCTGGGTTAAATCATCAACGCAATGACCACTTTCATTACCTCCTTCTTCAGACTGTGTCGCCAACCCTCCGACAGGAATGGCTCGAATGGCTGCATCAAGCATACATTCAGGTAAAAGAGTGGCTAGTTCAGATATTCTATCATTAATATTATCGCGGCGACGTCTTTCCACAGCGTTATGTGATTCACGCCTTCGTCTTCTTTTCTCACTTAAAACAACACTTCTAAAGATGTGTTATCCCATTTAGAAATGAACGAGATTTAAAGTAAAGAAAAATAATAAGAAAAATAAAAAAAATAAAAGTGAAGGGTCAGCAAGCCACCCCACGGGGAATAAAACTCAGCTAAGATAAAAATAAAAATAAAATGGGAAGGGAATTCAAGCTAGAGAGAAACTAACTGCTTATCACTTGAAGGTGAATCATTCCGCATTGAGGATAGTGAATGAAGGTCTCCAGCTTGATGCATGACACTATTTAGACTGTGAGGATTGCTAGGAGGACTAAGAAAATGATCTTCCGGAGTAGTGCCATATCTAATCTCTTCTTTAAGCTGAGATGAAGAATTGAACGGAGACTGATGATGAGACAAAGATGTCGATATAGGGGATGAATTATTGAAAGAATGCGTAGCATCTAGAGAAGAACCAAAAACGTTTTGCTGCTGATGCTGTGAACGGTGGTTGGGATTTTGAGGATGACCAGATATTTTAGAGTAATTGTGAATATTATTAAATTGTTCATGAGGATCCACAGTAGAACCAGGATTTGGAATGATATTCGTAGGAGGAGGTGAGTGAAAGTTTGACAGATATGTGGGTACTGAAACCGCTTGGGGACGATTCGGCGAAGACTCATAGGCCAAATTACTAGCCAGTGGAATACTAAGGGGTGATGCTCTAGGAACCAAATTGGAACTTGGTGAACGGAGAGAGCCAGAAGAAGCCGCATAAGAACCTGAAGGTCTTCTAGCTGATCTAGACCGAGGAGGAGGTAGGCTGGAACTACCTGAGGAAGGTCTCCCAGTCCTATCACTAGGAGATGTCAAAGTAGCAAAAGATTGACTTTGCGACATGACTGTGCTACCTTTATTGGACATCATTAAAGCCGAAGGGCTATGCTCATCAGAACGCTGCCAAGGAAGAAATGAACCGAATTCTTGGCCTGAAATGATTTCGCTCGATAGAACAGAGCCAGCAGTGAAAGTAGAATCGGGTGAATAGATTTCACTCGGACTAGATGGAACGTTGGGTGAAGCTGGTGCTGGAGATGAGTTGCCGATATCAAGATGCCGGGGTAGTGTCCGAAGAGGCTGAGAGAAATTACTAGCTGGATAATTCATCTGTCCCAGAAAGTTGTGGTCGGAATGCAATGTCTGAGGATAGTGCTGTTGAGAATGAAGTGGTTGATGAGCATGTTGTTGTTGTTGTTGTTGTTGTTGTTGTTGTTGTTGTTGTTGTTGTTGTTGTTGTTGTTGTGGCTGATGGAAGTGATTTGAAGTAGAATTATTTTGAGAAATGAGGGAATCGAGAAGTTCAGCATCGGTGAAGACACCAGTACCGGGTGTTTGGATATTAGAAAACATTGAACCGGTGGCAAGTAAAGACGAAGAGTTTTGATTGATCTGCTCGGAAATAGGATGTGCAGAGCTGATGATATGAGAGTTGATATCCAAGTCATTAGTGGAAGGAGAGGAGGAGTTGGGATTGAAGACGTTGAAACCCTCCATTCTAAGAGGAGGTTGATGGAGTGGCTGATGATGGGATTGATACATGTTGAGGGTAAAATAAAGGAGAATGGAGGGCAATCCAATCGAAACAAAAAGGGGGGGGGTCCAAAGAAGGCTAAAAAAAGATCAGAAGAAAGCCAAATGATTGATATTGATAAAGATTTTTAATTTTAATCTGTATAGATATATTATAATCCCAAAAAATAAATAATAAAAAAACGCAGCAATGGAGTTAAGTTAGAGGGAGGCAGTGAGCTTATCAGTTAGGGTTTTAGCGTTGAAGTTGAGCGGTGTGTAAAATGCGGGGTAATAGATGGACATGGAAACCGATTCGAGCCGTTGAACAGCAGTGCTCACTCTTCAATTGCTACCTCACCCTCACCCACTTTCACTCTTCTTCTCATCCAAGCAATCAAAACTGTTTGGCTTTTGGTTCTTTTGGCTGTGATGGATGACTACACTCATCAACTAACTAACTAACTAACTAACTAACTAACTAACTAACTAACTAACATAGGACATAGGACATAGCATATGCATACAACCAACATATCCATATCCATATCCATATCCATCCATACATATCCATACATCCTCATCCCTGGCACTTCCGATAAGAATAAGCTTCTCCTTATTCATTCCAAAGCCCTCCGCTGCCAAAGCACTCTAAACTGTCAACCTATACATGCATACAATCCAATCTCTATCTCTATTTATATCCACTCCCACTAGCCGAAATCCCATCGTCACTAGTTCATCCACCTATCTCATTATGTAGCTGAAATGACGTCAACAAGCCAGCTCATCCCTCTTTCGTAAATCATGTATGTACATACTTCTTTTTTCAACACAAACTTTCTAGGCGCAAATCTACTAAAATAGGCTTATTGTTGAGCTTTCTGTTGTGGGTACACCTCGCACTGGTTTCCTTAGCTCAGTGGTTAGAGCAACTAACATGTCATAAGTGGTCACAGGTTCGACTCCTGTAGGGGACACTATCCTTTTCCTCCTTAATAGGTTATGGGCCCAGCGTTATCTGGCTAATCCCCAGGCTGCGGTAAGGTAGTTGCCTAGTCAGCTCGGTGCACGGGGGGGTGTTGTGGGTACACCTCGCACTGGTTTCCTTAGCTCAGTGGTTAGAGCAACTAACATGTCATAAGTGGTCACAGGTTCGACTCCTGTAGGGGACACTATCCTTTTCCTCCTTAATACTTTCCTCCTTACTCATTCATCCTCGGCTTGACTTTCAATCTAATGAACTCTTCTATATATAGAGAGACAATGTGTGTATGTGGCGAGCCCTCTATTTCTCAGGGGTTTATATCTATTGTTTTTCTCGGTATTTTACATTTCATTAATTTGAATACAATTGATATATATATATAATAAAACATCGACAATGTGTGGAGATGGAACTGCGCCGCGGCATACTTGTTATTCTTTTTCGTCTTCTCTATCTTTCAACCATTACTCCATATATAATTCTATTCAAAAGTAAAAAAAAAAAAAATGGTTATAAATTATCGTAACGGAAATATATTGTATTATATTATATCACATTATATGATAATTTTAACAACAACATCTAGAACAACCAAGTTGGCGTCTCAGTCATATCTATATATATAAAAGAAGCTAGTATATATATATATATATATCCTTTTAATCATATATATGTATCTTCATTTATATATTCATATGTGTCAATATTAAGGTTTTGGAGGTTTTTTCCTTTCTTTCTTTTTGTTGTTTTTGCGACAGTTCTTTGAATCAATTTGATAACCATAATCCTCCTATAATCGTTGAAACCATTTTACTTAATTACCGCTCAAACAAACTAGAGATGTAAAACAAAATAAAAATTCAAGTAGAGTAACTACGTAATTGTGTACATACATACTTACGCACATACACCACTTCAAACATCTTACTCACTCTCTCATCCCAAACACAAACCTAGGCACACAGACACTTGGAGACAGAGTGTGTGTGTGAGCAAATGAGAGTGAAAGTGAAAGGGAGAGTGAGAGAATATTGTTCTATTATACCATTCATTTACCCCTCAAATCTTGACTTTATACTTCCTCCATCTCTTTGCCCCCCGGAGCTTGAATTTTATTTATTTATTTCTTGCTTTCTTCCTTATTTTATCTTGGTTTTGTCTTACTACTCTAAAATATAAAAGATAAGATTGGATAAGATAAGTCATGATGACCTGGTACGTACATATCATAATATGTATGTCCACATCTAAAACAAGATCATTTTTCACTTTCTATATGTAATTTATAATTTCCTACTACCAAAATTCTCATCTCATTGTACAATAGAGATATATCTTTTCTTTTAACTTCTTCTAATCCTACTTCTTTTTTTGCTCTCTCTCTCTCTCTCTTTTTTTTATTTATTTATTTATAGGAAGGGAGGAAGAAAGGTCTTACACTATCCCGTTTCCCTATCGCTTTACAACATATATATATACCATAAAAAAACACCTGGAACATGCTTGCAGGTGCCAATCCCTCAATCCAGTTGTGACTCAAGAATAACTCAGATTTGATGCCACGCGAGCTGGCATGGCCAATGTTCAGTGCGCAGTCTTCTCAGAAGAATTACAGCTGAGCTAAAACTGAATCAAATCAAAGATAGGGATTGGCACCTGCTATCAAGGTCCCCACACTTTTTTTTTTTTTTTTTTTTTTTTTTTTTTTTTTTTTTTTTTTTTTTTTTTTTTTCTTTCTGGTGTATCTATCTATACAGCTAAGCCGGAAAAAGCTTGCAGTTTTTCTCACCATTTATTCCTGGTCAAAAAAATGACCTAAACTCATGTTTTTTTTTTTTTTTTGTTTTTTTTTTTTTTTTCTCTGGCGGAGGGCTCGGAGACGAGAAACCCGTAAACTTTTCAGGGTTTTTGGTGTATGTACATACATATACAACCCTTTCATGGAAAAGTGGTCGCCAAAACGCAAAACGCAAAAAAAAAAAAAAAAAAAAAAAAAAAAAAAAAAAAGGCGTATTTTTTTTAAACAAGAACATTGATATTTGACAGCAAAAAATAGCCTGCTTGAACCAGAAACTTGTCAAGTTTGCTGTCATATGTCAACTCTCTCTGTCTAAAAAACTTCAAGCATTTTACATTGAGGATGACAACCTTTCTATGAACAGAGCTGTATGTGTAGGTAAGAAATTCTAAACAATAGAAATACTTTGTTACTTTAACTAGTGAAACCACCCTAGTTTGGAATACTAACATTCTAAATTGTTTTATGTCTCGGAACAATAGAAATATCTTATTCGCCCACCAACATTACCGCTAATTCTTATGGTTAGGACTGTGAGCAGAACTATGTGAAAGGCAATATTGTTTATTTCCGATGATTTTATCATCGTGTGCATGCAACATATATATATATAAAGCTTGTTAGGCTACTGCGGCGTAGTTGAGTAGGTTACAACACTAATAAGTATGCCGACATCTACTCAATATTTATTTCATGGGAGAGGCAACATAATATAATTCATATAGACTATAGCATTATACAATATAATATGTTGTAATGTAATATGTGTTATGGTGTTACCATACTATGTACTTAGCTAGTCTCTCATCAGTATATAGTGTAGCCTCCGAATACATCGGAGACCTTTCCCTGGTTCTGCAAGGCATCATTCTCTACAGGTTATGGGCCGTCTCGCTCGTGGAGAACCCTTCGTAGAACCCCGTTCATTGCAACGATACTGCAATTTCCCTCCTCCTCATGGTGTATGGGCGCCATATTCTCAATTCTACTCTCAAAACAGTGTATGGGCGCTGTTCTCGCCTCAGCCAAAAAAAAATGGCATTTTCCTCTCTAAATTTGGTGTATGGGCGCCATCTTATCATCCTGCCTAACAAAGGCATCCGCTCCGCTATGGTGTGTGAGGCATCTTCCCTCATCGTGATTTGCGACGATACAAGCAAAACTTTTTGCCACAAACTATTCTCAAAACCCACCTCGTTAACCACCCCTTTCTCTAAATCTTGTACCTTCGCCACATGCTGGCCTCAACAGGCAGCATTCCCAAAACCCCATTATCTCATTTCTCTAAAGTCACCAATCAATCAGAAGCAAGTCCGGAAATCTACCATTTCGCACACCGCTCACAATTCCCTTCTTGCTCAATCCTCAATTTTCATACCGAATATCTCAAATCTCAGTTCACTCTCACCTCACCTACTCCATCAAGTTTCTTATTTTCCTTCAATTTCTACTCCAATACTTGGTGATTTGTTGATGTCTTGATGGGGGGGATGTACAAATTTTTCTTATAATTTTTCTTTACTTTCATTAAATACTTTTAAACTACAAACTGGAATAATTTAGCTTCTTAGTGTATTGTCTTTTAACATTTTTAACACACTCTTTTTAAATTAGTTTACTATTCCCTTTCATTGTCACTCGTTACAATCTTTTATTATTAGTGTAGGGTGATGTTCGTCTAACTAAGTGGGGGGGATGTTATGGTGTTACCATACTATGTACTTAGCTAGTCTCTCATCAGTATATAGTGTAGCCTCCGAATACATCGGAGACCTTTCCCTGGTTCTGCAAGGCATCATTCTCTACAATATGATATCATGAATATAGTATAGTATAGCAAAATACACTACAATAAAATACGTTTGGAGAAATAAGCTAATTAAGCAGTAGTGCGGAGTCGTATGGAGAAGTGTGGAGTAGTAGTATCAAATAGTGCGGAGTCGTGTTGAGTAACGTGGAGTAGTGTGGCGTAAAATAGAGTAGTGTGAAGTGGAATAATGCAGAGCAGAATAAACGAATTTATATATATACCAATTTAATTTGATTGAATTTAAACGTACTAATTTAATCTCTCTATTTATCAACATTTATATGTATCTATCCATCTACGTACGTATATATGTAAGTATGGACCTATGTATCAACATACATTATTCTAAACTAATCTTGAAAACGATAACTTTTTTTTTTCCTTTCTTCTCACTTGAAACACTCATCATCTAACTTTCCAATTGACGTTGTTTTGAAAAAAAAAAATATAAAAAAAAAAAAAAAAAAAAAAAAAAGAGAGATAGAGAAAGAGAAAGAGAGAAAGAGAGAGATATTAATTAATTTATGTCAAGCTTTGACAAGTTTCTTATTTTCAGTACAATACTATATCTATAACAAGATATAAGAGAAGAAAAAAAATAGGAGGAGATAAGGTAAAGCAGGAGAAGAAAATCATGTAAGAAAAAAAAAAAAAGAGAAGAAAAAGGAATGTAAAAAAAAGAAAAGACAAGACAATATAATATAATATAAGAACAAAATAAGATAAGAAAAATAAACCAAAACCAAAACAAATAAAAAAAAATCCCTATGCATACCGAAACTATTCCAAAAAAAAAAAAAAAAAGAAAGAAAGAAAGAAAGAAAGAAAGAAAAAATATAATCATACAATGCATATTTATTTTTCAAAAGGGAGGCCTCAAAGGGACCCCCTTTTTGAGCAGCAACGGAGGCCACCTTTCTATTTTTAGTATTTTTCCCCTATCAAGTTAGCAGTATCTCTCGCTTATGGCTTCCCTCCACTCATGATAGTGTTGGATTACCCTTGCTTCTTCCTGCTATGAAGGTTAGTGTTAGATTTCTATCATTATTTCATTCTATAGAGGCGTTAGCGTTAGATTACCATTACTTTTACTCATTCTTGAAGTTAGTGTTATTGCTCTGGTAGCTGGTTAAGGTGAAAACAGCCAGGTGACACTAAAAATGGAAAGCTGGTCCCTTAAAGGCCTCCCTTTTCATAAATAGATTTATAATTAGATTATTGTATCACATAATGATGATAACAGCCATGAGAATGAGGATTAGAAACACATAAAAGATTTTTTTTTTTTTAAGTAGGCTAAGAAAAAAAATATGGATGTTGTATTTGATATATATTATCCATATATATATATATATATATATATATATATATATATATATATATGTTTACACATATGTGCTTATAAAGCAGGTCTTGAATTGTTTAGTATTCATTTCTCATTTTATTTATTTATTTAATGATTATTTTGTCTCTTCTTTCTTTCTTTTCTTTTCTTTTTTTAAGCTAGAAATAATTAGTACAACTAAATAAATATTGAAGAAAATAAATAAAAATCTTGCCGTCTATTAAAAAAAAAAGAAAAAGAAAAAAAAGAAAAAGAAAAAAAAGAAAAAAAAATCTTGAACATGAGTTTGGTTTAAATCACATGATGAGGAAGATTTTAGGAAAAAGATTATTCGAGAAATTAGATGAGATGAGATGAGATGCAATGAGATGTATGTATGTATGCATCCATCAGGTCAGATAACTAAAACTCATATGTTCCTGGGGCGCGGGTGCATAAAAGCAAGAAAAAGAAACATGAAAAAAAAAAAAAAAAAAAAAAACTGATAAACCTGTTATGTCCACCCCACACTTACAGCAATCACAAAATCTCTTGGTGTGAGATATGTTGCAAAATAAAATAGACAAAAAATAGACAAAAAAAAATAAATAAATAAATAAATCAAAAATCAAAAAAAAAAAAAAAAAAAAAAAAAAAAAAAAAAAGCAATTTGCTGATCATTATGCAGGTATTGAATGCTTTTTTTTTTTTTTTTTTTTTTTTTTTTTCAAGCAATTTTTTATTTTATTTTGATGAAGAACCTCACCAAGAGATTTTGAGATCGCTGTATACAGCTACTTGTAAGAAAGAAAAAAGAAGCTGTACGTAAGTAATACATACATATATACATATTCACTTGGCTATGTTAGATACCTAATACCTACGTACTTAGGTATCATGTATATTAACCTGCTGGTGTGGCATCAGATGGTTTTCCGGTTCATTCCGGGACTCTAACTGATGTCGTACCAACATGTTGAACACTGATACATTCATATAGACATACAGCACTTGCGCCTACGCCTCAACATCTTCTGAAAGAAAAAAAAGTTATGAAATAAACAAATACACGCATACTTATAGCAAGTTTCATCTCATCCTCCTCCCCTCTTTTTCAAAAAAAAAAAAAAAAAAAGTTTGAAAGAAAAAAAGAAAAAAGAAAATGAATGATTGAATTAGTGAATTAATAATCATACCAATCTTGAAACTCTTCAATAATAATAACACGAACAATATATATATATAAAGTTACTAGTTTGGGAGACAGTATATATATATTATATTTGTACGTATTTTATGTCGTATTTATTGTCTGGATTATATTGTACTGTAAGGTATATATATAATTGACTATTAAATTGAGCTGAGTGGGGGTGGCGGGTTGATAATTTCATTTTCATTGAATTGACTAATTAGTTGGTTGGTTGATTCATTGTGGAGTAAGGTGATGCTTACCTACATGTTTGAAAACGTAAAGCATATTATATTACTGCCAATTCCAAAACGCTTTGGCGGTTTTCAAAAATTAAAAAAAAATAAAATAATAATAATAATAATTAAAAACCAAAAAAAAAATTGTGGTTTTCTTACCACTTATTCCCTTCCAAAAACGACCTAAGCTCTTGTTTTTGTCGTGGGATCGGAGACGAGAAACCTGCAAGGTTTTCAGGTTTTGCTATAATACCCCGACCGCCTTCCAAAATGTGCTTGGATGTGCAAGGTCAGCTGACATGAAACACATTATGACAGGGAAAGAGTAGCTTTTTTTTTTTTTTTTTTTTTTTTTTTTTTTTACAAAACCGCAAGCCTTTTTGATTTAGCAGTATTTATATACAATTATTTTCAAATGGCTTTCAGTTTTCTAATACCCTCTCCCCTGCCAAAAACATGAGTTTAGATCCACTGACCTGTGCTTTTGGTGGGGGATAAGAGACAAGAAAACCGCAACATTTTTCCAGTTGGCTTTCCATTAAAGTATTTATAACTAACACTTCTTTATTTATTTATCTTGGCAGAAAAACATATGGATTAAGTGATTTTCTTTTTTTTAATAAAATAAGAGAGTATTTTAAGTTCAGAATAAGTGATAAGGCAATCAAATGAAATGAACATTGCAAAATAAGAGTAGCAGATAAAAAGAATGAGGAAAAGGAAACTAGAAAAATCTCTAAATTAAACTATTATAGTTATCAATTTCTAGGAAGTTGAATTTTTGTTTTAAACCTACCATCAGCCTTCTAGAGTTAAACTCATATGTATATCTCCCCCCACACCATCAAATTTATCAAAAAAAAAAAAAAAAAACTTGAATTTTAATTTCACTTTTTTTTACAAAAAAAACAAAGAATGGCATATTAAAAATAAAAGGGAAAACAAGGCAAGCAAATAAGGCGTAAGTCTTATAGAATATGATGATGAATTTTCTTTTTTTTTTTTCTATTGATAATCCAAGGAGAAAAAGATTACATAATTGGAGACCAGTTTTCTTATCAAAGTGATGCACAAATGAACTTCCATTTGCACGTCTTTGTTCCTAAAACTAAACAAGAAAAAACCACCCAAAAAAAACCAAAAAATCGGATAAGATAAGCAACCTTACTAGAAAATTTACGGTCTTTCTCGTAAAAAAAAATAAAAAAAAAGGAATGGAATTCAATTCAATAAATAAAATTCATAAACAATTTATAAAAATAACAATAATATATTTGGTGTGGAGTAAAAATAAAGTTATAAAGATTTTTTTTTCTTTGTTACGAATTTCCCTCGTTCCAGTAGTTTTTTTTTCCTTTTTTTTTTTTTTCTTTTCTTTTCTTTTTTTTTTCTTTTCTTTTTTTTTTTTTTGGTTAGTTATATAGTAAAAGCTTTATGAATGTTTTGATATATATATTTCTAGCACGTAATATATTTTTTATCAGTGCAGAAGATTGGAAATGGGATGATAGGGACTCACTAACATATCCACGGTGTACCAAATTGATTAAAATGTGACATACTAACAAGTACTCCCTCACCCGTTAAAAAATCTGGCTATTTATGTCCCTTATAAGATGAATGCTTTGCAATAGAGGTTTTAGGTGTTTGTCAAGTTTATCTGTCTTACGACTTTTATTAACTAAAACAAAATAATATGATGCGAATGTTTTTAGAGTCAAGAGAAAGAAAGTAATTGAAAGTTAAACACTGTAAACTAATTGGAAAAAAAAGTTATGTATTGCTTAATATCAACACTACGAACTGACTTGGTTACTTAATCCTTTTTTTTATTCTTTCCTTGTCGCACTAGACAAATTCTGATCAATTTGTACAAGTCGGAACCTTTGATAAAAGAAAACTTTAGTTTTCTATCAACTTGAAATCCTATCTAAAGTTTTCCTCGAATTAATTGACAAAAAAAATTTTTTTTCCACATATACTTCAACCTTTTACAACACATACCAGAGTTTGAAAAAGCTATAATATCTATCATCAAAATGTGTTCATGAATCTTATTACTTAACTAGCTAAAAGTCTTGTTAGAACATGATGTAAAATTTAAAAATGAACTCGGTATATGACTGGGTTTTCATTCACTCCCTATAAATAAATTTTTGTCAATTTTCTAGAACCAAGTTAATTTTCTACGGTGTGATTGATATAAACATCTATTTGATAAAACAAATCAATAGAACAATCAAACTCGGGAAAAAAAAACTACAGGAATGAGGTGCAGAACGTTACAATCAGCAAATGCAGCTAATTATAAGTTGAAAATTTCTTTCTTAAGCTTGGCTTGTTAGTAATGTTTGATAAGGTACGTAAATTGTTTCTCTATTTAGATTCAAAATGATACCAATGAAAAAAAACATTAGAAAACTAGCTTTCAACCTATCATGAGTTGCATCTATGCGTGCTAATTTTCTGTACATACATACGTCTCATATTAGAAACTTTTTTTTTTATATTTTTCCACAAATATGACTATTCTATGGATTAATTTATGAAAATTGCTTATCATATCAAATAGAACAACAGTTAGTGGGCTCCTTGATTTTTAAGTAAAAAGCAAAGCTTTAGCTCGAAGAAACACCAGAAAAAAAAGGTGGGAACCTGATAGCGGGTGCCGATCCCTATCTTTGATTTGATTCAGTTTTAGCTCAGCTGTAATTCTTCTGAGAAGACTGCGCACTGAACATTGGCCATGCCAGCTCGCGTGGCATCAAATCTGAGTTATTCTTGAGTCACAAATGGATGAAGGGTTTGGCACCTGCTAGCAGGTGCCGGCTGTTTTTTCATGGCGAAACGGTATTGGTTATAATAGCTTGAGATGATCAATCTATAATAGTTTTACAAACCATTTTCTGAGGTTATAATTATTGTCTAAGAAATGAAAAAAATATAATAATAATAAATACCCTTATGCTTAACAGGTATTATTATAAATTATAAATCGCGAGAGTCGACTCTTTTAAAACTTATTCTTCACTATAAGATCAAAAGGAAACAGGATATCTAAAGAAGCGGTTTAACTATAGTTTGAAATGAAGTGTCATTTTAGTATGATAACCAATTAAGCTTTCTGCATACTGATAAAAGGCAATGAGAAGCTAACTAAATAATGTAACTATCAGTATGCTTTAAGAGCATCTAGCCTTGTCGCAGTAATAGGGGGTATCAAAGTTAGAAAATTTTAATTATTTTAAAGGGATTTCACAACACATAAAGAAAGCCACAAACTAGACATAAATTATCAGTAAAAAGGTGTCTTGGGGGAAAAATATGGCATATTTTAAAAAATAATCATGGTTAATTTGGTGGAAAAAGGAAGTATTTTAAAATGAAAGATTTCTAACTTTGATAACCCCTAATGTTCTATTAGCTCTTTGCTTATCAGTTACATGATTTGTTTTTGAATAAAAAATTGATATCTTCTAATATGATTATCAACTCCCTATCATTAACTGATTCATACCCTTCCCATGAAGAATTTCCATATTAAATATTTTTAGCCACTGAAATCCTTTACATGTAAATCTTTAAATTACTTGCATCTGAAGCACCAATAGAGTGTCAAAAAATCGATCATTTACTTTCAATCACAAGAGAATTTTAAAACTCATAAGTAAAAAAAAAATAAGACTGTTGAGACTTATGACTTGACACCTGATTACTTATCAATAATGTTTTAAAAAATAAAAAAATGAAAAATGAAAAAAAACAGAACACCTGACTAATTTTTTCAAAAATTAAAAATTAACTGTGACAGGGCAACCTCAATTCCTTAAAAAAATAAAAATAAAATAAAATGAAATGCAATCACCACGCAATATGGGGGGCGGACTTGCTAGCATGTCCGCAACCTTGAACCCTAATTCATATCTTTTTGAGCCCACATTGAATTAGTGATGAAACCACCAAGAAAAAATATTGACATTCTGGTGAACTCAATATGAATACAACATGAACATTTAATAAAGCATAGGTAATAATACTTTGAACAAATCTTGAGATATGAAGAATGAGATTCTTTTATAGAAATTTTAATACAGTGCAGACCACACCCAAATTATTCTAAAAAATACATATTTTAAACTATTTAAGCAGTTTCTTTGCAATTTAAAAAAAAAGAACACCAATTTATAGATCCGGAAAGATACCATCTGACATAATTATATAAGGTTCTTTGGCCAGAAATACATGGAGAAACTATAATTTGAAATATGTCAATTTGTTCATGAAAAGTTATTTTGTGCATTTATATTATTTATTGTATTATTTTCAAGAATTGAAAGAATTATATACTTAGTTTATGACTAGATAATATTGAATATTATAAATCATTAAAATATCTAAAGAAGGTGCAAAAATCTTAAAAATGATGTTACAAAGACTTTACTTAGACATATAATTTTCAAATTCAATTGACATACTATATTTTACTAGTAAATAAAAAAAAATTCATACACCACACAATATGGGGGGTGGACTTGCTAGAGAGTCCACAACCTTGGACCCAAACTCACCACAGATTGAACACACATTGAGCTATTGATAAAGGAACCATGCAATCAGGGATGAACACCACTCAGCCGAACAGTTTTAGGTGGGTGTTCAAGTAGAGTTCAGTATGAGTTCAGTATGACTTCAGTCTGAGTTCCGTCTGAGTTCCATCTGAGTTCAGGTTGAGGACTTGCTAGCAAGTCCACCCCCTATATTGCATAGTGAATGAAAAATAAAAATTAAAAAATTAAAATAAAATGAAATGTAATGTAATTCAATGAAAAATAAATAATAATAAAATAAAATAAAATAAAATAAAATAAAATAAAATAAAATAAAATAAAATAAAATAAAATAAAATAAAATAAAATAAAATAGAATAAAATAAAATAAAATAAAATAGAATAACATAAAATAAAAAAAAATAAAATAAAAAATAATAAAATAAAATAAAATAAAATAAAATGAAATAAAAATAAAAAAATAAATAAAAATTAAGTAAAATAAAATAAAATAAAATAAAATAAAATAAAATAAAATAAAATAAAATAAAATAAAATAAAATAAAATAAAATAAAATAAAATAAAATAAAATAAAATAAAATAAAATAATATAATATAATATAATATAATATAATATAATATAATATAATATAATATAATATAATATAATATAATATAATATAATATAAAATTAAATTAAATTAAATTAAATAAAATAAAATAAAATAATAGAAAATAAAACAAAATAAAAGAATATAAAATAAAATAATGTAAAATAGAATAGAATAAAATAAAATTAAAAAAGAAATAAAAGAAAAGAAAATACAATAAAATAAAATAAAACAATAAAAATCAATATAATAAATTAAAAATAAAATCCCTTTCACAATTTGTGTTGACTTGTATGGTATGTAGGAGTAATTTAATACAATAATTTAAAAATAATAGAATAGTGGTTTTAGTAGAAAATTTAATTTATTCAAAATATAATAATAATTTAGATAAATGGTTCAATTATTATTCAATTTGAACAGTCTAAAATTTGAATAAATTATACATTAAATAAATAACAATTTGTTTTTTGTATGTATGATAAAAAATAGGAGGTCTCAAACATTACCAAATACACCACATAAACACGCCACAAAAAAGGTACCAAACCTGCCATCAAAAAATGAAATACACCTGCCCTGGACAGGTTTATTTCAACAGCGTATTTTTCCCCAAACACATCTTATTTTGGGTCAAACAAGTCATCAAAACACTTCCCTTTATCATCATGATTAGTCAGCACTAGGTACAAAAGTGCCAACACCTAGATTTTTTTTTTACCTAATCCTTAAGGGCTTTTTCATATGAGTGAGGTATATGCACCAGGTCAAAAGTTAGACGACTTGCAGTCAAGTGGTTTTTCAGGTATCTTAAAGTAACATCAGAAGTAACCTTTGAAGGAAATTTTTTGCTTAAAGTAGTTACAAGCCAAACCAAAACTGTGAATGTCACTGTACCAAAAAAAAAAAAAATTAGAAAAATTATATCTCAATGCTTATTGTTGAAGCTGTCTATCTGATTTGAACTTGAGTAATTTTCAAAAAATTTGCCTTAGTTCAATATTAGCTTCATTTTCCAGGCAAGAAGTCCTTCATACTAAGCTCCTTTACAACATTTATTTCAGGCCATGCAATACCTTTTCATAATTTTCTTTCTGCAGGCTGGAAACAAAGACTTTACCAGGACAAAATTCAATGAAAGAAAATATAAAATTCTCATACCCTGTTTTTGTGAAGGAAGTGTGGGTTTAATTTAATCATTGAAAATTTTACTACATGAAATAATATAATATTATTAATTTTACCATATTTTCAAAATGAATTCTAGGAAATAACATGAAATTTTTTAAATTACTTGATGAATTTTTTATGGTATAAGAGTTAGAATCTCAATTTAAAAATAGACTTATACTTGAAATTTTATAAATATATATATATATACAAGAATGCACTCATTCAGATTAATCTGAAACCTGTAATTTTTAAAATTGAATCATAGTTTCAGGAATATACTTTACCATAATCTAAAAAAAAATAGATGAGTTGATCATTTGAGGTTTTACCCTACAGTGATAAACAAAAGGTTTTGAAAAAAAAATATGAAAGAGCAGATAAAAATATAAATAGGCGAGAAAAAAGTGTACTTTCACCAAACATAACTAGCTAATCAGGCACCTTAAAGTACTCAATCTGATTTTATTTAATTTTTTTAATAATTATTTTAGTTAAAGGGTAATTTTAGAAACTTAGGGAGGGGAAATTTAAAGTATTTAAACAGATTACATTTATGCTGTATGCTATGATGAAAAATAAGGATTAAAACTAGAATTCTTTTTTGTTAAAAACAGTACAGCTGCAGTTAGTATAAATAAATGAGACAATTTATCCTTCTGTAAAAACTCAAGCTGTTCTGCTTTCAAACTAGATTGACTTTTACAATAGTAAAGTTCTATAAAAGTTGATAAATCTTCCAAAATGACCTTTTTCTCAGTATCAAAAATGAACTACTCTGTCACAGACAAATTATAATTGTGTGTTTCTTCTAGAAAGACTTTTGGAAGTTTCCCAGTAAAATATTCTTCAACAATATCATCCATAGGAAAACTCCTGGGCCCTGAAAAAGGCTGAACACCTTCCATTTCTGGGGGTTTAGGGACCTTCAATTTTTGATCAACCTTTTCCTGATAGCTTACTTATATGTTTGAGATTGAAAACTTGAAAGAAATTTAGACATCCACCCTTTTTTAAGTTTCTTTAAACGTCAAGTAAAACAAGCACTCCTCCATAGGATTGGAGTTATGACACTACTCCCATCCTGTCTTTCCTCAGTATCAGAGTGAATACAGATATCTTTAAAAAATCCAGTAATTTCAGGGACCAAAAAATATGAATAAATTTTGATTATTCCATCACACAACTTAAAAAATGTGATGTTAATTTATAATAACTATTTTAGAGGAATATAAACAATACTATTAATTCTCTTCTTTTAGAAAGTTTAACTTCAATTTTTTCAGATTCACCTTTTCTATCTTTTAAGAATAGGTTTATTTATCATTAGCTATATAAGAAAATTTATTAGCTTCTCATGTGCTGCACCTCTGAAGAGATCTGAAAACTGCCTCATCTATAATACTTTCATCTAAAATTGAAAAGTTCACCAAACCCTTCCCATAATAGCATTTCATCTATCCAATCACAATATAATTTACTATACAAGATGTCAGTACAGTCTAGTATATAAGTATGATATAATAGTGTTATTTTATGGTCCTACTACTTATTAATAAATGATTTAGTGATTAAACCTCAGGGGAAGACTAATAGAATAGTTATACTCAAATTAAACTCACAATACTTGGATTTAAATGCGTGCTAGTGGTGGAAAATAGAAGAATAAAATATAGTTATAGCTATTATAAAGATAATATCAATTTATAAGGGCTTTATAATATATTTCTGAATGTTAATAATTTTAGTGTAGTGTTTATTTGAAGTGTAGTAATTGAATGATGATAATAAACCGTCAAAATCCCTCCTTACTTATACCCAAATCCACTGGAGTGCACAGACCTTCAATCCAGATGATGTCACTGCTATCCCCGGCAATTACAGCACTGTGAGGGCCCATCACCTCCCCATGGCGTCCACTTCAAGCAGTTTCAACACCCAGACCTCCAGTAAGGACCCTCCATCACTATTAATAATAACACAGAGTCATACCATAAATAGAAATCCCAGATAAAAGCGGATACCATAAAGAAACAGGTAAAATAAAAGATCAAAAAGAGATTTAATGAAACTAAAAGCATATAAAGGAAACAAATAAAATGTCCAAGCCCCCAATAACATCCCCAAGCATCCACATTAACCCAAAAACATCTTTCCAACCCATAAATCCGTGAATAACCATCCAAGGAAGTAATTTTAGTTGTCCAAACTGGGTGTATGCGCCTGATATAGGTGTCTATGCTTCTGTAGGCGTTGTGAGTCCACTGATTTCGTCCATATGACCTAAAATAAGCAGAAAAACAAAGGTTATAGGCTATTAAGGGGCTAAAACCCACTTATATACCTAAATATACATAATATACTGCATATTTCACTGAATATGAGATTTATGTATACATATAAGCTTATGTATGTCAATAATTACTTCATATCACTTAAGATAAGTATATTATGACTCCATTAACACCTTAATAAGTATTATTAGGCCATGGATAAGCTATTTAAACTATTATAAATTATATAATAGAATAATAATTATATATATATATAATAAAATAATATATATTATTATTTTAACCTTATTTTTAAGATATAAGCTTAATCTAGTTAAGGTTATCTTATTTTAAGCATAAGAAATACTCAGTCCTAAGGATATTTAGGCTGACACTCCCTCACTCCAAAAAAAACAATAAAAAAAAATGTTAAGACATTTTAATTAATCTTAAGGAATGAAATAATAAAATAAAAAATAATTTTTATAATACATATACTGAATGAACAGTATTATTTAGATTTAAATTTTTTCAAGAGATTTTTAAGATCAGAGATTTCATTTTCTGGAATCCACTGGTCATATTCACTTGATTTATTTTTAAATCTTAGTAGATACTCAACTCCCTTTTCTTTTGTAAGGTGTCTCTTTTTGAGTATCTTTTCAATTTCTGCCTTTTCCACTATTTCTTCAGGTTGCTGTTTATGCCTTCCTGATCTTCTTGGAAAGAGAGCAGTATCATTAGAATGGTATGGTTTTATAAGAGAAATAGGAAATACTGGATGTTTTCTATCATAAGGTGCATATAGAATAACCTCAACAGCATTATTACCAACCATCTTTTTAACTACAAATGGTCCAATAAATGGATCCTTCAATTTAACATTACCATTTAAATTGAAATGTAGCGTTGAAATAAGGACTTCATCACCCTCTTTGAACATTTGTTCTTTATGGGCTTTATCCCATCTTTTCTTTTCATACTCAAAAGCCTTATTTATACATTCTTGAGCATGTTTTCTGCATAATTCCTGCATCTGAAGAAAAGATTTAGTACCTGGATGAATATCCAATCTAGGTAACTTATTAAGAGTTTTAGCAGGGGTATTAGGTACATAACCCAACCATAACTCAAATGGCTTTTTGCCAGTGACAGAATGTACTGTACTATTATATGCAAATTCTAAACCTGGGATAAGGGTTACCCAATCATGCGTGAATTTGTCATTGTCTTTAAAATTAAGACCAAAAGCACAGTATCTTCTTATCATATCTTCTAAGGTTTGTATCATTCTTTCTGCTAGCCCATCAGTTTGTGGATGGTGTGCTGTAGAAAGTTTTAATTGACACCCTGAAACATCCATAAGTGACGTCCAGAACTCAGAAGTAAATTTAGGATCTCTGTCAGAAACTATTGCTTTGGGGAAACCTGCTGTATTTAACATTTGTGTCCACCATAAAAAAGCTAAGTCCTTTGCAGAAACCTCTTTGTGGGTAGGAATAAATTTACACATCTTTGTAAATCTATCTACAATTACCCAGCAGGAGTTATAACTCTTATGCCCTGCTATTGGCAAACCTGTTACAAAGTCCATGTTAATGATTTCCCATGGAGCTTTTGGTTGCTCAATTTGTTGTAATAAACCAGCTCTTTTTCCTGTTAATCTTTTAGATTTTTGACAAGAATCACATGTTTCAACATATTTCTGAACATCCTCAGACATATTGATCCACCAAGCTGTGTTTTTTACCCTGGTTAATGTTTTATGATAGTCAAAATGACCTGCTAATATATCATCATGACATATACTTAACATTAACTCCTTCATTGAAGGGGGAATTACAATTACATTACTTAATTTTTTCCTGTAATATATAAAACCATCTTCAATGGAAAATTTTCCTTTCTCTAATGCCTCTTTATACTTATCTGGTAATGTTTTTATTAAAACATTCATTGAAGCATTAGATGGATCATTTAATATTGTAGTTAATTTACTTAAGTCAGGATCTGAATTATAATTATCAAGAATTGATTGCATAAATTCATCCTCAAGGTCTACAATATAAATGCCATAAATGTTAATAATCTCTGATTCAGGAACATAAGCAGGATTATTATCATTATTAGGCAGAGGTACTCTAGATAACAGATCTACATTAGAGTGCAAGGTTCCTGCTCTATGTGTAATAGTCATCCGTCCTCTGTATTCTTGTACAGCTAATTGCCATCTAAACATGTGTCTATTAGGAGTTTTCATGTTTAAGAGTGACTTAACTGCACTACAGTCAGTTATTAACTCAAATTTTTGGTCTTCAAGGTAATAATGTAGCTTTTCCAGAGCCCATACTACTGCCAAACATTCAAGTTGAGTAGCACCATATTTTAATTCACTACTTCTCAGAGTACGTGAAATATAGCAGATTACTACTTCTGACATTTTACCTTCAATAAGTTGTTTTTGATGCAAAGCAGCACCCAGTCCAATAAAACTTGCATCTGTATATAATACAAAAGGTAATTGGAAATCTGGTAATCCCAAGATAGGAGCTGTCATTAAACATTCTTTCAACTTATTAAAAGCTTGTTGTCTTTCATTATTCCAAATGAAAGCTTCTGATTTCTTTATCAGTGTGGTCAGTGGTGCAGCAATTGATTGGTAGTTTTTTATATATTGTCTATAATAACCACACATTCCAAGAAAAGATTGTACATCCTTCACATTTTGAGGAATGCCAATATTTTTTATTGCAGCCACTTTATTTTGGTCTACACATATTTGTAAGCCAGATACAATATGACCAAGCACTTTTAAAGATTCAAACCCAAATTTACATTTTTTCAATGCAAGGGTCATTTTTATTTCATCCATTTTTTGAAATACTTTCCTTAAATGGATTAAGTGTTCATCAAAAGTTTTAGAGAACACTATGATGTCATCAATGTATACCATTAACCATCCCTCAATCATTTCATTATGGAATGTTATATCCATTAACTTTTGAAATACTGATGGAGCATTTTTTGGTCCAAATGGCATTCTGACATACTTATAAATTCCCATGTGTGTTGTTATCAACAAAAAGTTCTGTGAATTCTTTTCAACAGGAATTTGATGGTACCCTTTATTTCCATCTAGGCAACTTATATATTTAGCACCTTTAAGGGTAGCATGTATAGAGGCAATCCTTGGCAAGGGATAAATATCATCTACTGTAAATGTATTTAATGCTCTATAATCACCGCACAGTCTTGCTTTATCTTGTTCATAAGAAATCAGCACTGGTGATATTACACAATATTTTGGTGTAGTTTCAACCTTTTCAAGAATGTTCATCTTTAATAACATCTTAATATTATCCTCTATGTCTTTCCTCTTCATTGGTGAAGCAGGATATGGTTTCTTTTTAAGACTAGCAGGAATATTATCCATGTCACAGGTTAAACTAATTTTCATTTCATGATCTTTTACAAGGCCAAGTTCATTTGTACCATGTGCAAAAGCCATTGGAAAAGCTTTAATTAATTCCAAAATATTATCTTTCTCAGTTTCACTTATCTGAGTGCCAAATGATGCTTTTGAAATTTCTGTTTCCAGAAGTTCCAACTCATTGGATTCTCTTCCTTTAGACGGGGAATTTGTTACTGACTCAATGTGTAAGACAGTGTTAAAAGAATTTATTTTAAATTTCCTTTTACCATTCATGCCAATTGTAAAATTATTATTAGCAGGGTCTAATTTTACACCAAATTTAGTCAGAATATCATTTCCAATGATAAAACAGTTACTACAATTTGTATTATCCATTACTACAAAGTCACAAGTTACCCTTACATAACCATGTTGGTGTTTAAAGAAAACAGCAGCTTTGTATTTACCAATGGGGTGTAGTACTGATCCAAAACCTCTCCAATTTTTATTCTGAAGTGGTTCAAGCTTAAACTTATATTCACTATCAATTTTCTGTAATGTATTAGTGGAAACAACTGAACCTGCAGCTCCTGTGTCCAATACTATATTAACATTTTCACCAGAAATGATAGCTGGAACCGTGATAGGTGTCATTCTAAAGTTATCAGCTTGTATATCCTTAATGATTTCAGCATCCTCAAAATTCATTAAAGATTCATTTGAGTCCATATTTAATATTGGATTTTCAAAGATGGACAAATCATCTTCCAACATACAGACTTCATTTTCATCACTATATGAGATATTGCTGTCATAATCACTTGATTCTTTACTTTTTTCAGTTTCAGTTTCAGATTCACGTTGATTTTCAACAATATTTATGTTTTTCTCACATTTGTGACCTTTTACCCAAGGTTTGTTACACTTATAACAAGTATTTGTTTCATACTTTTTAGGTACTACAGGTGCAGTAGGTTTTTTCTGCTTCTCCTGAAGTGTTTTTGAATTCTGAGTTTTTACAGGTTCAACATTTTGCTTATAAGTGGAATACCTTGATTCATACTTATGGTTTAATAATATTTCATTGCAAATATTAATAAAATCAGAATATTCAGTAACATTTAATGTTCTAGCTACAACAATATCTCTGACAGATATAGGTAATTTGTATATTATCTTATCTTTCCATAAGTTAAAATCCATATGAGGCTCAATGGCTTTTAAGATTTTGTTTAAAGTCATTAAAAATACCATAGGTTTGTCACCATTCAACGGATTATACCTAGTCTTCTCATATAGTCTCTGCTGAGTAAGCCTGAATTTAGAACCTCCAAATTGTTTTTCAATAAGTTGTTTCCATTCAGCCCAAGAGTAGTCTCTACCCTCACTTAAGACAGCTTCAAACCATAATAAAGCAACATCCTTAAATAAAGAAATTAATTTTGATGTTATCTCTTCATCTGGTAACTTATATGAGAATTTCAAGTTGTCAATTCTTTGAATAAAATGTTGCCAATCAGAGCTGGCTTCCCCATCATAAGTTGGGTACTGATCTATTTTAGGCCAGTTCTTCTGATTGGATTTTATCTCACTAATCTTAGGTAAATTCAACAACTCATTTACTTTTGATAAATGGTCTTGTATTTCTTCCTGCACGGATTTGTGACTTACATTTTCAGATTTGACACTACCACCAGATGGTTTTAATTGTGGTGGTACAGGGAAGGAATGAGATTCACTTTTGCCAATGAAAGGATTATTATTATATTGATTATACTTATGATTATCCTGGTTCATTAGTAGATTGGCAGTTTCAATCTCAACTTTAGTTAATCTTTGTAGCAGCTCAGAGACACTTTGATTTGTCTGTGCAAAAGATAACTTTGTTCTTGATTCAGTCTTTAATAAGTGTGTTTCATATAATTTTTCTAACTCACAAAATTTGTTTGAAAGGTCATTATATTTATTACTCAATGAATCATATTTAAGAGTTAGAGACAAATGTTCTTTCTCTAATTCTTTATTACGTGTTGCTAATTGAGAAATGTTCAATGTTAAGGATGAAATTGTATCACTAGTGAGCTTAACTGTCTGTTCCTCACAATCAGTCATTCTATTCCACAATGCTGAAACAATTCTATGGAC
The DNA here is from genome assembly GCA_030280995.1 of Hemileia vastatrix. Taxonomy (NCBI): domain Eukaryota; kingdom Fungi; phylum Basidiomycota; class Pucciniomycetes; order Pucciniales; family Zaghouaniaceae; genus Hemileia; species Hemileia vastatrix. Next base: position 20,181,605 of record JASXTE010000015.1, read on the forward strand.
AGTTGGATTATTGTTAAAATATTCCATGTCCTCCTTTTCAATTCTCTCACTCTCCTGTGAACTTCTCATCTCACTAGTAGGTGGTTGCAACTGAGGATTAACTGTATTATCATTATATATAGTACTGTTATTATGGACAAAAGACAAGTCAGGTGTATCTACTCTAAAACCCAAATTTCTTAAATCCTCCTCTATTTTTTGTACAGATTTAACATCAATAGAATTACCTATATTGTAATTATCAGTATTATGTCTAATCTGAGAGGGTAAGTTACTTACCAAGGGATGGTTGCCAGGCCTGATTTTTGGCGCTTTTTTCCCTTGTAAGGGTGAGCTGAGGAAGTCAGATGAGGGGGTGGATCCCTGTTGCAACTGTGGCTTGTCCACTGTTGGTGAAACCAGTCCCATTTCCATTTGTCTACCAGGATTTTCTCCTGGGAGTGAGTGGACCCTCCTTGGGTAGGGGGTTGCTGATTTGATTGATTGGGCTGGCCTCCCTTTAATTCTGCCATTGCCTGATTCATCTGCTGAAATCCTACCTTGCAATTGTTTTGCAACTGCTCTACTTCTTTGAACATGAGAGATTTTGATTCCTCTAGCTTCAGAACCTGTTTGGCCAGATGGGACAGTTGATCCTGAAGAGGAGGAGACGTCTTTTTGATAGTTATCTTTTTTAAGAGGGCGTCCTTTTCCTCTACACTCATGCTTTCTGGTTGGGGGTACTGTTGTCCCTCCATGGTGATGTCCTGGAAAGTTTTTATTAGCTTTAGACCTGGTATTATAAGCAGGCTGTTCACTTACACTATCCTGAGGAGCACTCATATTGTTCAGAATAACAATATTTTACGTCTACAAAAGGAAAAAACTCTGTGGAATTAGTAGACAAATAATATTAGCACTTATATTACTAATAAAAAAGCAATGGAGCTTACCCTGAATTTATATCTTTATTTATTTAAATAAAATATAAGAAAAATTCGAAAAAATCTGTTAAAAATATAATAATAAGTTTAACCAGACCTCTATAAGGGTGAATAATTAGCTTACCAAGCTTTAGCCAAATACCAATTTTATTGGGTGTTATATTGGTGTCCAAATACCAAGTGAAATTGGGTTTATATTGGGTACAGTTACTACTGTAAATATCTAATTTTTATAATAAAAAATTAGTACAATTATTATAAGGGTTCTTTTCCGCAATCAATGAGTTATGATGACCCACTAATATGCCGCAGACCCAAATATTTGGTTAATTTTGAGTTGTACTAAGGTAAAAATCACGTCCCAAGGCTTATACTAAATAATAAGTAAAATATAAGGAAAGACCCCCAATTGTCAGTACAGTCTAGTATATAAGTATGATATAATAGTGTTATTTTATGGTCCTACTACTTATTAATAAATGATTTAGTGATTAAACCTCAGGGGAAGACTAATAGAATAGTTATACTCAAATTAAACTCACAATACTTGGATTTAAATGCGTGCTAGTGGTGGAAAATAGAAGAATAAAATATAGTTATAGCTATTATAAAGATAATATCAATTTATAAGGGCTTTATAATATATTTCTGAATGTTAATAATTTTAGTGTAGTGTTTATTTGAAGTGTAGTAATTGAATGATGATAATAAACCGTCAAAATCCCTCCTTACTTATACCCAAATCCACTGGAGTGCACAGACCTTCAATCCAGATGATGTCACTGCTATCCCCGGCAATTACAGCACTGTGAGGGCCCATCACCTCCCCATGGCGTCCACTTCAAGCAGTTTCAACACCCAGACCTCCAGTAAGGACCCTCCATCACTATTAATAATAACACAGAGTCATACCATAAATAGAAATCCCAGATAAAAGCGGATACCATAAAGAAACAGGTAAAATAAAAGATCAAAAAGAGATTTAATGAAACTAAAAGCATATAAAGGAAACAAATAAAATTTCCAAGCCCCCAATAACATCCCCAAGCATCCACATTAACCCAAAAACATCTTTCCAACCCATAAATCCGTGAATAACCATCCAAGGAAGTAATTTTAGTTGTCCAAACTGGGTGTATGCGCCTGATATAGGTGTCTATGCTTCTGTAGGCGTTGTGAGTCCACTGATTTCGTCCATATGACCTAAAATAAGCAGAAAAACAAAGGTTATAGGCTATTAAGGGGCTAAAACCCACTTATATACCTAAATATACATAATATACTGCATATTTCACTGAATATGAGATTTATGTATACATATAAGCTTATGTATGTCAATAATTACTTCATATCACTTAAGATAAGTATATTATGACTCCATTAACACCTTAATAAGTATTATTAGGCCATGGATAAGCTATTTAAACTATTATAAATTATATAATAGAATAATAATTATATATATATATAATAAAATAATATATATTATTATTTTAACCTTATTTTTAAGATATAAGCTTAATCTAGTTAAGGTTATCTTATTTTAAGCATAAGAAATACTCAGTCCTAAGGATATTTAGGCTGACACAAGATATGTAAAACATGAGGCAACATGCTTCTACATGTTATCCTACATATGCTAACCAATATGTTTCAATCAAACATAGTACCTTAATGATATGTTGGCACACTTTTGTACATACAAAATAGCTACCATGTCCTCATGACATGATGCAGCGCATTTATTCATATCACCAGGACATGGTAAATTTGCCTAAAGATGAGGTGGCATGTTGCATCATCTTTTAATTTCTGGCAAATAGTGAAGGTAGTGGGTAGTGTAGTTGCTTAAATGCATACATGAGGCGACATGTTGCCTCATGTATGCATGTGGGCAACTTGCTTTCTCACATTGTAAAAAGAAAAATTATACAAAATAAAATTGAATAGTGTAATTGCATACATGAGGCGACATGTCGCCTCATGTATGCAATAACAGCAGCTCAGAAAAAAAAACAGGCAAAAGATGAGGCACCATTTTGCCTCATCTTTTGCTTGTTGGTCAAAGGAAGATGCCACATACACTAGGCCATATTTGCATAAAGATGAGGTGGAATGTTGTGTCATCTTTTGCTTTCTGGAAAATAGTGAAGGTAATGGGTAGGGTAGTTGTTTACATGCATACATGAGGCGACATGTCGCCTCATGTATGCAATTATAATATTATGTTTTTTTTTGTATTTTTTTTAAATGTGAGAAAGCAAGTTGCCCACATACATACATGAAGCAACATGTTGCCTCATTTATGCATGTAAACAACTGCCCTACCCATTACCTTCACTATCTTCCAGAAAGAAAAAGATGAGGCAACATTCCACATCATCTTTTTGAGAAAATATGGCCTAGTGTATGTGGCAACTTCCTTTGACCAACAAGCAAAAGATGAGGCAACATGGTGCCTCATCTTTTGCCTGTTATATTTCTGAGCTGCTGTTATTGCACACATGAGGCGACATGTCACCTCATGTATGCAATTACAATATTTAATTTTATTTTGTTTAAATTTTATTTTTTACAATGTGAGAAAGCAAGTTTCCCACATGCATACATGAGGCGACATGTCGCCTCATGTATGCATGTAAGAAACTACACTACCAACTACCTTCACTATTTACCAGAAAGTAAAAGATGAGGTAACATTCCACCTCATATTTATGAAAATGCACACTAATGTATGTCACACATGCCTTTGACCAACAAGCAAAAGATGAGGCAACATTGTGCCTCATCTTTTACCTCTTTTTTTTCTGAGATTTTGTTATTGCATACATGAGGCGACATGTTGCCTCATGTATGCAAAGTAAATATTCAGTTTTTATTTGTATTTTTTTTTCAATGTGAGAGAGCAAGTTGCCCACATGCATATATGAGGCGAAATGTTGCCTCATGTATGCATGTAAGCAACTAACCTACCCATTATTTTCAATATTTACCAGAAAGCTAACAATGAGGCAGCATGCCACCTCATATTTATGCAGATGAACCCTAGTGTATGTCACATCTTCCTTTGACCAAAGAGTGAAATATGGGGCAACATGGTGTCTCATATTTTGCCTCTTTTTTTTCTGAGCTGCTGTTATTGAAAACATGAGGCAATTTGTTGCCTTAAACATTTGTTGAAAAGTTTATCTGATTCATTTTAAAACTTCATTCTATGAAAAAAATCAGAGTATATGATAAAAATATTTTAAGTAAGAATGAACAAATTGAAGTAAGTAAGTGTTATTTTGAGAGGCTTGTGCAAGGCCTTGTGGCTGCCAAAAGGGGGGCAGGGTGGGGCACTGCAGGGCATGACTGTAGAGCACTTCAAGTTGCTGAAGTTTTTTGTAAATATATATTGTTGAGTATCTTTATGAATTTCTTTATTTGTACTGGAACTTGAGTTCAGTGAATTAAAATCTGGTTTTACTATTTAAAACTTTTTTAAGAGAATTCCAGAGGAAAAATATAATATAATATTTTTTATTAAAAATAAATTATTTTATTAGATAGACTTAATCTCATAAGCTTACTAACACTTTTTTGACTATAAGAAGTTGAACCTGTGCTATGGATTTTAAACAGAAATCAAGTAAGATTACAAGGCATGTGAAATAATAGATTTTTCATATACTTTGTCGGAGATCCACTTTTATTTTAACTCATTTTTGTGCAGTATTTTAAAACAGGGCTTTAAAGTAAGAGCATATTCCAGGCCCTTCAGATCCTGAATTTTTATTTAAATACTAGATAATAGAAACATGAGAAAATTACTGGATGTATTTATGTGTCCATAAGCATTTTTCACAAGTCAAAAATTTGGTTTCTTCTTTTGTAAAAGTGGAAGTTTCAGTATTTTTTTACTTTTAAATTTTTCCTAATCTATTCTTTTAATTTGGGAGAAAACCTTAATTCATATTTTAAACAAGTGGAGTTCAAATTATACATGAAAAAACCAATCATTTATTACTTCAATCTATGTACAAATTATAATTCAGTTAATATTAGCTTCTGACATATCTCCTGATGGTTTATCTCAACTTAGAGTGATTGAAAAATCTCTGAAAATTATTGGAAATCTGTTCATCATTCAAATCATGTGACTTACTTTTCCAAGAAATGTTTTTAGTCTTTTATAAATAGTAATTTCTTCCTGAATTATTGTCTTTCCTCTCATAATTAATTTATATTCAAGATGGAATCATTGTATAATTCCTCTCCCATCTGTATTAGCTTACTTCAATTTCACATATCTGACTTCAGAAGCTTCCCAGGTTTTATTGAGAAACCTTTTTCACTTCATCTCTCTAATACATAACATATTATCAGGGCTAGGGCACATTCAACTTATATTAACATTAGTAAACAGTGCCCTTCTAATTCCCACATCCTCTATGTAATAATTGGCCTCTCAGGATATCAAACTTTATTTTCTCCTGTTGGGGGTTTAGCTTCTAGGGAAGGATTCATCCTCTATATGAGTTGAAGATACATTATTACCCCAAAAAGATACCAACTTCCCCCTACTAATTAATATTTTGAATTTCTATCTTTCTAATTTCCTAATAACTATCTCTCAAGGACTTGAGTCACTCCCCAACATAATTAATCTTATTCCTGACTATAACCCATTGATTAATTTGGGCTGTCCTGTGAAAGATATATTCAATCAAAACAATTAAATATCCTCTATCTCCCCTGATTCTTTATTTCTTATCAGACCTTATCATTCTATAAAAGACATCAATGAAGATTTTTTAGCACAGAGGAAGGTGAAAAAAATTTCAATGAGAAACTTTTCACCTTTCAAAAAGAAACTACAACAAAGCATGTGATAAAAATGGAAAGAATACTCTATTCTCCCCACATGGAGCAAGTACTGTCAGATGCAGCCAAGGGGGAAGAAGTTAACAGGAGGGATCAATGCAGGGGATAAATATAATAGAGTTAAAAATACTTGTATATCATTTCAAAAACAAACATACCTAAAAATAGGTCAATTGGCAACTGTGCACCTTACAACAACTACAAAAAAGCATGTGATGAAATAAGAAGGTACAAAAAGATGAGTTTGTGTGGTTAGGATTAAAAGAATAAGCAGAAAGTAAAAGGAAAGAACCTGGAAAAAGGACTCTATTATCCCCAAAAAATTCAAGGAATGTAAGTTTCAGCCAAGGGGGAAGCAGTGTACAGGAGGGAGAAATGGAAGTGATAAAGAGAATAGAGAAAAAAAATTTTGATGGGGAAAATGGAAACAGCAAGAAGAGGCTTGATTATATGACAAATCACACCATATAAAACAATAGAAAACAACACAATGTTGACTAAGACTACTAAACTACAATACAGAGAAAGAGAAAGGTTCACACTCAAAGACAGAATTCACACAAAAGGAATTTTTTTTCAAAAATACCATCTTTCCCCTCAAATTATTCCTCTCATGACTCAAGTAAAAGAAGAAAAAAGAGAGTACAGTTTGCATAGTGATACCACCACTGAGAACAGACCTCAAGCAAAAATTATCTTATGATAAAATTTGTTGAGAGAAGGCAAAAGAAGCTCTAAAAATTGTTGGGCCATCAGGAAGTTCTAATCCACTAGGTGTTGGACCCAGCTCATATAATGAAAAATATAGTTCTGATGTAGATAGTTCAAGTAATTATAGCTGAATCATCATTAGATAAAATTTTCCCTAATAAATATCTTCCTTAGAGTCCGCATTTCAGGAATTTTCTGCCTGTTTTAGACCTTAAATCAAATGGGGATCAGTTGCAACACCAAATGATTTAACTTCTTATATGGATCTTAGTACTAAGGATTTAATGATGGTTCAAAATTTTATTTTTCATACACTCATTACCTCATGGTTCAACTGTGTTCAACACCATTTAGGGAAGACTGGAACAAATCTCAAGGCAGAAGAATGAATTTTGCTAAAAAAATTATGATGTGGTTTCTTTGTTTCTAGTTGTGAATATAGAAAATTCTGAAAGTAAAGAGAAGAATTTAATTAAGTGTATTTCCATTTTTGTATCAATAAAAAACCTTTTAACTTACTTTTAAATCTATGAAGATGAAATTATATCTCTTCATGATTAGCTGAAGGAGTATAAAAATTCCATGGAAAATTTTGGCCACAAATTCACATCAAGCCTAATGTCCACTTAGCCCAAAATTTTCCTGAAGTTCTGAAAATATTTGGCCCAGCATCATCAAAGGAAGCTTGGGATCATGAGAGTATGAATCAAATTTTAAGATCTATCCCACACAATATTAATAAACTCATTTTTTCATAATTCTTTTTATTACCCATAATTTTTTACATTATTTTTTTGTTTTTATTTGAAATGGACAAAATGTTAATGGAAATGTTCATCATGATAGTAAATATTCAATCTCTTCTTGAGATGAATGACAATTGATTTAAAATACAAATTAAAGATTTTTTCAATATAGAAAAAGGAAAGACTTCAAAATAAACTGATATATTGCTCTGTGAAGAATATGATTTATGGCCAGAATATTTAAACAAGATTTATAGAAAAATGTCTTTTTTAAACATTTTTTAAAAAGATAAATTCATTGGTGCTTTAAAATTTATACAATCTAAAATTACTGATCTCCAATACTAAAACATTGGTGGTAAATACTTCTCATTATACTCAAAACAACAAGGTTTTGGGAATATCAAGAGGCAACAAGATTGGAGTTTTTTTTTTGAGAAAGTGGAAGTCACTGAATTTTACCAGATCAAATCTTTATTCTAGTTGAATTGTATGATGCTGTTGAAAAAAAAATAGAAAATCCTTTCTCAAAAGCAGGATTCAAAACATTTTGGTGCTACAATTGATGGTCTAAAAATGTTATTATTACTCATAAAGATATTATTGGACATGATTCAAGAACTCTCAATCCAAGTGGCTTTGGTGGTGTTTTATCAGATACTGTCTGTATAATGTCATAAAGGAATATAGCCGGTGCATATTAGTCACCTTTATAATATCCATAATTAATTCAATATATGTATTTTAGACACCAAAGTATGATCTATTGCCTGTTGGAAATTATGCAAGCAGCAATATATGAAGAATTCAAATTGGTCCTAATGATTCAGCTATGAGCTATGTGTCATGATGAAAAATTGTCCCACCAAAGTTCCAACACAGGTTTGACTCAGGTTAGACCACAGGTACTAAACAACCACTTGACTGCAAGTCGTCTAACTTTTGACCTGGTGATGACTTACCTAAACTTAATCAATCCCATAATCATACACTTATTTTTAATCTTTACCCTTGTTCACTAACATAAAATGCCACTTTCGGTCCACCATCAACTTGAGATCACTGCTTCAGTATCTCATTTTGAGGGCCTAGCTTAACTGATTTACAATTTTTTACTTTGTGTAATAATTTTTGCCAATGAAATTCCCCGGTTTCTCAGTTTCATTTGTTTTGGTTCAGCTCCCAGACTTGAATTCACATAACATTTTCAAACACATAACATTTCTAAGATTCTGTCTCACTAAGATATTTCATCTTCTCTTCAACTCTAACTTCCATCATTCATTGTTGGTTCTGATACTTCTCACTTCACAGCACTCAAAATAAGTCACTTTCTCATTTTTTTAAATTTAATTGCTAATTCAAATGTCTTTTTTCTTGTCTCTTTTTTTTGTTTCTTTTTTTATCATCTTTTATGTTTGATTGTTTATTTATCTGTTCTTATTTCCCTTTCAATCCCCCTTTTTCCATTTTTTCCTTTTTTTCCTTTTTTTCCTTTTTTTCCTCTTTTTCCTTTTTTTCCTTTTTTTCCTTTTTTTCCTTTTTTTCCTTTTTTTTCTTTTTTTCCTTTTTTTTCTTTTTTTTCTTTTTTTTCTTTTTTTTCTTTTTTTTCTTTTTTTTCTTTTTTTTCTTTTTTTCATTTTTTTCTTTTTTTTCTTTTTTTTCATTTTTTTCATTTTTTTCATTTTTTTCATTTTTTTCATTTTTTTCATTTTTTTCATTTTTTTCATTTTTTTCATTTTTTTCATTTTTTTCATTTTTTTCATTTTTTTCATTTTTTACATTTTTTACATTTTTTACATTTTTTTCATTTTTATCATTTTTTTCATTTTTTTCATTTTTTTCATTTTTTTCATTTTTTTCATTTTTTTCATTTTTTTCATTTTTTTCATTTTTTTCATTTTTTTCATTTTTTTCATTTTTTTCATTTTTTTCATTTTTTTCATTTTTTTCATTTTTTTCATTTTTTTCATTTTTTTCATTTTTTTCATTTTTTTTCATTTTTTTCATTTTTTTCATTTTTTTCATTTTTTTCATTTTTTTCATTTTTTTCATTTTTTTCATTTTTTTCATTTTTTTCATTTTTTTCATTTTTTTCCTTTTCTTCCTTTTTTTCCTTTTTTTTTCCTTTTTTTCATTTTTTTGGATTCATTTCTTGAGTATTTTTTCAATCTCTGCTTTTTACACAATTTCTTCAGGTTGCTTTTTAGGCCTTCCCCTTCTTTTTGGAAATAAGTCAGGATCATTTGCATGGTAAGGTTTCAATAATGAGATAGGGAAAACTGGATGTTTCCTATCATATGGGGCATATAATATGACTTCCACTGCATTATTACCAACCATTTTTCTTACTACAAAAGGTCCTACAAAGGGATCCTTTAATTTAACATTACCTTGTAAGTTAAAATGTAGTGTTGAAATTAGGACTTCATCTCCTTTTTTGAATTCAAATTCTTTATGAGATTTATCCCACCTTTTCTTTTCATATTCAAATGCTTTTTGAATACATTCTTCTGCATTTTTTCTACACATTTGTTGGATATGAATAAAAGATTTAGTACCAGGGTGTATATCTAACCTTGGTAATTTATTTAAATGATTTACTGGGGTATTTGGTATGTATCCTAGCTAGAGTTCAAATGGTTTCTTCTCTGTTACAGAATGAGTTGTGCTGTTATAAGCAAATTCAAGTCCAGGAATTAATGTTACCCAGTCATGTGTGAATTTCTCATTGTCTTTGTATTCTAATCCAAAGGCACAATATCTTCTGATCATGTCTTCAAGAGTTTGTATCATTCTTTCAGCTAAGCCATCAGTTTGTGGATGGTGTGCTGTAGACAATTTCAATTGACAACCTGATACTTCCATCAAAGATGTCCAGAACTCTGAAGTAAATTTAGGGTCTCTGTCAGAGATTATGGCTTTGGGGAACCCAGAAGTATTCATCATTTGAGTCCACCATAGTAATGCCAAGTCTTTTGCAGATACCTCTTTATGGGTAGGAATAAATTTACACATTTTGGTTAATCTATCCACAATTACCCAGCAAGAATTGAAACTTTCTTTTCCTGCTAATGGCAAGCCAGTGACAAAATCCATGTTTATAATTCCCCATGGAGCTTTTGGCTGCTCTATTTGTTGTAACAACCCAGCTCTCTTACCAGTTAATCTTTTAGATTTCTGACAAGAATCACATGTTTTAATGTATTTTTTTACATCTTCTTTCATGTTTATCCACCAGGCTGTATTTTTAACTCTGGTTAATGTTTTGTTAAAATAAAAATGACCAGCTAAGATGTCATCATGACAAGTACTCAACATTAACTCTTTCATAGAAGGTGGTATTATTATTACATTACTTAGCTTTTTCCTGTAATATATATATCCATCTTCAATTGATAGTTTACCTTTTTCCAACACATTTCTATACTTTGGAGGTAAGATTTTAATTAGTGCACTAATGGAGGCATTAGTTGGATCATTTAGAATGGTAGATAGTTTAGTCAAATCTTTATCAGATATATAATTTTCCAATATAGTTTGCATAAAATCCTCCTCTAAATACACTATATAAATCCCAAATATATGTATAACCTCATTTTCAGGTACATAAGCTGGGTTGTCAGTATCATTTGGCAAAGGACTTCTGGATAATAAATACACATTAGAATGCAATGTTCCTTTTCTATGAGTGATTGTCATTCTTCCTCTGTACTCTTGTACAGCTAGTTGCCATCTAAACATGTGCCTATTAGGTGTTTTCATGCTTAGAAATGATTTTACTGCACTGCAATCTGTTATTAGTTCAAACTTCTGGTCTTCCAGATAGTAATGAAGTTTCTCCAAGGCCCACACCACGGCTAAACATTTCAGTTGTGTAGCACCATACCTTAATTCTGTCTTTCTTAAGGTTCTGGATATATAACAGATAACTATTTCAGATAATTTTCCATTTATTACCTGTTTTTGCTGTAAAGCAGCACCTAACCCTGTGAAGCTTGCATCAATGTACAAGATAAAAGGTAGGGTGAAATCTGGCAGTCCCAATATTGGAGCTGACATTAAGCATTCTTTTAATTTATTAAAGGCGTGTTGTCTTTCATTATTCCAAATGAAAGCCTCATTTTTCCTAATTAGTGTTGTTAAAGGAGCTGCAATGGATTGGTAGTTTTTAATATACTGTCTATAATATCCACACATACCCAAAAAACTTTGGACATCTTTTACATTCTTAGGTATACCAATGTTTTTAATTGCTGCCACCTTATTCTGGTCAACACAAATTTTTAATCCAGATACAACATGTCCAAGTACTTTCAAGGATTGAAATCCAAACTTACATTTCTTTAATGCAATAGTCATATTAATTTCATCCATCTTTTGAAAGACTCTCTTCAGGTGATTTAAATGTTCATCATATGTTTTTGAAAACACTATGATGTCATCAATATAAAACAAAAGCCATCCTTCAACCATTTCTTGATGAAAGACACTATCCATCAATTTTTGGAAGACTGAAGGCGCATTCTTTGGGCCAAATGGCATTCTCACATACTTATATATTCCAATATGTGTGGTTATTAATAATTAATTCTGAGAACTCTTTTTCACAGGAATCTGGTGGTAACATTTGTTTACATGTAGACAGTAAATATATTTTGCTCCTAGTAAGGTAGCATGGATAGAAGCTATCCTTGGTAGAGGGTAAATATCATCTACAGTGTATGTATTCAGAGCTCTATAATCACCACATAATCTTGCCTTATCTTTTTCATAAGAGATTAATACTGGTGAAATAACACAATACTTAGGTGTTGTGTATACTTTTTCAACAATACCCATTTCCAACAACATTTTATATATTGTTTTCAATATCTTTCCTTTTTGCAGGAGATGCTGGTTAAGGTTTCTTTTTCAAGCTGCCAGGAATATTATCCAAGTCACAACTTAAAGAGATTTTCATCTCATGGTCTTTGACCAATCCTAGTTCATTTGAACCATGGGCAAATGCCATAGGATAAGATTTGATCAACCTCAAAATATTGTCTTCTTCAATTTTTGAGAGTTGAGGACTGAAAGAGGCCTTTTGTATTTCATTATCCAATTCAACCATTTCAGTGGTGGTTCTTCCACCTTGCAGTTGTTCCTCTCTAGGAGAAATGGAATATACTGAATTTTCAGAACATATCTTGAATTTTCTCTTACCATTCACACCTATAGTGAAGCAACTGTATGCAGGATCTAGTTTAATTCCAAATTTTGTCAATAAGTCATTGCCAGTAATAAACCAATCACTGCAATTATTATTATTCATTACAAAAAATTCACACACTGCTCTTACATATCCATTACTATACTTAAAGAATATAGCAGTTTTGTATTTGCCAATCGGATTTAAAACTGAAGCAAAACCCCTCCAGTTTTTTGTCTGTACAGGTTCTAGTTTTTCCTTATACTTACTGTCAAGTTTCATTAATGTATTGATAGAAACTACACTACCTGCAGCCCCAGTGTCAAGAATGGCATTCATTTCTCTTCCACATATAATAACGGGTGCTCTGATAGGTGTTATTTTGTAAGTATCATGAGATACATCTTTAATTATTTCAGCTTCTTTAATGGAAGTTAAAGATGTATCTGTATGAGGTATAGTATCATTCAGGAACCTAATATCCTGTTCTAATACATATTTCTCATGTTCATCATCACTGTAAGAAATTTTACTTTTACAATTCTCACTGGATTCCACGTTCTCATCTTCATAATTACTTGGTTCAGAATTTTGTGAGGTTTCAATAACATTTATTCTTTTCTTACACGTGTGATTTTTAACCCAAGGTTCATTACATTTGTAACAAGTGTTATTTTCTTGTCTCTTAGGGACAAGGGGAGCTGAAGGTTTTTTCTTTTCCACTGGTAACTTACTTGTAGTAGGTTTTACCACGTCAACACTTTGTCTGTAATTATTATACTTGGTTTCATATTTGTGGTTTAATAATATTTCATTGCATATATTAATGAACCCGGAGGTATCTCTGATGGTTTCAGTTCTAGCTACAATAATTTCTCTAACTGATATAGGCAACTTGTATATTATTTTCTCTTTCCACTCATCATAATCCATTTTTGGATCCATAGCTTTCATGCTTTTTATTAAATTCATTAAAAAGACCATGGGTTTATCTCCAGAATTTGGATTATATCTGGCTCTTTCATACAATCTTTGTTGAGTGATTCTGAATTTTGGGCCACCAAATTGCCTTTCAATTAGTGCCTTCCATTCATTCCAGGAGTAGTTAATTCCCTAACTCAATACAGATTCAAACCATAATAAGGCCACATCTGTAAATAAAGATATTAATTTTGATGTAATTTCTTCATTTGGTAACTTGTATGAAACTTTTAAGTTATCAATTCTTTGAATGAATTGTTTCCAATCAGATTTTGAATCCCTGTCAAAATAAGGGTACTGATCTAACTTAGGCCAGTTATTTTGGCTAGTTTTTTCTTCCCTAACCTGAGGAATATTGAGCAATTCACTTACTTTAGAAAGATGATCATTTATTTCATCTTTTACTGATTTCATATTCTCAGAGCCCATGACACTATGTTCATGTTCAATCATGGGTTTATCATCAGAGTGTTTCATAAAAACTGGTACTCTTTCCACATAAGAGGTATTATCTTTTATTTTATCAGTATTTTTCAAAATGTTAGCTACTTCAATTTCTACTCTTTTTAACCTATCTTTTATTACAGGTACATGAGTTAAGGTATCATTCACATTTGAAAAAGACAATTTTACACATCCCTCTATGGTAGCCATAATATTCTGAGAATGTTCCAATTTATTTTCTAAATTTTTAATCTCAGAGTTTAATCTTTTGTTTTCATTGATTAATTCATTATATAAATTCTCAATAATTTTTAGCCTATTGGCTGTTGTACTCAATGATTGTGTGAGGTGTAATAATACACTTTCTGTATTATTGTTTGACTCTCTAGAGAATTCTTCCAATTTTTCAATTCTTAATAATAATTTACTAATTATTTTTGATTCCATTGGATTTTCTTTTAGAAAATATTCAATTTTTTCTGTGTCCAATTCAGAAGACTCATCATCAGGTTCAAGATTTAATTCATTTGGTTCCATTTTTATATTAATAGCATTATCCTGGTGGTCAATAAAACTATGTACATTGTCCTCATTTAAAGACAAGTTTAACATGTTATTTTCAAATGAATAATTTTTTAAATCCTTATCAATTATATCCAATAACTCTCTATCAATTTAATTACCTATAAGTAATTCATTGTTAAGATTATATAATTGATCCTGAGAAGATGGATGACTTACCAAGGTCTTATTCCATTTCCCCTGCCTCTTCTTGGCTTTCCCTTGTAAGGGTGACTGCTGGAGCCCTGCTGTTGAGGAGGGTTGTTGTAATTTTGGGCGTACCAATCCCACTTCCATTTGCTGACTAAAATTTTTTGGTTCTCCTCTTGGACTGGAGGTGTTGCTATGGAATTGTTTGGTGCCACTGTTGGTGGTTGAGCCTTTATTTCTACTAGAGCTTGATTGACTTCTACAAAACCCTGAGCTGCTCTTTTCTCCAGATTATTTATCTGGTCCACTATATTGTTTACTCTTATTTTCAAGGTGTTCAGTAGAGTGGAGAGGGAGTGAATTTGCTCTTGTAAGGTAATTTTTGTTTTCTTCATTGATACCTGTTTTAATAGTTTTTCCCTTTCCTCCAGAGACATTTGTGGAGTGATGGTGTTTGTGGGGGAATCCTGGACCTCCATTTGAATATCCTGTACCAGTTCTCTCAGCTCTAGGTCTTAAGCTATAAGGTTTTGCCTTATTACTCACAATATCATTTTTGTCACACATTTTTACGTGGAGTTTAATCAAAGAATTGAAATTTGAGATTTTAAAACTTCAAAAAGGAGTTTTATCAGTATTTATCAATACCACTGAAGACAATTTTATTGCTTACTTATTGGTATTAAGTGAATTTAGAAGTGCCAAAAGTCAAATATGCTTTTATGTGGTCACTTGATTTAACTGGTCTACAATATGTAGCTGTGTTTTTATATTTAAAAAAGAAAATTTTTTAGTAAGATTCTTTCTAAATATTAAATGAATTTTACAAACCAATAAAAAGGGATTAAGAGTCCTGTTATAAGAAAACAATTAATCAGTTTAATTGGTTATCATCTGCAAAGATCACAAATTTAATTGGTCTATTGAAAGACTCCCACTAAGAACAATTTTATGTTAAATTAGTGGTAAAAAATTTTATCTGCAAAGATCACAAATTTAATTGGTCTATTGACAAACCCATTAATAACAATTATATGTTAAATCAGTGGTAAAATTGTTGATTCAATATCACAATTTATTATATAACTTGGCTTCTTTTCCTGAAATCACTATATAAGTGACCCCAACCTGTTGTAATTATCCAAATATTTCTATAGGGATTTTATTTACTTGTAGCCTCTTTTTTGAATTTTTTACTTACTAGAAGATAACCAACAGAATTCTTGAGGAAAGGCCCCCAATTGTCAGTCTGAGGTCAAGTATAAAGACGTGAACTAGCTTGAATGGTCAGTTGTCTAGAAGATTTTAATGGTCCTATATGAATACTTTAGTACAAATCTAATAAGTATTAAAATAACTCAAAGTAAGGGTCTCAGTAATTCTAATCTCACTAATTATATATGGCTTACAATCTTTATAGTTGGTAGAAAAATAGATTTAATAATTCAGATACTATTCAAAGACTATATAAGTGCTATTGATATGTATTGTAAATTGATTTGGTTATATGATTGAATTGTAATGATAAAGAATGTAGAAAACAAGACCCAAAACCTCCTCCTTTTATACACCTTGAGTTCCCCAATGAATCCCTTGATTTACCAGTCCAATACACAGCTAATAAAACCTCCATCCAACTAATAGACATGTCCATCAACATCCCTAGTGACCCATAACATAATTAGAAAATTAACTGCCGCCAAAATCCTGGAATAATAGGGAAAATCCATCAAAATTAAAGAATAAGTAAAAAAGAGAGTATATGCATATTATACATCAATATGAAAGACTAAAGATGGAAAATTAAGGTTAATAAGAGCTTAATAATAAAGTAGATTCACTCTAGAAATGAAGGGGCTAATCCTGACATTATACTATGTGAAATTCACATTAAAAAATAACCAAAATTGACTGAGAAACCACCTAGAAACCCAAAAAAGGGTGTGAGATGTGGGGTAACTACATGCAGTTCTTGGAAGGCGCTAGCACGGGTAAATCCTTGACTAATTTTAGACGAATTTAAGTGTGGTAGTGAAATAAGGCGCCAAGAGTGAGGTTATTAATGAAATTAGTGCATATAGAAAGGGTCAATGCATTATTAATTAATCTAGGACACTAAATAAGCGCCTGTCGCCTATTTTAGTGTGTTTCCCCACAGTGGGTGTAGAATGTGGGGTAATTATAGTGTGAAAAAGCTAACTTTGCTAAAAATGAAGCTATTCACACAGGAAAAAAGCAGGCAGTATGTAGCCAGTACACAGAAGCCATTTGTCAGGCTAAGGTCAAGTACAAGGACGTGAACTAGCTTGAATAGTCAGTTGTCTAGAAGGTTTTAATGGTCCTATATGAATACTGTAGTTTTAATCCACTAGGTTGTAAAATATAATCAAATATAAAGGTCTCAGTAATATAATTCTCACTATTCTTATATATGGCTTACAATCTTTGTAGTTGGTAGAAAAATAGATTATTTAATTCAGATACTATTCAAAAGTCTTATAAAAGTACTAATTGATATGTATTGTAATTTATTTGGTTATATTGGTTGAATTGTAATGATAAAGAATGAAGAAATACAACCCAAAAACCTCCTCCTTTTATACACACTGAGTTCCCCAATGATTCCCTTGATGTACCACCCAATACACAGTTAATGACGCCTCTAAACAACTAATAGACATGCCCATCAACATTCCTAGTAACCCATGACATAATTAGAAGAGTAACGACCGCAAAAATCCTGTAATAATAAGGGAAATCCATCAAAATTTAAGAAAAAGACAAAAAGAGAGTATATGCGTATAAAACAATAATATTAAAGACTAAAGGAGACTTTTTAAGGTTAATAATAGCTTAATAATAAGGGGGATTGACTGTAGAAATAATGGGGCTAATCCTGACATTATACTACGTGAAATTCCCATTCAAAAATAACCAAAACTGACTGAGAAACCACCCAAAAGCTTAAAAAAGAGCGTGAGATGTGGGGTAACTACATGCAGTTCTTGGCAGGCGCTTGCACGGGTAAATCCTTGACTAAAATTAGGCGAATTTAAGCGTGGTGATGAAATAAAGTGCCAAGAGTGAGGTTATTAATGAAATTAGTGCATATAAACAAGGTCAATGCATTATTAATTAAGCTAGGACACTAAATAAGCGCCTGTCGCCTATTTTAGTGTGTTTCCCCACAGTGGGCGTAGAATGTGGGGTAATTATAGTGTGAAAAAGCTAACTTTGCTAAAAATGAAGCTATTCACACGGGAAAAAAGCAGGCAGTATGTGGCCAGTACACAGAAGCCATTTCTGGCATAAAAAACACCAAATTTGAAAAGTGTTATTTTTATGCATTTAAATAGCCAAATCAATAGTTCTAAATGAGCCCAATTGATCTTTCAAAGCGCAAGTTTGATATTCTCAATTTTATAGCGCATATAGTCAACTTTTAAGTGAAATAAAGCGCATTTCTTGTTTTTTGCATAAAACAATGAATATAACAGCTTTAAGTGTACTTAAAAATTATGTAGCCTTATACTTAAGGTTCTTAAGATTACCCTAACATATTCCAACTTAATATTAAGTACATAAGACCTATAAAAGGTGGATATATGCGTGTATATAAGGTGTTATAATGGCATTTTTTTGTGTATTATCATAATTTTACTTATGTATACTATTTGTGTACTCTTATTTATTATTCCCATGTCTAGTTCATGTGTTTAACATAACTTATAAGTACTTTTTACTCAGCCCTGGGGATATACAGGCTGACACCATTTCTGGCATAAAAAACACCAAATTTGAAAAGTGTTATTTTTATGCATTTAAGTAGCTAAATCAATAGTCCTAAATGAGACAAATTGAACTGACAAAGCACATTTTTAATATTCTTAAATTTATAGCGCATATAATCAACTTTTAAGTGAAATAAAGTGCATTTCTTGTTTTTTGCATAAAACAATGAAAATAACAGCTTTAAGTATACTTAAAAATTATTTAGCCTTATAATTAAGGTTCTTAATGTTACCCTAACATATTCCAACTTAATATTAAGTACATAAGACTTATAAAAGGTGGATATATGTGTGTATATAAGGTGTTATAATGGCATTTTTTTGTTTATTATCATAATTTTACTTATGTATACTGTTTGTGTACTCTCATTTATTGTTCCCATGTATATTTCATGTCTTTAACATAACTTATAAGTCCCTTTTACTCAGTCCTGGGGATATACAGGCTGACAATTATCCTCATTACCCCAGGATTTTGGTGGGTGATACCATTCTAATTATGTTGATGGGCAGGTGTATTAGGTAGAATGAGGCCTTATTGGTCATGTATAGGATTGGTAAATAAGTGGAACACATTGGAGTATTATTGGGTATAAAAGAGGGGGGTTTTTGGTCTTATTTTCTACATTCTTTATCATTACAATTAAAACGTATAACCATTACAATTACAATACATTTCATTAAGACTTTTTAATTCTTTGAATAGTGTTTGAATTATATCCTCTATTTTTCTACCAACTATAAGATTGCAACCCATTTTTTATTAGTGAGATTAAAATTACTGAGACCCTTATATTGAGTTATATTTTAATACTTATTGGATTTGTACTACAGTATTAATATAGGACCATTAAAAAACTTTCTAGACAACTGAATAATCAAGCTATTCATGTCTCTGCACTTGAACTTAGTCTGACAAACAATTTATGTAAATTATATATACAAATTAATATTATATTAAAAAATAAAAAAATATAACAATATTATAATAATATATTAAGTAAATGTTGTATTAATTTTATTATTATGTATAAATTGTAAATAAATTTAAATAAGCATAAACTATACTATATTCTATAAAAAATTGGCGCATTTTTATGTATTTAAGGTTTATAAATTAATAATTAATTAATTACAAATTTATATTATAATTGTTAGTAATAAATTTAACTTATAATGTAATAAATTAATTAATTAATAAATTTTTTATATTAAAAATTAAAATTAATTTCTTACAACCAATAATTATTGGGCACTTTTTTGACTCACAATTGTGACATCAAAGTAATTAAACAAGTGAAACGCTTTATTTAATAAAATATTAATGTTTTATTTTAATAATTAGTAATTCTGTTAGAATAATTGTTTAATTTACAATAAATATTATACTAGTGAAATTAGTTTAAATTAATTAATTACTTATGTTTTATACTACATTAACTAAGTATGGGGTATCAAATTTGACCAATCCACAATTAAATTAATTGTGGATAAAAATCCTTATACCCCAATTATCTTCCACAATTATTTTTGCTAATAATTGGGTTATTAAAAATTTTATGTGTCAAAGTTGACCTCTTATCCGACATTTTTCTACTCAATTTTTCATAACCACATATTGGACAACTTTCTGTCATAACCACGTCTTGGCCTACTTTCATTCATAACCCCATCTTTGACTACTCTCTGGATATGCCTTCTACCTTGCTGCACACTCCCATTCTCATCTCATCCTGTCTATTCTCTCTATTCAGAACACCTCACTATCTCATCCACTTGTTTTTTTCTCCTTTTCATCTTCAATTATCTTAACATGCCCCGTCACCATAGATCTGCTCAAAGGCAGCCTTCCCCCAGTAGTTCTTCAAATTGCACTACTCCCTCTTTCCCCCGCTCAGCTGAGAAATCAAAGACCGTTCAATTAAAAAAAGATGATCATCTTATTCTTATCAACTGGCTGAAAACTAAATCTAACTATGATTCTTGTTTTGGTACCAAAAATGCAACTAAAGTAGGATGGCCCCCAGCATCAAAAGTTAATGGTTATCTTCTAATGGCCAATGAAATACGGAATAAGACCAAGGGAAGGATAGATCTTTTACCTAAACAGATGTCTGAACGCTTCAAGAATTATCAAGACAAATACAAGAAGGCAAAGACTCTTTCATCTTCTACTGGTTTTGGTATTACTGACCTCAATATCAGTAAGGTCATCAAATACATAGACAATAAACTTGATTCTTTATGTCCTTACTTTAAACAGATGGATGCTATTTTTGGAGAGTGAGCTGATGTTAATCCTGAAAACATGTTGGATGGTGAAGATGCTATCTCTGAACATGATGTCTAAAGAAATCTCTTTCCTTCTTCTTCTTCTACTCAAGCCTCCCCTCATTTAACTTCTAAAAATCAAGATATCTTTTCAATTGATCCTTATGGCAATATAAACCAACCTGATTTAACTCAAGTATGTTTTTAATTCTTTTATCTTACCAATTCTTTTTTTATTTACATTTTCTTATTTCTAAAAATGGCTGAAGAACAAATGCAGGAGCCACAATCAATTGAGTCAGAAGCCAGTGACAATGATGAGGAGGAAAATGTGACCTTGAACAAAAAGCAAAGGGCTTCAAGTAGTCTAAATTTCCACTCTCAAAGAAGAAGAAAAAGTGATACTTCATCTCAAACCCCTTTTTCTTCTATCAAATAATTTTTGGAGAAACGTGATGCTGGTAAGAGATACCAAACCTCTTATTACTTTACTCTGCTTTTCTTCTACTTTTTTTTATATATTTATTGTCACTCTAGAACAAGTGGAAGTTTCTAAAGAGACTCTAAATTTTGAAAAGAAAAAATAAAAGCTCTCTATAAGGAGGGATGACAGGGTACATGATTTGGAAGAGATGAAGTTCTAACTCTCTTTACAGAAGGATGATAGGTCACAAGTCTTGGAGGAGAGGAAGTACAAGCTCTCTTTACAGAAGGATGATAGGGCACAAGACTTGGAGGAGAACAAATATACTCCCTATTATATAAATTCTTTGCATCAAGATGGTATAATCTTTATGTTTCACTTAAACTGATTATTTTAAATAATGATGTAACCTGTTTTAAAATTAACATAGTTACATTCTTCTGTTTCATACCAAATTAGTGTCCCACTTAATATTATTACATTGTTTGAGGATTTAATGGGTCAATACATTGGGTTTTATTTCTGTTTCAGTGAATTGTTTCATGGAAACCTTATATTCCTTGTTACACTTATCTTTCATTTGTTTTATGTTCTTTTCACCCTGTAACTACATCTGAGTAACATTTCAGAGGGCCTTTCTTGCCTATATAAAGGCCTTGGTTCCTCCCTAGTAGTCTGGCATTACTTTCATTAACTTAAAATTTTAAATAACAACTACTGTTACAAATACAAATAATTTCTATACATTTTATTGCAGTTAGAGTTTAAGAAATATATATATAAATATATAACTAAGGTTGCTTTAAGATTGGTTCAATATTAGTTTTTGTTTTGTTAATAGCAGAGAAATTTATTACTTACCTATTACATTTTAAAATAAATCCCCCAGAGTCATTTGTCTTCATAGTTATTACCTTTTTTTATCCCTTTTCTCCTTTCTTTTCATTCTTCTTCTTCTTCTCTATTTTCTCCATCTTCTAGACAACTGGCCAACAGAAATACTAAAGGCTCTTTTCTTGCTCTCCCTGGCCCTCCTCTAACTGACTTCAAGCAAGGTCTGAGTCCCAGTACTTCCATGGACTTAGATCTACAATTTTACCATAATTTTATTTTCTTTAACTTAATTACTCAAGTAAAATTAATAGGGGGAATTAAAGTTTGAAATTTTTAATTCTTTAAAAAGCGTTTCACAACACAAAAAGAAAGCCACCATCTCAACATTAACTCTCAGTAAAAAGGTATTTTCGGGGCACAATATGGCATATTTTAAAAAAATAATCATTGTTGATTTGGTGGAGAAAATAGGTATTTTGAACTGGAAGATTTCTAACTTTGATACTCCCTAATAGAATTGTAATTTAATGAAAAAGGTTTGAATGAATAAATTTAATTACTTAAAGAAAAGAAATAATTTGTAAAATAGGTAAATAATTTAATTACACAATATCTTATAATACTGAAAGAATTAAAAATATTAATTTTATAATAATTTAATAATTAAGTAATAGATTTTATTAGACCATTTTAAATATGTTAAATAAGTTACTAGCTGACAATTTGTAACATATCCATACATGTATGTTTATTTTATGTCTTTGATTTTCCCTTCTTTTTTTAAATTTTTTAAATTTTATTTTATTTATTTTATTTTTTATTTTTAATTCTTTTGTTTGGAACCAATGACCTCTCCCTCCCCCATCCATATAAAAAAAATAAAATAAAATAAAATAAAATAAAATAAAATAAAAATAAATAAAAAAAGAAAGAAAGAAAGAAAAAAAAGAAAAATCTCTTTGCTTTCCAATAACTTCTTCCCCTCTCTTCCCCCTCTTCCCCTCCTCCCCCTCCTCCTCCTCCTCATCCCCCCCCAAAAAAAAAAATAATAATAATAATAATAAAATAATAATAAAAAAAAAAGAATAAACATAAAAGAATAAAAAAAAATAAACCCCTAAACCCGAACTCTCACAACATATTTTAAATTCCGCGCCCATGAAAACCTTAGATCATCAAAACGTCCCACTTCTTTTTTTTTTTTTTTCAAATAAAAAAAAAAAAAAAAAAAAAAAAAAAACATTAACATTCTCCTTAATTGAGTCTTAAAGATTAACAACCTGACAATTCATTTTTAGATTATAACATAAAAAAAAAATAAAAAAAATAAAAAAAAATAAAAAATAAAAAATAAAAAATAAATAAAAAATAATAATAATAATAATAATAAACAATCTTAACGTCATCATAACATGTATTTAAATTTAAATTACTCTTACCACATTGATCAAATCAAAATCTTGAGCATTGATAAAATATTTTATTTCTCACTTCAGAAAAAAAAAAAAAAATTACATTTTTCCATTTCCATTTTACTAATCATTCCATCTCATTACTATCTCTTCTTACAATCCCTATCAGAACAAAATCATCCACAAAAATGATCAAATCCAAATACAAGACAATTTCATCTCCTTCTTAACTTCATTTTTATAATTTTTTTATTTTTTATTGTTCTTTATGTCTCAGTTCTTGCTCTGTCTGTGACACAAGCATACACTTCTTATTTTTATGTCTCTCTTTCTAATTTCTCTAACTATCCATTTATCTAATTGAACCCATCACTACTACTCACTACCAATCAATCAATCTCAATAATTTCAACATCGCCACATAACAAATCCTTCTTCTTCTCACTACGCCCATCACCATCACCTCCTCCCCCTATTCCAGAATTAGAATTCAAGCCCTCTACCACCACCACTCCCAATTCAGATCCATTTTTCCCCATCTCTTGACCATCTTTATTAATAACTTGACCATGGCAATCAACAATCTGAATATCATCATCATCATGGTCACCACCACCACCCCCGCCATTTTGGTTAGCATTAGAGTCTTGATCATGATGTTGTGTTTGCTTCCCATCATCTTTAGAAGAATCAATCTTCATTTTCTTTCGAGCCTGACTACTTTGATCACGATGATCATCATCGTCACTATCACCGATTTCAACAACTTCACACTCTCCCAACTTTACCCTTTCGTTTGATATTTTTGACTCAACAGGAGAACATTCAGCTACCCGTTTCTTTGGAACCTGAATCGATGGATTCTCAACTAAATCAGATTGTTGAGAAACTATCACTTCGTCATCATCAACTTTTTCTTTTCCACTACTCGTTCTTAGCTCAGCCGAAGGAGGTTCTGGTAACTGCTCAGAGATGACAACAGGTTTTCTAGGGATTTGATCTGGTAGGCCATTGATTTCGAATGCTTCGTGGGTAGCTTCAGGTTCTGCTTCAAATCTAGTATAAACAAAGCAGGAGCCCCGGGGACCATCCATTAGTGCACCGTTACTTTTTTTTTTTGTTTTAACAAACGATCTCAGATAAATATGTAAACCTACAATTCAATGGAAAATACTACAGTTTGAAATATATCATCTTCATCATTAACAACCATTGTTTTCCCGTTCCCAACGAGACTCAATTCAACCAACGATTTTTCAAGATTATCATCAAAATCAACATCATATACAAGCCGATCACCTTCTCGGACAGTCAAATCAATGACGGAATTTTCTTCACTTCCTTCTTTGTCCAAAATAAGTCTAGGCCGGACAACTTTTTCGAGAAATTCAGTCAGTGAACACGCTGGAGTGATCCGGACAGTGGCATAGATAACTTGACAGACTGGACAAGCCGGATTGGCTGATTCGAGGCTAGAAGGTAGTATGACTTTGTCAGCGGATTTACCATACCATGGACGAGACAATGTTATAGGAAGAGCGGTTGCAGTAGATGTTTCGGTCAATTTTGAAGAGAGAAAAGATATGGCTTGAAGAACTTGAAGAGCTGATACAGCTGAATTAGTAGTAGCAATGGCAGGAATCTGTCAATAAGCATTTAAGGTAAAAACCAAAAGATATTTAAAATTCAAGGTGAAATCGTTGATATTCCAAATATTAATAATGATAATGACAAGAGGAAGAGGAAGAGAAACTTACAATGTTACCAGCCATTTCTAACAACAAAAAAAAAAAAAAAAAAAAAAAAAAAAAAAAACCACCCAAAAGGTAAGAAGATAGAAACCAAGATTGAATCAGTAAAGACAATAATAAATGGGCATGCTCGATTTTGATGCAAACAGCTAAACCTTTTACTTCAAATCTTGTTTTGGTTTCTATTCCAAACGCATGACAACGCAAATTAGAGGCTGCTGTTGTAAAGTCTAATATGTCATCATCATCTTTGTCCCAAGTTAAACTACCTTCTTGGTCTCGTTTGAAAATGAGAGTGTTCAACCTAAACGACGCATATCAGCATGCATAAGGGTAGATAAGGAGATGATTTTAAAAAATCTGCTGACGAGGAGCAGAATAATCTAAACTGTTCTTCCACTGGTAATAATTTTTGATCTTTCAGTCCGGCTTGAATTTCAGAGATGTGGGTATTTTGATCACGTTGATCTGCATCATTGACGCTCTGTTCAAACTCTGAGTAATTTAAAGTGATTGGTGGCTTTCTATGCTTCCACATATCTTCCATTTTGAGCAGTCTTTGGATATCTTCCGTAAAAACTTTGTCAAACACGCTTTTGGGAGTGATGAAGTTTCTAATCTCCTTCATTTTTTCCGCCTCTGCTTTAAGAGCTTGAATTTCCACCTCTGATTCAGATTTGTAAGATCACATAAAAATGAGAATAAATATAGGTGCTTGCTCGTAAGGTTAATAGGGAAGAGGGAAAAAAATGGACTTGTTTAGGATGAGAGACGGACCACTTTCACCATTTTTGATTGCTTCATCCAGCTCCGCTC
The DNA here is from genome assembly GCA_030280995.1 of Hemileia vastatrix. Taxonomy (NCBI): domain Eukaryota; kingdom Fungi; phylum Basidiomycota; class Pucciniomycetes; order Pucciniales; family Zaghouaniaceae; genus Hemileia; species Hemileia vastatrix. The sequence goes on from JASXTE010000015.1 coordinate 20,207,477, forward strand.
CTTCGTTTTCATCGTCAGGACCGAATAATTGCCTAATGGTGTTATAAAGCGCGTACAGAGGAAGGTATATCAATATAAACCACCAGGACGCGTAAATAACTGATAAGATTGATAGCTGAGGCGCTCAACGCACACAAATAAGTAGCTTTTTGCCCAGACAATACAATGAATTGGAGCTGAGGGAGTCGATCTGATCGTACAAACAGGGTAGCTTTTTGGGACTGGTTTAGGTTGACAATCATAGCATTCATAGAGATCCTGGCGCAAAGGAGAGAAGGTAAGTACTCGCTCAATCACCAGACACGATGATAAGCAGAAAGACAAAGATTTATCTATCCAAGTAAGTACCTTAAGAATCGGCTGAACCTGACCGGTGTATCCAGCTGTACCGCTTTCAATCAGCGGAACCTTCGCCATGATGCACATTTTATTAACATGGCGACGCGCGTCAAGATTGTCCAAAGCATTGAAGACGAGGTTGAAGGATTTGAAAAAGAGGAGATTGAATTGGGGATCTTTGATATTTTGATGAAGGGCGGTGATTTTGACGTGTGGATTGAATTGCAAAGCTGATTCGCGAGCAACCTGGAAGATGAGAAAATGATTAGACGTTTGGAATGTAATATAGGGACATGGATGAAAGGATGAAGAAAAGCTGACGATAGCTTTGGAGCGCTTGACATGGCGCTTCTGGAACAAGAACTGACGATTGAGATTGGAGGTATCAACGGTATCGAGATCGACCTGTCATTAAAAGAAACACGAAAGGATGGATGAGAAGATGGATGCTAGAGATGCTAAGGTGTTGAGACGCACAAGAGTGATGGTTCCAAATCCAGTGCAGACAAGGTTTTTGAGGAGTTCGCAGCCGATGCCGCCGGCGCCGACGAGAAGGATGTTAGCATGGGTGATAAGGCTGACGAGCGAGTCGCCGAACAAGGCACGGGTATGGAGATATCGGTCAGCAGCCATGGCGGCGAGGAGAACAAGACAGATTGAGGAGGATGGATGAGAATTGTCCTTCTTTGTGGATTTCTCTTCTTTTGTGGATTTCTCTTCTTTTGTGGATTTGTCTTTCTTTGTGGATTTCTCTTCTTTTGTGGATTTCTCTTCTTTTGTGGATTTCTCTTCTTTTGTGGATTTCTCTTCTTTTGTGGATTTCTCTTCTTTTGTGGATTTTGGCAACTATCACTGTCTTCTGCAGCACTTCATGCACGTCGGTCACTCAATTAAACAGAGCACACTAGAGTATATTAAATCATCTAAATCTAGCAGTCTTCTCCTGCCTTCTTTCTTCTTCACACTCAGTCCCATAACAGTCAATACAATCTGGTCCTTTGGGCCGTTTATGACAATCAACTTGTTGGTCACCTTGATATGTAATCATCCTGTCTCAGTCCAGTCCTCATAGTTGCACGCCCTTCATACAGATACTGGACGGAGACAGGGACATGCTCAGCCAAAGTTACTCCACCGTTACTCTCTGAAAAATAACCAAGACTTGAGCAGTAGCTGAAAATATAAATTAAAATAAAAAAGTACCTAACATCTAGTGCATTAGTATTCCCCATGGGCTCCAGTTGGTTTTCATAGGAAACACTTTCTGATGAAGCTTTATTTTCAAAATTTAGTTATGACTAGCAAACATCTCGTCAAGTCTGGAAAGATTTCAGGACGAGTATCATTTCACCGGGTTTAAAACTAAAGTTGAGCTTGATCATGTTTTTCAAGAGCTCTAACTCTGCTGCCATTTTGGTACTTCTTCACTAATCAACCATCTAGAATTTGTCAAATTTTTAAGTGATTTTGTCACATTTATGAACCTGCATTATTTCACCTAAAGTCAGTTCACATTTTTTATACCTTTGGCCTACCGTTTTCTAATTTCGCTAGTTGGCTTGGAAATCCTTGATGTGGCTATTTTTCTCGGCTCATCACTTCCCAAATCTATATTCCTCTCTAAACTTGGGCAATAGACATGTGAATGTTTATATTTTCCTTTCTTTCGTCACAAATTATGCTAGGTGAATGGTTTGGGTTGCCTTGTGAGCAAAGTTTTGAGAGGGAAGAGGTTTTTGCACTATGGTGAGATTTTTTGTTAGGGATGTTTCATGAAGTAGCATATTCGTTTAAGAAGGTAGGAGAAAGCAGATCGTCTTGGGTAAAAATGGACGAAAAATTGTTACCATGGAATGTTTGTTAAGGTTCGCAGTAGCTGATACGATTGCTAACTCTATGACATGGAGTTGAAACAGCTCATCAACCCGAAAAATGGAGTAAGGGTGATCCCAAGTGGATATTATGATGTGGAGAAATATGAGAAGCATGAAAAAAAATCACAATCGAAGTTATTCACTGATGTGACTGTAAGCATGGCACAGTGAAAAGAAGATGATTGAATAAAAACAAGAGAGAGAGAGAGAGAGAGTAGTGTTTTCATGAAATTATCAAGACACATTTATGAAGTGTTAAGAACTATCTGTCAAGTAAATTTACAAGTCCTGTGCATTCATGTTTTAATTGCCTCGAACCAAAACATCACTGGGATTGTGCTTGCGGTGTCTGCGCAGAGATAAAGTTGTACAAATCCATCGTTATTCAAATGAATATTGACAATCAAACCTTGGAAAAAACTTTTCTTTCAAGTTCTTTAAAGCTTGGTTTACCACAGCAGTGTAATAACCAAAGGAAATGTTCTCCACTCTATGAAGCTGATTGTCGCATAAGTGGAGAAAAACAGAGGAAGTGACGATGCGATTTGCTACAGATTTACCCTCTTCTTGCTCCTTGTAGTATCAACGATATTGTCCAAACAACAAGGAAGATGGGATACTTATTAAGAATTTAGCTTGAAAAATTGTCTCAAAGTTATTTAATCTCTTAGAGCTGGTCTTATGAGTCACAACGGTAGTACCAATCCCAACGAGGAAAGCAACCACTGAAACAGTACAGCATTATGAATCTCTACTGTTTCTCCCTCTTTTCTTTTCTTTTCTTTTCGTCTTTTCTTCTTCTTGACCTCACTTGTTCACCTTTACTTTCATTTTTCATTTTCATTTTCATTTTCATTTTCTGCTTTTGTTTTTTTTTCCCTCTTGTTTAGCTTAGGGCTTGTGTATACTTTTTAAAAACCCAAAAAAAATTAATATTTTTTTACACATCAAGGTTCCAACTATCCGGACAATAGCGGAATTTATTGGCATCAAAAATTTTGGTGTGAAAGAGTTAAATTTGAAGGATTTCATTTCAGATTGAAGAATTGATTAGATTTTTTAATATCAATTCAAAAACACTGGTTCGCTATCTCATTTTTAAATTTGCAATTTCATCGTTGAAAAAAAAAAAAAAATCTGTCTCACTACGGTTTGTCAACGGCTTCTCACTCGTAGCGCCATTTTACGTTACAATATATTTGGGTTGATACCAATCACTACAGAATTAAAAGTTGTTCATCTTCTAAGTCCAATCTCGGGAGTAGATTTTGGTTTTCTTGTCGTTGAATTTAGCTCGCAATCAATAGAAATGTCAACTACGTGCGACTTCCGTTGTTCACCGGCAACCAAAAAAGATTGGCGTGTGCGCAAAAGGTAGGCATTTATATAACTCTTTGAGTGTATCAACAGCACTTCCTAGCGAATATTTTCCTTTGGATACAACAGATTACGCTATTCTCCATGTGTTAAAAGTTCCATCTCTACTACTTTTTTTTAAATTTTTTTTCTTTTTTCTGGAATCTATGTAAATTATTATTATAAACTTATATTTGATAATGGATTTAATTACCAGAACGACTTTTGAAAAGGGTTTTACAGATACCAGACATTCGACGGACTTTACTTGTGCAGCTTTAAATTTTACAGCTCAACAAGACGCTCGATCATTATTTCCTTCAAAAATGATAAACAACCGTTGCAACATTATTTCTCTCACTGACGATTATCTATCTGCCAGTCAATCACTCGATCTAAATGAAATTTATTTATACAGTCCTCAAGCCTCACGTTTTGATAGAAAGAAAATTATACAAACCTCCGAACCCGCTCTAGACTTTTCATTTTTCGAACCAGTTTCGCCAAACAAAAATGTATCCAATTTCGATGAAATTTTTGATGATTGTCCTGCCTACTTTGCACAAAGATCATTACATCATCATTCTACCTCTGCATCTTCTTTTCGACATGAAGAAATATTTTTGATGAAGGCGATGTCAAAGAAGAGTTCCTCAACAGATTTTTCGACCCAAGAAACTCCATTCTCCAAATTATCTTCCGCAAATAAAAATACTTCTTATATAGACTTATCAGACTCAGAAATGTTTAAAAACAAGTATGAAGACTTTTTAGACTCCACAAAGATTGGTCCAACATCATCTTTTTGTCCTGCGCCAACGGGAGGCGTTTCATTCAATGAAAAAGTTTTTACGATTACTGAAAATGGGACTATTAGAAGTAGACGGCTTCAACATGCTTCAAGTAAACCTTTGAAAATAGATCCTTCTCTTTGGAATAATGAACCTCTAGGCTCAGAATTTAGTGATAGTGAGCCACAAACTGCGCGACCTAGTAAACCCAACCAAATAAGCGATGAAGACGATCCTTCGACATGTTTAACTTGTTTTTTAACCCCAAAAGTAAGTATTGAGAATAAGAACTTGACATCTAACTCAACATCCCTAAAGGAAGAAAAATCACCTTCATTTGCTTCTTCTTCCAATCTTCCAAACTGGGTGAAAGAGCAATATCTTGCTTTAAAATCATCGCCCCCCGACTTTATTTGCAGCTCTCAACCAGTTCAAAATCAAGAAGAATCCTACAAGTCAATGATGTCCTCATCAGCCTCAACACCCTTTCCTGACAAATATTTTGAAATTCCACTTGTTCGTTCTTCATCTTCCTCATATATCAGCTGGCAGTTGGATGAAAATCTACCATCAGCACAGAAACAGCGACGATCTTCCGTTCCGAGTCGGCGTACCTCAAAAACTATAAACAATTCCTTAACTCAGAAACGCAGAAAACATACGC